>CM028134.1:344777500-345307500 GCA_016271365.2 Neoceratodus forsteri | reverse complement strand
TCCAACAAAAAGTGTGTCATAGATTCTAATGGAGCCAAACACTCAAGGTAGGGGCAAGATCTGTCCTCTGTGGGTTTATGTTTCCAATTTCCCCTGATATTTATCCTGCCATAAGTATATAACCATAGGCTATCCCACATAACATTCTTACAGGGATACTTTTATTATTTAATTGGTGTATGGTAATCTGGATTTTCTCTATATGGCAATTTGATAATTCCGGCAATGTAGGGCAGATTTGCCCTAAGGTTTGGTGGTACCATTGAAGTCTTTTTAAAGACAGTATCCAGGTCTTGGTGATTTTCCAAATACTCATTTTCCTTAAAGTGGGTTTAAAGTATGCAGGTATGTGTACTGAAGGAACTAATTTAGGGAGATCTGTATCCCATTTCTCAAAGTATGGTCCCAAAATATTCCAAACCATTCAGGAAAGATCCATGTTATATATAACAAAATAGGGACCAAAAATTATTTTATCACAAAATATGATTACATTTAGATATTTGCTATCCCCTCCATCTAGCAACCAGGGCTTCACATTTAGTTAGGGAGATATTCCAATTTATTTCCACAGTGTACTCACCCCAATGTATAACCCAAAAACTTTAATCGAGTCAACCTTTATGTGAATCCCTGCTATGGTAGTTTCAGGCCCCTGTGCCCCAACATAGATACCACAACTTTTAGCCATATTGATTTGTGCCCTAGACAGAACCGAAAAAGTTTGCAGTTCTCCCATCACAGATGTGATACTCTCCTTATTTCTGCAAAACAACAACAGATCATCTGTGTAGGCCATGTGCTTTGAATTCTGAGTCTCCAAAGGAGTTTCAAAAACCTGCAATACCAGAATTATCCCATATGTGTTGAATGCAAGAATCAAAATATGGAACATAAAGTACTGGGCTATTTCTATCATATGTCAATAACACCCTTGTCTGACCCCGCTTCTTATTTGAATCGGTGTCCCAATGCATCCTGATATCAAGGGTGCAAACGTTGCCTGTCTGTACAAAAGACTGATCCATTTTATCAGGGGGAAGGGGATTCTGTATTTTTCCAGAGCATGGAACAAAAAAGTAAGTGAGACTCTGTCAAAGGCCTTGCTTTGGTCCACGGACAAAAGAAATCCATTTTGATTGTTTTGTTTGCTAAATTCGTAACAATCCATGACTATCATTAGGTTGTCCTCTGTCTTCCTCCCAGACACAGAGCATGCCTGTGAGAAATGAATTAAGGAACGTAACAATTTTTTGATTCTGTTTAGAAATATGGTTGTTAAAATTTTCCAATTAGAATTTAGAAGACAAATTGGCCTTCAATTGTGTAATAGCAGTTTATCTTCTTTTTTGGATAAAAACCTTAATAAACCTGTGGAAATTTTTGGATTCATTTTACATTCTGTAGTTATTTTGGTATATAACAGAAACAAAAACAGGGTAATTTCTTTCTTAAAAGTTTGATAAAATTCTATGTGTAATCTGTCCCATCCTGGTGAAATATTTTTTTCATTGTAGATATAACCAATTCAATTTCCTCTATTGTTGTTGGCATCTGTAAAGCAACCTGCTCCTCATTTGACAGCAGGGTACCTTTAGTAGACAGGTACACTTCCCTCTCTTCCAGAGACCCTATTTGTGAATTCTCTATCTCTTGAAAATGCTGAGATATTATTCATTCTATCTCTAGACTGTCTGAACATACCCTACCCGTCTCATCCTGTAAGTCAGTAATATTGGCAGACTGTAACAGGGTGTCCTGTTAGCGCAGTTACAAACCCGTATTACATTATGTGTAACCCCCCCCCCCATTTTTCCTTTCACATTGTCCTGTTTTCTAATTCTTATTCATTAACTATTCTTTCTCTTTTCTTTGTCAGGGTGGCCAACCTGGCAATATAATCTTATCTATACTATCCCTTTATGGCCAGTCCTTTATCTGTAATGCACATAGTGTAACATTCCTTAATGTAAATGTCCCCGAGTAACAAACAAGGTTTCTGTGTAGTATAGTACTAGTGAAGTTAATTGTACAGTTTAGGACCCCTCCCACGTTCATTTTGAAAAGGCTATAGTTTTATCTGGTGTCCCAAAGGCTCTTCCTGAGGGAAGGAGCAATTTTGCAACTACAGATGCTAGGTAATTGTAAGCGCCTGTCAACGTTCCTAGTTTCCAAGTGCTCCCAATCTGCCACAGGTCACAGAGTGCAGACAAAGGGTTTGATGTAGCACAGTATATTAAGTAAAAGGTGGAGCAGGTTTGGCTCCATGAATGCTTTGGAGCAGGATGCTGCTCTGAAGTACAGAAAATACCCCAAGAGTGGTTTTCTTCTATGTGAAAGCTACTGGTAAGGAGCAGGATGTAGCAGGGCACACTGCTGCTCCTAAAGCAAGGGAATGCCACATACAAGCGGCAAAAATAAAAGACAAGACTGTCTATATTAGGGACACTAGGGGCAGAGTGGAAAAGGTCCCTAGTGTGTTCAAGAATGGGAATAAAATGTATACGTTTATTCTGAGCAGCCCAAAGATGTTGTGACTAGGCTGTTCAATTAAAGAAAAGGGCCCAAATGAAATGCAAAGCCGATGGCTGCAACACTTTTTGCTTCATTAATAAAGTTTTTACAGGGACTCTGTTCAACTAAAGTAAGAGCCCTGCATGAAATAAGGATGTAGGTTTGCCTTATGGAAATGAGTGGGGAAATAAGTTGTTGCCAAACATAAATATACAATTTTGGGTTTGGTTGAACATGTTCTGAACAAACAGATGAAAGGAGATGAGGAGAACACACTCTATCCCCATTCTTCTTGTCTGCCCAAACATCTTCTCAATAAATTGAGACACAGTCTATTTTAAATTCTAAGACCAAGTAAGAAAGGGTAATTACCTTTTATGTGGCATACTGCCTCCTATAGGGCTGGCTGGCCCTGAAATAACTGTTCTTATGGTTACAGTGATGTGTGATATCAGACAAAGGGAGGGGCTTATCATGCTTAATGAGCCTCATTAGATAAAAATGGTATAAAACTTGAATATGGATGTGTAAGGATGTAGGAGAACTATGACATAATAGAGAACACAGTTATGTCTACTGAACAAGGAAGATAAACCCTTAGCCAAGACCATATGAAAGAATTAAAGTTTAAATTGTTCTTTGTACTCAGTCAGCTGACTATGATGTCACAGTTGGGAGGGATATAAGCCCAGCCCCTGAAGGAGCAGATAGATAGATAGGCCAGTAGGTTGCTGGTCATTGAAGGAGAAGGAGGTGTGCAAGTGTCCACACCAGGAACTTGAGAAATCACTAGGACAAGAGTGATTGAAGCAGAAAGCTTTTGAAGTTCTTTTATTTTAGGTGTGCTGTCTAACACCAGGTTTATATCTTTGATTTCTGTAAATATTCTGATCTGAGGTTTGATAAATAAAAATTATAAATGTACATAAGCATTTATTTTATGCATTTTCCTCCTGCCTGAGTGTCTTTTTCTTTCCACCCTACTACACTGGTGTCAGAAGTGGGATTCTGTTGGTGTCTAGCCTGCCTGGGAGGCACCATCAAGGGTACCGGATCTAGTACCCAGCAGATGCAAGATAGGCAGGAGAAGGTCATCCATCTGATGAGATCTCTGACTGAAAGGACAGGGATACCACCTGGGCCTGTACTGGATTTCAGTGTGAGACTGAAGATGAAGAAGGATGATGAGGATAACAAAGAGGATGCACAGGAACCAAAGAAGATGGAAGTGCCAGAGGACACCAGTGAGTTGCTCTGATGGCTGTGTATAAGGCAACAAGAGATGGACCAACAGCAACAAGAAGACAGACGACAATGGGATGAAGATTGATGTCGACAGAAAGAGGATCATCAGCTACAGGGGGCAAAGTGGGCGGATACCATCTGACTTATCCAGGCCCTGATTCCAGGACAACCAGACCATACTGTGCCAAAGGACATAAAATTGACAAAATTAACCGAAACAGACAATATTGAGGCGTATTTAACATCTTTTAAATGCATAGCTGAAACATGCACCTGGCCTCGGGACCAATGGGTGATAAGACCGGTGCCATATCTCTCTCTGGCTGTGCCCAATTAGTTTATAGCCAGCTATCTGGACAAGATGCAACCAATTATGACTGGGTAAAAGAAGAAATCTTGCAGCGCTACAACATTAACACAGAGACTTACCGGCAGTGGTTTCAGTTGTTACAGATATCATATGCTTATGTCCCCAGAGAGACCTAAGCAAAATTGAAGGACTACTGTTGCAAATGGTTGCAACCTTCAATCAAAACTGTGGCCCAAATAGTAGAATTGATTATTATTGAGTAGTTCATGCAGGTCCTTCTTCAAATGTACAGGTTTGGGTCAGAGAACATAAGCCAGAGACTGCAGAGCAGACCATTAAACTCATCAAAGATTACCAGGCAGCAAGACCATCTTGACCAAGATGACAACAGGTGGTACCCCAACCAGCAGAGGTGGTAAGACTTTTACATTTTAACCCCCAGAAACAGTCTGCTTATGTAAGATGAGACAGAGGTGGAAGGGTCGCCATGTCGGAAATTGTATGCCAAGGGTATTTAGGAAAAGAGCATATGGTCAGGAATTGCCCTAACAAACGTACTGAATACTCCCATTTAGCTTTAGCCAATATTGGATAAGTTACCTCTGTGGGAGTGGGACATCATCAGACATTGGGTCTTTTAGACTCTGGGAGCCATCAGACATTGATGAGGGCAGATCTATTGCCTACCTTGGACACTTCCCTAGTTGATACCACCATGATCTGTGTCCATGGGGATGTACAGAAATATCACACAGCAGAGGTGGAGGTGACTGTAAATAACCAACAACATTGTTTGACTGTGAGCTTGGTGCCTAAACTGCCAGTGCCTATAATTATAAGACAAGATTTCCCTAATTTCTCTGCTTTGTTAAATAATCATCCTGCTATGTACAAACTGGTGCCTGTAACTACCAGGTCTCAGGCCAAATTAGCACAGATCCCCAATGTCTTACCATTTGATGATGAGTTATTTGATAACCCTGGGAAGGACAGAAAATCTTGAAGGCAGAAGAAAAAGGAGAAGAGAAACTGGATAGAGACTAAACATGCTGGCAGCCTTGAAGTGGTACCTGGGTTGTCCAGTAATGATATAAAGAAATAACAGTTGGCTAATATATCATTAAAACCTATTTTTTTCACAGGTACTAGAAGCAACAACCAAAGAACTGCCACATTTTGTTCTAAAGAGGGGTGTATTATTCAGAAACTGTTTGAACCCAGTAACACAAATTTGTGTAGAGCAATTAATGGTGCCCATGGTATATAGGGAAAAATTAATGGAGTTGGCACATAACCTACCAATGGCAGGCCATGAAGGGAGGGATCGAACCCTGGGAAGGTTAAACCTTAGGTTCTTCTGGCCAGGCATCCACGATGATGTTGCAAAGTACTGCCGTGCCTGTCCTGAATGCTAGTTGGTTGCACCAGGTGGAAAGGCAGACAAGGTGCCCCTTCAACCCATACGCTATGTCACAACGCCCTTTGAACGCATTGCCATGGACATCATTGGGCCGTTAACTACTAGTGCCAAGGGGAATCAATTCATTTTAGTTGTCTGTGACTATGTCACCAGATACCCTGGGGCCATACCTTTACATACTGCCAAGGCTTCTCGGATTGCCGAGGAGTTAGCCAAAATCTTTAGTCACGTAGGTGTACCTCAGGAGATTCTTACAGACAGGAAATAATTGTACTTCCCAGATGTTAAAAGAATTATACAGACTGTTAGGAATATCTGCAATACACACTTCCCATACCATCCTCAGACTGATGGCCTAGTCGAAAGGTTTAATAAAACCTTAAAGGGTATACTAAAGAAATATGTGCAGGAGGAAGGATGTAACTGGGATAGATTCCTCCAATACTTATTATTTGCCTATAGGGAAGTTCCCCAGTCCACAATGGGTTTTTCACCATTCATGGTATTTTATGGTAAGAATCCCCAGCCCCCCCTAGATGTGGTGAAAGAGCATTGAGAAGAAGGTCAGACTGTAAGGCTTACCAATATTCTTGACTACATGACCTCTCTGAGAAAGAAATTGGTTAAATTTGTGATAATGGCCCATGAGAATGTAAACTGCACTCAGAAAGAACAAAAAGCTCTGTATGATGAGGGTCTTTAAGAAAAGCGTTTTATTCCTGGAGAGAAGGTGTTATTGTTGTTGCCATCCACAGAGAACAAGCTGTTGATGAAACGGCAGGGTCTTTTCACAGTTTTATGCCAAACAGGGGTAGTCAATTATGAGGTGG
Source organism: Neoceratodus forsteri (assembly GCA_016271365.2). Taxonomy (NCBI): domain Eukaryota; kingdom Metazoa; phylum Chordata; order Ceratodontiformes; family Ceratodontidae; genus Neoceratodus; species Neoceratodus forsteri. The sequence goes on along the minus strand of CM028134.1, from coordinate 345,301,181 downwards.
AACTGCCTGGGAAAAGAAACCAGAAAATAATCTATCATGACAACCTGTTACAGAAGTGGGTAGAGAAGTCAGCCCCACTCTCTACACTGTCTATACATCCTGAACAGGTACACACGGAACTAGACGTGGTGTAGGAAAGGTTAGGCCTGACCTTAGAAGATGAGAGAGTTCATTCAGTCACTTCACTACCAGTCTAGCATTGCTTGTAAAGCGCTTTGGGATACTGTGTATGAAAAGCGCTATATAAATGCTGATTCTTCTATTCTTCTGATTCTTCTTCTTCATATCAACCCTGGTTTGACCCTTGAACAACAGAAAGATGTAAACCAGTTATTGCAACACTAGCAACATACTTTCACCACCCGACCAGGCCCAGCAAAAGGGGTTGTTCATGATATTATCATCACACAAACAAAACCCATTCACCAAAAACCATATAGGTTGCCAGAGCGGATGAGGGCAGAGGTAATTGAAGAAATCAGGAAGATGGAATGCATGGGAGTGATAGTACCTTCCCGGAGTGCATGGTCATGACCAGTAGTAGCAGTTCCAAAAAAGGAAGGAAGCTTACAGTTATGTCTAGATTTTCATAATCCAAATGCCATCTCCTCCTTTGATGGATACCCCATGCCCTGTATTGATGATCTGCTAGACAAGATAGGGACTGCTAAGTACATCAGTACATTAGATCTGACAAAGGGGTATTGGCAAATACCCCTGGCCACACATGCTCAGGAATTGACAGCTTTCTGCATCCCTATTGGTTTATACCACTTCCACACTATGCCTTTTGATTTGAATGGCGCACCTGCTACTTTCCAAAGGTATTTGGATCACATTCTGAGATCACACACACACACTTAAGTGTGGCATACCTAAATGATGTCATCATCTTTAGTCAGGACTGGCAGACACATCTAGATCAGTTGAGGGCAGTCATTCAAACCATAGCAGATGTTGGTTTGACCATCAACCCAGCCAAATGTGCCTTAGCCAGAACAGAAACTAAATACCTAGGCTTTGTAATAGGCAATGGGACTGTAAAACCTTAACAGAGTAAAGTGGAAGCTCTCACAAATAGCCCTAGACCCTTGACTAAAAAACATGTAAGCTCATTTCTAGGGTTAGCCAAATACTACTGAAGGTTCATTTCAGAGTTTGTTACCTTAGCTACCCCTTTAACGGAATTGACCAAGAACAAGTACCCCAATAAAGTCACATGGACTACCGAGTGTGAGGAAGCCTTTAACAGTATTAAGTCTGTGTTGTGTTCAGCCCCTGTTTTCATGAGTCCTAATTTCAAAGTACCTTTTGAGGTGCACACCGATGCATCTGATACTGGTATAGGAGCTGTATTATCCCAGCATGATAAAAAGGGGGAACATCCTGTAATTGTTATCAGCAGAAAATTATATGAAAGAGAAAGGAAGTACTCTACTATTGAAGAAGAGTGCTTGGTGATGAAGAGGGCCATAGAGGTTCTAAAATATTACTTTTGGGATACTGAGTTTACTGTCTTAACTGATCACAGTCCATTAGTGTGGTTCAACCAGATGAAAGAGAAAAACACCAAGATTACGAAGTGGTACTTGGCATTACAGTCATACAAATTTACAGTTAAGCACAGGGCTGGTGCCCAGCATAAAAATGCAGACTTTCTGTCCAGGTTTGGGGCAGATTGAACAAATAGGAGAGAGGCACCCCAGGATGATGTGTGCTGTAATAAAGCAAGAAACTGATTTTTAAAACCTCAGGGAATAGAATGGTATGAAAGATAGTAATGGTATCTGAATATTGTAATACCATTTCTGTTAAGAGTATTAAGGGTCCCTAAGAGGAATTTCTGGAGTGGGTGGGCAGAAGTTCCAACCCTTCCAAGGGTAAAGGGTGCAGACAATCATATATATATATATATATATATATATATATATATATATATATATATATATATATATATATATATATATATATATATATATATATGTGTGTGTGTTGCCTTCTTGAGTGGGGAGGAGTGTAACAGGGTGTCCTGTTAGCGCAGTTACAAGCCCATATTACATTATGTGCAACCCCCATTGTTCCTTTCACACTGTCCTGTTTTCTAATTCTTATTCATTAACTATCCTTTCTCTTTTCTTTGTCAGGGTAGCCAACCTGGCAATATAATCTTATCTATACCATCCCTTTATGTCCAGTCCTTTATCTGTAATGCACATAGTGTAACATTCCTTAATGTAAATGTCCCCGAGTGACAAACAAGGTTTCTGTGTAGTATAGTACAAGTAAAACTACTTGTACAGTTTAGGACCCCCCCCCACCCTTGCGTTCATTTTGAAAAGTCTGTAGTTGTAGCTGGTGTCCCAAAGGCTGTTCCTGAGGGAAGGAGCAATTTTGCAAGTATAGGCGCTAGGTAATTGTAAGTGCCTGTCAGCGCTCCTAGTTTCAAGTGCTCCAAATCTGCCACAGGTCGCAGAGCATGACTGAAGGGTTTAATGCAGCACAGTATATTAAGTAAAAGGAGGAGCAGGTTTGGCTCCACAAATGTTTCGGAGCCGGATGCTGCTCCAAAGTACAGAAAATACCCTAGGAGTGGTTTTCTTCTATCTGCAAGCTCCTGGTGCAGAGCAGGATGTAGTGGAGCACACTGCTTCTCCTAAAGCAAGGGAAATGTCACATACAAGCGGCAAAAATAAAAGACAAGACTGTCCATATTAGGGACACTAGAGACAGAGTGGAAAAGGCCCCTAGTGTATTCAAGAATGGGGAATAAAATGTATGCATTCATTGTGAGCAGCCCAGAGATGTTGTGACTGGGCTGTTCAGTTAAAGAAAAGGGCCCAAATTAAATGTTAAGCTGACGGCTGCAATTTCAGCCACCGGGACCTTCTACTTTTTGCTTCATTCATAAAGTTGTTACAGGGACTCTGTTCAATTAAAATAAGAGCCCTGCATGAAATAAGGATGTAGTGTTGCCTTATGGAAATGAGTGGGGAAATAAGTTGTTGCCAAACATAAACATACAAGTTCTGGTTTGGTTTAATATGTTCTGAGCAAACAGATGAAAGGAGTTGAGGAGCGCACCCTCTATCCCTGTTCTTCTTGTTTGCCCAAACATCTTCTCAATAAATTGAGAAAGTCTATTTTAAATTCTAAGACCAAGTAAGAAAGGGTAATTACTCTTACATGGCACACTGCTCCCTATAGGGCTGGCTGGCCTAGAAATGACTATCCTTATGGTTACAGTGATGTGCGATGTCAGACACAAGGGGAGGGGCTCATCATGCTTAATTAGCCTCATTGGGCAAAATGGGTATATAACTTGAATATGGATGCGTAAGGATGCAGGAGAACTATGACATGATAGAGAACATAGTTAATGTTTACTGAACAAAGTAGATAAACCCTTAGCCAAGACCATATGAAAGAATTAAAGTTTAAATTGTTCTTTGTACTCAGTCACCTGACTATGATGTCACAGTTGGGAGGGGATATAAGCCCAGCCCCTGAAGGAGCAGATAGATAGATAGGCTAGTAGGTTTCTGGTCATTGAAGGAGAAGGAGGTGTGCAAGTGTCCACATCAGGAACTTGAGAAATCACTAGGACAAGAGTGGTTGAAGCAGAAAGCTTTTGAAGTTCTTTTATTTTAGGTGTGCTGTCTAACACCAGGTTTCTTGCTTTGATTTGTGTAAATATTCTGATCTGAGTTTTGATAAAAATTACAAACACACGTTTGCATTCATTTTATGCATTTTTCTCCCTCCTGAGTGTCTGTCCCACTGTACTACACAGACTCAAATTTGGTTTTACACACTGCACAGGGGTCATCCGTAGGAGTTTTTGTAGTGCTGAATTGGAGTTCTGATTTTAAGGTGGAGGCTTGGTCATATTGTTAAGCCTTTATTTGTGTCTTTATGTTTCTAATTTGCTCGGACTAGTCCATTCCAAATCTATTTGTTGTAGAAAATAACATTTGTAATTGCTGTCTTAAAGCTAAATACTTTAAACATTTCCAAGATTGAGTTTGAGCTCCATGTTTCGGCAGCCATTTTTTTTATAACATTTTTTTGAGTCCTCCCACCAGTCCCCTACCGAATCATGCAAACATTGGACCATCCATCTTGCCTGAAGCTCTGCAAATATACCAGATTGTACCCTAGTATTCAAAAAGACCATATATTAGCTCTCCATCTGCACTTATTTTTACCACCAGTAGGTGTAAAACCTATTTTGGTGTATATTATGAGATGATATGAAAGCTCACAAGGTATTGCACCTAGTGATTGCACTCTCTGGTGTGGGTGAGTAAAGATGTAATCAATCCTGGAAGCTAACTTCCCTCTAAAATAGGTGCTCTCCAGGGCTTTCCCTGCAAGCCAGCTTTGGATAAGCAGTGTATGAGAGCATGGGAATCACAGTAAACTTTTTTCCCTGCATTCAGCCTGTCCAGAGTGTCTATTGTGCAGCTAAAATCCCCTGCATAAAAGATTCATGCAGTTGGCAAAAATGGTTGAATCTGGTCTGATATCACTACCAAGTCAGCTTTTACCTGGGGGGCATAAGCATTAATAAACCAGCATGGTGTATTAGCTCATAACCCATCCAGAATGAACAATCCACCTGGGACACGATCAATTAATTTTTGCAATTTAAAGCTCTCGCCTTTAAATAAAATGCCTACTCCATCTGCCCTGTCAAGCCCAAAGGACCAGCATGAGGGCCCCCAAATCCAATCCATTTTATATTATGTGAGGTGGTAAGCAGTATCCATCCATGTTTCCTGTAAAAAAAATATCACATTTCAGTTGTGTCACTAACGAGAATAAAGCAGATCTTTTTTCAACATTTTTTATGCTGCACTCATTAAGGATGGCTAAGGTTAAAGTGTCTATGGGGGTGTAGATTAGGCAGTAGTGTCCGGATGGCTAAGGTTAAAGTGTCTATGGGGGTGTAGATTAGGCAGTAGTGTCCAAATCATGTAAATACTGATTTTATGACATGGTGTCCGTCCCTTCCAGATGTTTTTTTCTTTTTCTTCTTCTTTCTGCCATCAAGGTAGAGGTAGCGAGTGTGTGAAAGTGTCAGACTCTGATTCTAAGTCCTCATAATTGGAGTCTCCCCAGTTTTTAGATTTGGATAAAGCCTCAAATTTCTTTGACGTTGCAACTGGGGAGGCTTTGGATGCTTGTAATCTGGCACTTCTCCTGGTTGTATGGGAAGACCATGCTGGGGGGGGTTGCATAGTTTTGCGTGATTCATTCTTGTGCTGGTGAGTGTCCCAAGTGACCGTGACAGTCCTCCTAGGGCCCTTTGCATCAGATGTACCATGTGCAGTAGGAGTGGTGGACAGAGGTGTCCCTGGAGGCTTGTTGCCTTGCTTCCCCTCTTGACTTGCTTCCATGTTTGCTTTCTCTGGTCTAGTCCCTGGATGATAGGTGGGGGAGTGAGGGGGGGTTGGGGTGGAAATCAAGAACCCCCTGCTGTTCCAGCTGCCTTCCTTTGAGCATTCCTATTTAAGAAATCTTGATTTACTCCATCAGTTCGATTGTGGGCTGCCCAGGCGTATTTCTGGAAAACATGCCCTCTGGCATCACAAAGGTTGCATTTTGCAACATTATTGCAAGCAGTACTCAGATGATTATACTCGCCACAGAGGATACAATGCAACTTATCGCAAGTGCTAACAAGGTTAGTGCGTTCTCTACATCTATGACAAGCTTTTGACTGGCTGCTGTAGAAACATATCCCACAGTCTTTCCTGATAAAAAAGCTATTTGGGATGTGCACAGTACCATTCTCTGTCTGGTGCAGTTTCACTCTGAAATGCCACCCTCCAGTCCAAAACTGCTTTGAGTCGATTATAGGTTCTAGTGCGCTAAGTACACCACACTTCTTTTGGAGCCAGTGATGGACATCACTGATATTGACTCTTTCATTCCTAAACATTATTGCTATTTTTTTGATTAATGGTTGAGCCAGGGGAATTGCCATGAAGGGAGTCCACAATGGGAAAAACTTTACTTGATTGCACTTAAACCAAAATTTGTCAAGGCCTTGGGATGAGTTGAAATGGATGTTGAAATGGTCTTCCCCTGATATGTGTATCAGGACATGCACATCTCCTGGGGAAAGCATCAAAGAATCCTTTATTAACTTTTTTCCCACATATTCTCTGTCTGGGTGTAACTCAAGGCCTCCCTTATATCGCAGCTGAACAGCATTCCTACAAGGTTTGGGGGTGGTCTTATCAAAAAGCTCCGAGAATCTTGGTTGCCGGGGAGTTGGTTGTGCATCTTGGGGTTCATCTTCACTAGAACATGGCTATGCTGTGAAATTGTTCATAGTCTCCAGGCATATCCTCTTCTGAATTCCCCTTAGGACCTTCATCTGGAGGTGGTGCCTTGGTTTCAGGGGGTTTAATCACAACACAATCTTCTGTCCCCTGGTTCGGAATACCTTTATTTACTTCAGTAATGTTCTTATCCTGCTTAGCTTCAGTTTGTGCAGTGAGTCCATTTGATATGGTTATCTGTTCACTAGCTCTATTTTCTGAACATACAGCAGGGGGGGCCTGGGTCCTCTGGCCTGTGTTGCCCATAAAAAAATATGTGAAGCCTGTGCCCTCCTCATTTTAAGTAGAAATAGTAACTTGTTTTTATCCTCTAATACTATCAAGATATTTTTCACTCATCCCTTGCTGCATAGAATCATTAGATCATGTCTCCAGAGCTACTGTAGCAACCTGGTGTCTCAGCCCAGCTCCAGCTGTACAGTGTGAGTCATCTATGGGTGTCTCTTTGCTGTGAAAGTCAAACAAGGGATCGGGTACCCAAATCCCATCTTTGTTCAGCATCCATCCTGCATCTGCTAGCGCTGACTCAGGCATCCAATTTTCGGATATATGTTCTAGTGTTTCTGTGTTAAAAATCCATTTGATGTCATCTCTGGCAGTAGGCCCATTTTATTTACTTGTGGACCTGGATGGAAGGGATTTCAATTTCATTTGACCGCTAATCTGTTTTTCCATCTTCCTCCATTTTGCCTCTTTCTTTGATGTATCCTTCTGTTTCCGTAGAACAACGGGTTCTTCAGTTACCAGTGCAGTCGAAAGCTACGTATGCTTCTCTTCAATATTGCATTCCATTAGATCCTCTACCACATTAGTTTTAACAGCCATTACTTCCATATCTGATATCTGTTGAACTGGTTCCTCTATGTCCATAGAATGTCCAGTAATTTCAACCATCTCGAAATTCTCCTGTGGCACAACATTCTCCATTTCCATTTCCATATTTTCATTCATTTGGGAGAGGTGCCTTTCTCCCTCCTCCACAGCCAAGTCAGGCTCCTCCATGACAGGAAGTGGGCCAACAGCTTCTCACAGTAAGCAAGGCCCCCTGCAGGCAGCGTAGGGAATTTCCCCAGTGTCCTGGTCAAATTTTCCCCATTCACTAAAAATACCACCAAACAGCTTAAAATCTGGTTCAATTTCAGTTGGCATCCATCTGTATCTCCCTCCACCCCAGGATGAAGCTGAAAATAGGCAAAAAATTGTCTAGTCCTCCTTCCCAGTCAACAAAAACAAAATAAATAAATAAATGACTCCTCAGTTTGCAGTTTGGCTTTGGAAAGTGCAGACGAGTCCCAGGCTGAGGCTGAAAATAGGCAAGCAATTGTCTAGTCTTCCTTCCCAATCAACAAAAATGAAAGAAATAAATGATTCATCAGTTTGCAGTTTGGCTTTGAAGAGTGCAGACGTGTCCCGGTCCTCAGAAGATGGCAGCGCCCGACCTCCAGAGGTAAGTAAGTAAGAGGTAAGGGGGGTTGCAGGAAGGTGGGTGTGCAGAGAGAGGGTTGGGATGGGGGATGCCACTTTAATGGAGGGGGATACATGCCCACACAGGGATTGGGCACCCCAATGTCAGCAATAAAACTATGTGGGCTTGGGGGGAAGGAGGTATCCAACACCAGGAGTGGGCATCCCAGTGTTGGAAACATAAATATATTCTAGCACACTGGTGTGGGCTCCCAGTGTGCCACAGTAGTGGAGGGGCAGGGGAGGATACATGCCGACACTGGGATTGGGCACCCTGATGTCAGCAATGCAAGTATACAGACTTGGTGGGCATCCAATAGTGGGAGTGAGCATCCTGGTGTCAGAAACATATATTTGGACACATTGGGGGTGGGCTCCCAGTGTGCCACAGTAGTAGGGGGATACATGCTGACATGGGGATTGAGCATCTTGATGTCGGCAGACCATAGAGGGCACTTGGATGCAGGATTCTGCATTGAAAAAAAAGATGTCAGGGGACTGTCTTCTTTTTTTTACCTACAAAAAAACTTAAAGAAATGGGAGGCACTACAACATTTATTTTTCTCCCCTCACTAAGCGAGAAAACAAAATGGCGGCTAACGAAGACGATTTTCCTCGTAAAGAGGGATTTTGTGAGATTTCTGAATCCCTCTTCACAATTCCTCTTCATCAGCCATTCATGACCAGGGATCCTTGATTGAAACTGTGTATCTATCCCAAAGACTGAACTGAGCATGCTCAGAACCCGAAATGTCTAATTTTAATAACTTTGGAATGGCTCAATATTTTTTCACCAAACTAAAGCTGGATTGTTCCTTAACATAACCTCTTTCTACACTGCAATGTATGTTCAGGCCAAAATTCCAAAAGGTGTGAGTGCAGCGTAATGAGGAAAAAATAGAAAATTGGCAAAAATGAACAAAAAAATGCATTTTTGATGATTCTCTGCACAAAATCTGAAAATCCAATCAAACCAAAACTTGGCAAATCAAGAGACCTACTATCTACCACCTATTCCAAATTTCATGCAAATCTGATAAACGGTTGCAAAGTTATTAACGTGCAAATTTTGGGATTTAACGTTAAAGTGCCTGCTCAACCCTAATACTGCACCCCATAATATATATGTATGATGTATGTCTATATATATATATATATATATATATATATATATATATATATATATATATATATATATATATATATTATAGTGGCACACTAGTGTCACTATAATTAGGGATGCATAGGCTGTTTAATGTTAAAACCCTAATTTTTGCAATAGCTTCACCACCGCTCAATGGATTTGCAGGAAATTTTGCATATGCTGTCTGGGGCTAAAGTCTCTTGATGTGCCAAATTTCGTTCCAGTCTGATGTGTAGATTTTAAGATACATACAATGCATTTTTAGGAAACATTGGGTTTTTTTTTGTTTTTTTTTTATCATTGCCTGGTGTCCAAACAGTTTGAAATCTTGGTCTGAAATATTTGGGGTAGAAAGGGCTTGCCCCCGAATAGTGCCTTTCATTAGTTTGGTAAAAAAAATATTAATCCAGTCCCAAATTATAAGGATTTGAAATTTCTGTTCTTATGCTCAGTAGGGTCTTTTGGATATATGTTTGATACCCTACTGAGCAAGCTCAGAATTGAAATTTTAAATCCTTTTAACCTGAGAATGTATTAATATTTTTTTACCACACCTGGGAAATCCCTTTATATCCTGAAAATTACATACCAAAATTCCAAACCATCTGGGCTGTAGGCGATGACAAAAAGCAGCAAAAAAAAAAAAATTCCTAAAAACTAAAATACTTGCTGAACCTAGCTAATAGTGACCTGTTTAGCTAGATTCTGCTGTTTGTTTGTTTTTTAAACTTGCCAGAAATATCTTTTCTGGGCACTGAAAATTGCAGTGTGCACAGCTTAGTGAAAGGAGCCATTCACCTACCTTCTCTGTATGAGAACAGCAGTACTTTCTTGAGTTTTGCATCTGCAGCTGGAAGTTGTGCGGCTGGCTGCAGTGAGAGCAGTAAGCCATTGATCCCCTATTCTGTCTGTCTGTCTGTCTCGCTCTCTCTCTCTCTGTCTTTCTGCCTGTCTGTCAATATGTCAGTCTGACTGTCTGTCTGTCTGTCTATCTATTACCGCTGGATTCATTCCTTATGCTCCCTAAACATCTCTAATCTCATTCATGACCTCCCATCCTCCAGTTGGACCCCTTTCTACTCCTCTAGGGATATAGACACTGCTCTCTCCCTTTTCTTCCACATTTTCAACAACACTTGGAACTCTCATGCTCTTTCACATTGCTGCAGGATGAGACACTTCCACCATCCCTGGATATCTGCTGACATCATCAAGCTCTGTAACACTCATGACTGTGCCTGGGCTCGCTACAAAGTGTCATCTTATCCCAATGATCTATCCACTTATCATACTCTGTGAAATGCAAGCACCAAAGCTATTAGGTCTGCTAAATCCCATTATTTTAAGCATACATTACAAGAAAACATAAACACTCCCTACAAAGTTTGGCAAACACTCTCTTCACTCTTCAACCCCCCTTCTAATTCTTCCTTCCCCTCCCTCCTGATTGAAAACCAACTTGTTACTGACCCTCCCACCATTGTCTCCACACTAAACTAATTTTTCACATGTGCCTTCCCCTCCTCCACCATCAATCTTCTCTCACCACTGCCCGCCTCATAAACTCCCAATACCCCTGTAACCCCCCCAGCTCCGCATACTCCTCCAACACCAAATACCTTTTGGTTCTCTCCTATCACTACTCAAGAGGTGTTTCATGCCCTTAAATCATTGAAACCTCACAAATCCAGCACTGTTGGTCTTGACCTGCTCCTTCTTCAAATATCAGCCCCTGCCATTGGAAACACCCTGTCTCATCTGCTTAACCTCTCTTTCACCCTTCCCACTGTACCCCAGATCTAGAAATCAGCAAATGTGATCCCTCTTCACAAAGGTGGTGATCACTCCTCACCTGGAAACTACCATCCAATCTCCCTTCTTCCTATTGTTGCCAAGCTCCATGAGTCCTTTGTCCTCACCAGACTCACCCTTTTTCTCACCTCCACTAATTTCCTGTCCCCTTTCTAGGCTTATTTTCAGACAAACCACTCTACTGTCTCTTCCCTTCTCCAGCTTACTGATGCTATTCTTACAGGCATGGATCATGGCCACCTTACTGCAGCTATATTCATAGACCTAGCCAAGGCCTTTGATTCTGTCTCCCACTCTCTTCTTCTCACTAAACTCAAAGTCGCTGGTTTCTTCCCTCTATCTGTCAAATGGTTCACATCTTATCTTACAGGTTGCTCCCAATGTGTCATAGCTGGAGATATACTCATTTCCCTCTCCCTGTCCTAGCTGGTGTACCTCAAAGCTTCATTCTTGGTCCTATTTTATACTCCATCTTTCTCAAAGATCTTTCTACTGTATGCTTTTCTTCACAAATTCACCTTTATGCTGATGACACTATCCTCTACATCTGGTCCCTCTGTTCCTGTGGTGTCCACACAGATGCAACCTGACTTCACTCACATTCTAAACTGGTTCCAAGCTAACCAGCTCAAGGTAAATACTATGAAAACATTCTCTATGATTTTTGACACCCACCAAAAACTAGCCAAGCTCACTACACCCCCATCTTTCTTAGCTCTTGATGGCACCCATTCGGATACTGTTCCATCTTATAAGTATTTAGGTGTCTGGCTAGACAGCCATCTTGATTTCTCAACTCATGTCAACTACATGCATTACAAGCTCTGCCCCAAACTTGGTGCACTCTATAAAAGCAAAGATGCCCTCTCCCTCCCCATTTGTAGATACTCCTTAATAAAAATATCCTACCTCTATTCAATTATGCTGATATGTTGTATATGTGTCTCCTTCTGCATCAACCCTTTCCAGACTGGATGTCCTTTTCAAGGCGTTCTGTTGTTTCATCTAGAAAGTTCCATTCAGGACTCATCGTTGCTCCCTCTACTCTTCACTGTCTCTCCCTTCCTTATCCTCTTGCCGATGCCACCACACTTCTATCATCTCTGCCAAATTCTGGTTCAGCCTGCTTCCCCCTACCTTGCTTTCCTCTTACTCCCCTTCCCCACACAGCCTACTCCCTCTGCTCACATGACCCTCATTCTTTCATCCTTCCCTGCCCTCACTCAAATTCAGGAATGGCTGCTTCCTCCTTCTTCTTCTTCCCACATTTGTGGACTTCCGGTCCCTTTTCACTCCATTTGCTACCCTCGCTCAACCTCATTAAATGTTCACTCTACTGCTCCCCCTCCCCGCTGCTCTTGCCATCCACCTGACTAAACCTCCTTCTTTTTGCCCTAGTTATTTTATGTCCACTTCAAGTAGTTTGTTAGATCCTTCTACGTTCCATGTCTGCATTATGCCATTTTGCTGAACCCTGTATCTTCCTTTTTGTTTTTAAATATGTTATTTTAATATTGTTTTCTGCTACCTAACTTTGAGTAGTATATTTACAGTTTACTTTTGCCAGTTCATTTGTTTGTATTTGCTGCTACCTCCTCAGACATCATTGTAACCTGCCTGAACCTCTGAAATATTGTACTTGCCTTTTGCCAAGGCTAAATTATAACCTGCCTGTGACATCTTTAACTGTCAGCATTTCATGCATGCATGTATGTATGTATGTATGTGTGTTCTCCTCTTACCCCGTTCCCTGGAAATGAGCCTCAGCTCAGTGTGCTTCTCCAAGATACCAACTTTAAATTAAAATAAATAAAAATAAAATAAATCTATTAAGTGGACCAGGATGCCCACCCTGGTACCACTTCTTTCTCCCCCTGTCCCCTCCAGGCCACCCCCTGTCATTCTGAATGTTTATTTTTATAATGCATATGTGTAATACCTCCAGGGTGCCCACCCCCAGTCCAGTATTACATCTCTGCACCTCCCCCCCTCCAGGTCACATTTATCCCTTCCTCAGAGTATAGCCCAATACTGCTTTGCTCAATTCCCAGTGTTGGAATCTCAACTGAAGTAAAGAAAACCATCTTCAATTTTTTTCTTCCTTGAAAACCTGTAAAAAAATGAAATGGTCCCTCACTGATCTGACCCTGCCACCCTGACCTCCCACTCAGCATTCACCACCCCATACCCCCCAGCACCCTCACTCACCTGAACATATCTCATGGCACTGATCCACTCTCCAATCAAAGACACATCTTGCAGCTGGAACTGGCAACTGCAATATGAGAAACTAAGATAAGTGCAGTTTAGTGTATTTCAATGGAGTTTTGACATTTGATGCATACCATTGTCATTTTGTCTTATTTTGACCCCAAACTTTCAACATGATGTCACTTGATGGTAACTTGGCAAAATCACCTTTTGAGTCAGATTTGAAAATTGTTACCACCATTGTTCATGAGACGGGGTCATATGAAGGCTACAGTATGTTTTGTTTTTGTTGTTGTTGAAGATTTTATTTTTTTCCCATAAAAATAACAACGATATCTGCTGTGTACAAATACATAGCACAATCAGGATCATACAATGCAGGGAAAGAGAATGCACATTGGGTTACTCCTACTGCCTCAGGCATTCCAAACATATGCCTTGTTACATGAGGGCTGTAGATATCAAAGGCCTTAAACAAGAAATCCCAGAACATATTAAAACAAGGCCTACCTGGTAAGGTCCGGAGTATTATCTCTAAGAGGTGATTCACAGGATATTGTAAATAGTGTCAGTGAGAAATCATTTCCCTTAGGAGCAAACCTGCATTGAAACAAGGAAAATATAACACACACACAAAGAATCTGGAGAGCCAGGAGTAAGGAAAATGCTAGTATGTGGGAGCTTATGGGAACTGTATAGGACTTGAGCACCAGGTCCAGGGTGCCTGGTATCTCTGCCATTCCAAAGGTGGGGGGGTCTGGGGGTGGAGTTGAAAGAGCTCCCAGTGACCTACTCAGCCAATCCCCTCTCTGGGTTTCCAGAAGGAGGGAAAGGGGAACCAGAAAGTGTTATATTTCTGTTACGTATTTGCCACCACATGGGTCGTATGTGCCAATATCGCAGTCTGTGTCAGGGTGTTTAACACTTCATTGGCCAAGAGGACCTCTGAAGTTCTCCACTTGCAAAGGATAAGCCTCTTGGCCAGTATGGTCAGGACAGCCATCCATTTCTGTTCCTGAAGTGTAAAGTTAGGGGTAGTATTGTGAAGGCCCAAAATTAACACCTCCAGAGAGAGAGGGATAGGCTTCTGCAAATATCCTGGAGCCTAACAACAAACATACTGCCAGAGGAGCTTAAGTGCAGGACAGGCCCATAATATGTGAAGCAGATCCCCCTTATTTATTTTTATTTTTATTTAGTTTTTGTTGACCAGGTAAGTGCACTAGACAAATCCTGCCTATTTTCAGGCATGACCCTGGGGAGGGGGATACAGATGAATGCCAACTGACCTTGAACTTGATTAAGATGTTGGTGGTATTTTAGTGAATGAGGAAAATTTGGCCAGGACACCGGGAAAATTCCCCTACTCTTTTTGATAAGTGCCATGAGATCTTTAACATCCACCTGAACTACCACCAATCCAGGCAGAGAGAGACACCTCCAGCAGAGGTCATTCTGACTTAGCTTGGCCTTGTAGAGCACTATGGGAGTGCTGTACCAGGACTGAAAGATCTTGTTCTGGAGTAGTGCACTCTGGGGGATAAGGATAGGCCCTGTGGGTGAGCCTCCAGTAGGATTTCCAGTCCTGGTCAGAGATTTGAATATCTAAGGAGGTTTCCCATTTGGCCTTCACCTCTAGGGCTTGAGAGGGGATTTGGGCTCAGACTGCTGCATAAATCATGCTCATCTGGCCACTCTTAAGGGAGAGCTAATGTGGGACTGGGGATGTAGGCTTGCCTTTGGGGTGCCTATGGAGGTAGTCATTGATGGCACTTGTAAGTTGTAGGTATGCCAAAAACTCAGAGGACAGAATGTTGTGTCAGACACTTTGTTCTTTAAATGTGCCTACTATGCTTGTGCCTGGCACATAGGTGTCCTGTAAGAATAACAGCCCTGCTGCAGCCCATTTGTGCCACACAATAGGCTTATGAGCTACCATAATGTTCGTATTCCCCCACAGTGGGGTCAGACTGAGGGGCATGGAGTTTGTGTTCAGTTTTTTGTGTATTCTCCCAGTACTCTATTGGGGGACCAATTGTAGGGTGGGAGCATATCCCCCTTGGGGAGCTGTTGTAGATCAGTAGAAATAAGTGATCCACATTACTGTATGCCCGCTCCATGTGTACCTACTGCGATATGAAGGCTATGTTGAAGATTTGGGGTCAAAATATGTATCGATGACAAAGTTTTGCGCATATGTTGAAATTTTTCTACACTTACTCATAACTTTGGTAATTTTAAATATTCTGACCCCAAACATTCAACACAGCCATTTTTTCACATTACCTCATGAATATGACAGCTGTCATTTTTCAAATCCTCACCAAAATTTGTTTTCGCACCTGTGGCACAGAATGATGTTATGGTGGCACCGAATGACATTTCAGAAGGGCTTTGAAAATGTTCACCTATTTGGTTTATGAGATGGGGTAATAAGAAGACTATGATGGTAATTTGGTGTACAGATATGGTAAAATACCCAGGCTATGACTGAACATTGCAGTATTTCAGCATTCACTCATAATTTCAATAATTTTCAATATTTTTACTTCAAACTTTCAAAATAGCCATTTTTTCACATCACCCCATAAACATGAGAAATGTCATTTTTTACATCCTGGGTGAGATGTCTTTGTGCACTTCTGGTGTGAAATGATATTTCTCCAACATACTAGAGATGCCACATGTCATGCTTATAAGGTCAGTCATAAAATGACTATCTTGAAAATGTAGGGACAAAATTAAATAAAATAGAGTAAATGTGTGAAGGGTGAATATTTTAAAAGTGAATATGTAAAGAGTGAATGTGTGAAGACTGAATTTATGAAGAGCAAATGCATGAAGAGTGAATGTGTGAAAAGTGAATGTGTAAAGAGTGAATATGCCAGGCCCCGTGCTTCTGTAGGTGTATAGAGTCTTCCATGGTCCATGGCCATAAGAGCCCTACACATCTGCACCTGTTCAAGCAGGTCCCAAAGAGACCTACTGTATGTGAATGAGGATACAATTCCACTGTCTGAAGAAAAAAAAAGGAAATTCTTTGCAAAAAAAATGTTGTTAATGCACCAATTAGGGTAACAATGCCACAAAAGTAGGGAAATGTGGCTTTTGGCTTTCCAACCCTAACTCCCTACCCCCACTCACCAAGCAGCAAAAGGGAAAAACATTAGGGATTTGGGCTTCCAGAGTCTTGGAAAATCAGTGGTGAGTTCATCCTTGGGGTTGACAACCCTAATTCTTGCCCTATTCCCTGAGCACTCAACATCGCACATGACCTCCTTTCTTCACGCTATTGTTTATTTAACTCTCTTGCAGATATCATTAGTTTGGTGATTCCAAGTAAATGTATTGCTAAATGTGATACTCAAATAAGTGTAATTATGGACAAATTCCAAATTTTTATTAGCAACCTTAAAAATAACAGTCTTCTTTTTTACCTTCTTTTTTATAGAATATCATAATTTTACTTTTTTTCATATTTATTGTTAGATCTAGATTCAGTGAAGCATCCAACAGTTTGTCTAATTGTACCTGAAGTCCATACTGTGTTAATGAAATTAGGATGATGTCATCCACATAAGCGAGGAGTGGGAAACATTGGTGTCCAGTTTTGGGATAACTATACTGATGGTTAGCCAAAGTACTGAGTAAGTTACTAATATAAACATTGAATAGTATTGGTGCCAGTACAGATGTATTTTACTTGTCAGAGTTCCTTGGTTATTATTTCGTACTTTTCACCAGTTATCTAAGCATAAGTTATTAATAATGTTTATAAGGGACTGATTCACTCCCGTATCTCTTAACTTGGCCCCTAATATGTTTCTATTGATAGAATCAAAAGCTTTTCTAAAGTCTATAAAGGTTAAATACACTGTTTATCTGACTAAAACATATTTTTGATCTGATCAAAATGTATTTTTCCAATGTTAGAAAACAAAACATAGTGTAATAGTAGACCTATCTTTTCTAAACCCTGCCTGTACGTCAGGGATTCGATTATATTGATCCAAATGATTTTGAATGTTAAGGCTTATTGTTCTAGTGAAGAGTTTGGCCACTAAACTTAAAAAGCTAATGGGTCTATACATCTCTGGGTTTGCTAAACGCCCTTTCTTGAACAATTGGAAAACTATAGCTCCTTTCTAGGAGTCTGGTACAGTACCTTATAAACTAATAACGTTATTGAACAGTTTTACTAATGCAGTGCTCCCTTGCTATAGTGAACCCCACTATAGCGAATCCCTGGCTATACAGAATGCCTACTATGGCTCCTGAGGTATCAGCTGTGTTCCATCTAAGTTGCTGTTAAATCTGGGTTTGTGAACACATTTCCTAGACAAACTGTAGATATACAATAGTAGCCAGAGACATTGCCAGCTAGTTCCAGATATTTCGCAAAATTTCTGAAGAGTTTCTCTCTGCTGCCCCTACTGTGGAAATGCAGAAAGCAGGAGATATTTCTGGAAATATCACGGAAATTTTGGGAAATATATGGCAGTGTCTGTGGCTGCTACTGCAAGCCAAAGAAATAAAGTACTGTAAAATGTATTCATTTATTTTGTTCCTACAGTCTGGACTGTTTCAGGGGGAGTGAGAAATTTAGCTTATCAGCAACACGCTTACACTGATTCACAACACACGTACCATCAATCCTGTTGGGACAAATACTCAGTACTCATAAATGCTCCTTTTGCTGCCAGACAACCGATAATCTCTCCTGTACTGGCTGTTCTAAACTTCTGCTTTAATTTAATGAAAATTGTCTCAGACTACCTTATACAGTGCTATCAGGGAAGCGGGTGGGTAAGCAGGCAGGAGGAGTTGCAGCGTGTCTGGCAACAAATTAAACAACAACAAATACAGCTTACTTTACAACACACACTTATATTTTAGTTTGCTGCTTCTCAGTAAATTGGTAGTTTTCTGCTCAGTTTATCCAAATCATCAGGGAATATAATACTTCACTGTTTGTGTGTAGTAGAAAACTTGTTCAGACATCAATTTCAGAATCCCTCGATTTAATGAATGGGGAGTTATAACAAACTCATATTATGGCTCTCATTCTGTTTGTTATAGTGGGGGAGCACTATATTGATGCCCAAAAATCCACATAAATTTTAAATAAGTCCATAGGAACCTTATCTGGGCAGGGTGCTTTGTTCCTGTTTGCTAAGGAAACTGCTACTTTAACTTCATTTTCTGCAATAGCTATCTTGTTCTCCTGTATTCTGGCCCATTCTGCCAAAATTATATTTTCATTAAAGAGTAATGAAGTGTACTAAGCCTGCCACAATTCTGAATGGATAAAGGCATCTCTTTTATCTTGCCAATTTTTAATTCCATAAGCCACTTATCTCCAAAAGGCTTTACTATCTTTGTTTAAAACTACCTCCATTAAGTTATGCCAATGATGCATTTGATATGACATTTTTTAAAGGCCAAAAGATTTTTGTAATCCCTGAGGACTTCATTAAGCTGTCAAATAGAAGCACATCCACAGTTTTTTTACTTATCCTCACTTTGTTAGTTAATATTTTTTTGCCATCTTACACTCTTTATCAAACTATCCCCTCTCAATGGGCCCTATGCACAATGCCAGTGCACCTGTGTAAACTGGGCACATTACCATCGTGCACATGAATGCTGTGGAGTGGTGGCTGTGCAGCATTCATGACATGGGTGTACTGGGATTACGTGCCCAATCCCCTGTCTGCATGGACAGAAAGGAGCCAAGGGCAGGAGGGGGGTGTTCTGAGGGCGTGCCAGCACTACATGATACGCATGAACCCGCATAGTGCTGGCTGCATAGGTGTGGAGCGTGGAGCAGGTTATGGCAGGAGGACCCTGCCATAACTCACTGTGAGCCCCCATGGACACAGGCCTCCGGTCATCAGGAGACTGGGACAGGGCTCACCATGCTGCCCCTGACCACTGGGAAGCTGGAGACAGCAGGGTCAGCTGATAGGGTGAGTGCTGGTCACTTAATGGGAGTGGTGGCACTAGGATGGGATGGGGCCGATAAGGTCCGGATGCCTGCAATCAGCATGCACAGCTCCAGACCCATGCCTCCCTAAGCAAGGGATCCACTAGAGGGCTCGGGGAGGCATCCCATTGGATGCCCGACTGGGACAATGACTCCTCCCCCAAGCCACCCTGCAGAGTCCTGCATACTGGGGGGTGGAGCCAGGGACAGGTGACTGGCATTTGTGCATGCCGGTATGGGTGTACCTGTCTGCATATGTGCAGTTGTGTGGGTGGGGTACGCGGTTTTGTCATATACCTGCACCCAAATAGTGCATAGGGCCCAATATTCCTAGAATGAGCTTGTTTGTAGCAATATTGTATACATGACATACACTACATATACACATTCCATTAGGGCATTAATGTGCACAAAAGACATTCTGTATGCCTACATTGGCCCACATTTTCAAAAGAAATGCATGGCACATCTCTAGATGCACCTGCGCATCTCCGGACTTGCGAGGCCATTGGTGCATGCTAATATTCAGAAGCCCTTGATGTGCCCACAAATCCAGCTGCATCACCACATGGAATACTGCGATGTGGGCATGCAGATGAGGGGTTCCTCATGCACATTCCCCGAACTGCAATATTCAAAAGTCCCCTGGTGAAGACATGGAGAGCTGCATCGGTGCAAAGACAAGTTCCCAAACCCCTACCTTAACTATGCAAGGGGCAGGATGGTGCCCCATGCATAGACCAGGGCCGATCACATGACCACCCCCCTCCAAGCCCCGAGTGCAGGCCTGACAGGATGTCACCCCACTCCCCAGCCCTCAATCACCAGAACATACTGTATAATATTCCTCCTAGCCCCTTTTCTATAGTGTAGTGTAGTGTCCTCCCTCCCTCCCCGCCCAATCACCTTAAAAGAAATTATGCACCGAGCCACTTTTCTATAGCGTAGGAACCCCTCTCCATGACCCTGATCACCGTAAAAGCAATTATTCTCCCTAGCCCCTTTTCCATAGTGTAGTGTCCCCCTTCCTTGGGCCCATCACCATAAAAGCAATTACTCTCCTGAGACCCTTTTCTATAGTGTAGGGACACTCCCCTCCCTGGCCCTGATCACTGTATGGAATTAAATTAAACAACCAATTCCCATTTCCATAGTGTGGTGTCCTCCAACTCCTCTACCCCAGTAGGCTGTAACCCACCACTCCACACCCGCCTCATCCTGACTTGTGCTGACAACTGACACAGCCCTCCCCATCCTGCCAAGGACAGCCGACAACTGATCTGCACCTGAGCACATACAGTACATAGTACATGCTCATTGGTTGTCACCAACCAATAAGTATGTACTATGTACTATATGCACCTGGGTACAGATCTTTCAGTGGGTGGCCATGGCAGGGTGAGGAGGGCTGTGCCAGCTGCCAGCACAGGTTGGGATGGGGGGTGGTGGGTTACAGCCTACCAGGGTGAGGGGGTTGGGGGACACTATACTATGGAAACAGGAATCGGTTGTTTTATATAATTTCATACATTGATCGGGGCCAGGGAGGTGGGGCCAACACTATGGAAAAGGGGCTAGGGTGCATAATTGCTTTTACGGTGATTGGGCCATGGAGAGGGGACACTACACTATGGAAAAAGGGGCTTAGGAAAGTATTTTATTTTCCGGTGATTAGGGCCGGGGAGGAGGGAGGGCTGCCTGGTAGATTCAGCCTGACACATTCATGCTAATAAGCCTATAATGGGCATGCATGAGGCCCCTTTGTGCCATGCATGCGCAACGAGCTCATTTGCATATTTTGGCTGAATATTGCCCTTGGAGGACTCAATGCATCCAGGTATGCACCACACATTCCCCATTGGTGGTCTTCAGCCCCACACACTGGATGTTCCGTGCCATACATGGCAGCTGCCTGCTATGCAACTTGTATCCACGGTCTGATATTCAAACAGAATGCGCAGTCTGTTTCAATCACGCATTCTGTTTGAATATTGCGTCATAGTCGGCCAGACCAATTTTTTTGTGCAGCGCATCGATGTGTGCTTGCATCCGGCCAGCTCTGAATATGTCCCCCATTATCTTCATTCAAAATTATATCTCTTAATGGCCAACATATCTCTGTTAAGACTTTTGAAATTTTTTGTTTTCCTAAAAAAAAAAAAAACTGTTCTTTTTTGTTAAAAAAAAAATCTTCCACCTGTACATTCATTTTTCTCAATTTAGATTTGATAATTTCTTCTTTCCTTTATAATAGTATGGGTAAATTATGCTCTCTGCTCTTTCAATTACAGACAGCATTGTGTATTTCTGTAGATCAAAGAGACATATGATCACATAATCAATAACCAGTGAAAAATGTCCTGCCAGATGCACCTAAGCACCATGCAAATCCCCCAACAGTCTGCCACTTAAAATATAGACATTTAGATGATTACAAAATTGTAAAAGTTCATTGCCTATACTATTAATAACTTTGCCTCAGAAGCTCTATTTTTTGTACAATTATTGTTAATTACATCAATGTCATCATCCAAAACATTTTTCATACCAGTTCTAGCATTAAGATCCCCTAACAAAATGCATTTCATAGAATCATTATACTTCAGATTTTGGGCCCCACATTCAGAAGAGATGCACAACTCATCCCTAGGTGTGCCACTCATCTCCAGACTTGCGCAGGCTGTTGGGGGTGGGGCCATATTCAAAGGCCACTGAAGCACTGCACCCCCCTCCCGACTGCACCACCATGCACAATATTGTGTTGCACCTATGCAAATAAAGGGCCACTCATGCATATGCCATGCATCACAATATTGACCCCCCAAAAAACCTAACTATAGCCGACTGCACTGGTGCATAGTTATGCTTCTGAAACCCTACTTTAACTATGCACAGAGTCAAGTGGTTCCACTTGCACAGTCTAGGGCCGTGTACAAGGCCTCCCCACCCTGATGTGTGTGAAAATAAAAGAATAACCCTATCCCCTTTCCCATAAGGTAGTGTTGCCCCCTTCCCAGCCCTGAGCACTCATAAAATAAAAATCATTTCCCGATCCTGTTGCCATACTGTAGTGTTCCCTCCCTCCCCAGCTCTGAGCACTCAAAAAATTAAAACAATGCCCTGATCCCATTGCTATACTGTAGTGTTCCCCCCTCCCCAGCCCTGCTTCCTGTCCCCATTCCCCATCGATCATAACCAACCTTGTTGGTGGTACAGTGCCCCTCCTCAGTCCCGATCCCTGTCCCCATTGATCATAACTAACCCTGTTGGTGGTAGTACAGTGTCCCTTGCCTGCCCTGGGCCATGTCCCTATATAGGAATGTCTGTAACATTGGTGGTTCAATGGTTCAACCCCCTCCAGTTCCCCGATCACCATCCCCATGAAAACCTGAAGACTCCAGTAGTGTAGTGATCCCCCACCCCATCGGATAGTAGCCCACCACCCTTCTCCCCCCCACCCTGACCCGTGCCGGTGACTGGCACAGCCCACCTCACACCGCCATGGCCAGCCACTGTTTGAACTGAATGAACATGTACACTGGACAATACGCACCCATTGGTTCAACCAAGGTAGTGAATAGCTCTTGTATTAAACAGAAATGAGCTCTTAAGATCACGTGGCAACTGCTACTTCTATAATCAAAAACAAGCCAAACAGAATAATAAAATAGTATTTGTTTTACTCTTTAAGTGCAGCAAAAAACAAGATGCCTGACTCCACAATTTCACAATTCCATCCTTCTTTAAAGTATTTTTACACAAACAGTCAAAAGCCCAACCAAAGGCTGTGACCACAAACACCAACGATGTATTTAGTGTATATGACAAACACCTCTTTCCTGACTGTGAGACAGAACTTTTCTCCAATAGTTCATGCAGCTCACATTTTCTGGCAGAACTAAATTTACAGAGCACACTAAATTAGTGAAAATTGCCGGCTCTATGGTGCCGAGTAAAAAGGGTTCACTCAGCATGCTGGCAACCCGGGTTCGTGCCCCAATCCTGGGTACCAGAAGCAGAGACTGTCAGGGAAGGGATCCAGAGCATCAATTGGACACTTCCCTCCCCATGGGTGAGCAGATCCTTGGAACCTGGTGGTGGATTGGAGAAGTACCTATGGTGTGCTGCCTCAATGCACCACTGTACGTCTCTACCCTAGGGCTCCTGCGATAGGCTCAACATGGAAAGTGGGAGGGTCAAAAATGGAAAAAGATGGCCGCCCTGCATCCTGGATGATGGCAGCTTGCTTCTCCATTTCCGTGAAGCCCCAAATAGCCCATGAGCTGCATCCTCACCTTCCCTGACGAGGATGGTATGTGTGTGCCTGCAGGCGTGCATTAGTCTCCCCTCCAGGTCGTGACCATGGGTGGGCCCCCCCCCAGTGAAGGGATGCGCCAGGTTGGTCAGGAGTCAAGGCATGATGAGGGGTGGCAGACGGCATCATGGATGGAACACAAGAGCAGCGGTAGGTGGGCTTGGATGCCCCAAGGAGTGGGATGTGGGATAGGCATGGGGTGGTATAAAGAACATAATACAAAAAAAATAGTGAAAGGCAATCCAGAGAAAAACACATAAAATTGTCTCTTGTTCCTTAGTTAAACCACACCAGTAGTTCCACAAACTTCACAAACTGTATCTAAGTTTCTAGTAATACATGCTCCTGCAGAAAATCTTCCTGCAGCACATCGCTCTTGTTCTCCCTCTCTTATCACTCTCTTCTCACTGTATCTTTACTTCCTGATTATCAAGGTCATCCTACTCCAGCAGCAAAACAAGGGCTCTGGCCCATGTCAGGCCATCCTCTACTTCTCAGAATGGCCCCTCTACAAGCTACAGAAGGAAAACCACCAGCTAGGGAGAGACAAAAAAGACAGCATAGCGCCGGTATAATATATGATAAAACATGTCCTAGGCAACAACAGCATACCTGTTCAAAATTACATTCAGTCAAAATAATGTTAGTTGAGTCATTGCTCCACAGGCGCCATCAGCATATAAGTGCCATCTCTCCTCTGTGGTAAGACATACTGTTCTGTCTTTGAAGAGTGTGGGTACATGACAACACGCTCCCGACAATTCGCTCCCGTGATATTAACTCCAGGTAATTCACTCCGATGAACATTCCCTCTGTTGTTTTCTCGCTCCTAACTATTTTGCTCCCGCTACTGACAGCACAGCTACTGAACTAAAAGCTACTGACAGCTTACACTCACCTGACAGCCCTGGAACGAAAAGCTACTGACAGCTACTGACAGCTGCTGCATACTACCACATACTGACAGCGCATGTCAGTTTCACTCTCAAAAACCTGACAGTGTTACAATGAGCCTCATTATTGGGCAATGTCTACCTGCAGTGATACGGTCTAACCAGAATGGGTGGCTAGTAGTATAAAGCATACTAGCCTGTGTCTAAGGTTCTGTATGCGACCGCCATCACTGATAATGACTTGCCACTTCGTCACCTCCAAGCGCCAAAAGAGAAAGCTCGTGGACGAGAATAATTTTATATATACATTCCACAAACGGGGAGCAGAGGATAAAGGAATATGGCAATGTGAGCATGTCGTTCAAAAAGTAAAGGTATGCAATGCCCACATTCACACACTCTCAATTGATGACCCAACTATAATAAATCGGTTTTCTACACACAAGCATGCACCTGACCCCTGTGCCATGGAGAAATCAGTTGCTGTTAGTATAGCAAAACAAAGAGCAACAACAACCCAAGATACAACTACTCAGGTTTTACTTCATGCCAAACAAAATATGTCTTTAGCAGACACAGGAAAGCTGATAGACCGTAACCTAAAAAGAACTGTGCAGAGATTCCGGGTTCGTGGGGCACCACCAAACCCAAACAATCTGGTTGAGTTGATTATTCCTGAACATTTTAAAACCTACACACAGAACTCTGACACAGATAGTGTTATGTTTCTGTTACATGATAGTGGGCCTGGGAACAACAGGATATTGATCTTTGGTACAGAAAGAAATCTAAGTTTCCTTGAAAGATCGAATGTATGGCATGCTGATGGCACTTTCAATGTAGCTCCTCCACTTTTCAACCAGCTATATGTTATCATGGGTAAGAGCTTAGGGAAAGTGCAGCCTGCTATTTATGCTCTTTTACCGAGTAAAAGACGGGAGTGTTATGACAGGATGCTAAAAGCACTAAAAGAAATAAACAAAAATCTATCCCCAGACATTCTGATGACCGATTTTGAGAGGGCTACGATTAACGCATTCAAATCAGTGTTTCCTCACAGTAAGCAAGTGGGTTGCTTCTTCCATTTCACACAGTGTGTATATCGCAAGATACAGATGGAAGGACTAGCTGTGAAGTATGCCCAAGAGCCAGAATTTGCATTAAAATGTAAATATTTGCCCTCTCTCGCCTTTTATCCGATTGAGCAAGTTATTAAACAATTCAAGGAAATTACCGACGAGCTCCAAAATGTCTTTCTCGATGATTTGCTACCAGCGATTGACTACTTCAAAGATGTCTGGATAGGGCACCCTAATAGGAGAGGCACAGGCAGGAGACAGCCCCAGTTTGAGCTTGCCTTGTGGAACCATGCGGAAAGTGTAAATGATGGGCAAGCAAAAACCAATAATGTCGTTGAAGCTTTCCACCGAGGGATGCAGACTATTCTATGCATGTCGCATCCCACTCTGTGGAAGTTCATAGATGGTCTCAAAGGTGTACAGAAAAAAAAGGGATGCAGAGCTAGAACAATTGACAGCTGGGAATGCCCCGACCGTGTCTCGGAAGGTGTATCGAGACAATGTGGAACGTCTTGCCTGCATTACTGCAAAAATGGAGGAGCAAACTACTGAGGAGTTTTTGAGAGCCATTGCACATAGCTTTGAATATTAGACTTCACACTGCCATGGATTTTTAACAGTATCTTAATAAAGTTTTGTTTTTAACAACTGCATAGCAGAACTGAATTACTGACTGGTTGACTGGTTCACTTCCTGTATACAGACGGTAACTAAGGGGAACTAAGGTGACTGGTTCACTTCCTGTCTACAGAGGGTAACTTCACTTCCTTTCTACACAGTAAGGTAAGGTAAGGTTTTTTGCTTAATTTCTGCTGTCTAACTGGTGTTGTTTGGAACTTGTTGGGAGCTAGTAGTTGCAATCGGGAGCGAGTAGTGGCAATCGGGAGTGAGCTGACACAGCATCGAATTGTTGCAGGTGTGAACTAACATTGGAGCGAGTTGTCTGGAGTGAATTGTTAGGGAGTGGATAGTTGGGAGTGAATTGTCGTGCTCTCGAAGAGGGTATCACTATGAGACACTAGTTTGGAGCTGTACCTTGTGCTTTGGACAGGATGTTATGGGCTGGGGGAATTGTGACCATTTTGAAAGAGGGTTTTGGGAACAACAAGAAAAGGAGATGGCGGCCCAGTGGCGCTGAGGGTTGAGGCGCTAGATGCCACACCTCGCTGCAGCGCCAGCACCTGGCTTGGGAACGGACTCGGGTACGGGGTCAAGCGGGAGGGAGGATCGAGGGCGTCCCATGGATGCTCTCCTCCTCAGGGGTGGGTTACCAAGAGCCATTATGCCTGCATTCTTCCA
This sequence comes from Neoceratodus forsteri, assembly GCA_016271365.2. Lineage (NCBI taxonomy): Eukaryota > Metazoa > Chordata > Ceratodontiformes > Ceratodontidae > Neoceratodus > Neoceratodus forsteri. Next base: position 345,274,628 of record CM028134.1, on the reverse strand, counting down.
TAGCCTGTGGAAGCACCGCAGAGGGAAGGTGGAGGCAGCTTGCCTGTCGGAGCCGGGAGGGGACGCCTCAGCCAAGATGAGGGTCTGCGCATGTAAGCACGCTACCACTGGGATGTATGCCCCTGAGTGCAAGGCGCCCTGGGGAGGGGACGCCAGGAGAAAACCTGAAATACCCTCCGGCAGCCCTAGATGAAGTCCACCCTAAGTCCACCCGGACCACCTACAGGACAGACCCCAATGTGCGAGGAGAGGAGGTTGGGCACTCTAGGGGCAGATCCCTAAAGTAGGTACCGGGGGACATGAGCGGACGGAAGGAGGGGGCACCGGAGGCAGTAAGGAGGGATAAAGATGAAAAAAAAAAAAAAAAACAAGAAAAGGAGACCATACTGGAGTGTGCTTCATAGAATGCTACTTGTCCCAAAAATGATCCGGCCCAGCAGGTGTTTTAAAACTAACATTATAGTTGATCTTCCTTACTGAATGGATCAACACATATATCTCTGTTGCACATAATCTCACTGTGTCTTTCAGGAGGGATCTTGCTATGTATACCCTATCTGGTATTTCATCAAGACCACCTTCATAATGAATACAGATTGCATTTCTCTTCTTAGCCAGCTCAGGTGCTGTGCAAAAGAAATCAGAGTATTTTTTTCCTTTCGGGGGGGGGGGGGGCAGGCAGACTCCAAGAGCTTGATGCAGAAGTGTTTGCAGTTGCTGGCCATAACAGTTCTTGAGATTAATTTTTCATGGTCTCCCCTTGAGAATCTGGGAGTTCCAGTCAGACTGCTCCCCTCCCCCCGACTTAACAGGGATCAGTAGTGCCAGTTCTAGCTTCTGTGTTTTCTGCTTCAATTGGTTAATGGGCAGGCTTCCTAATGTGATTGTCTGAGCTCTCCCATCCCAGGTAGTTAACCAGAGGGGTGCACATATACAGTGAGGTGTCCTGTTACCTTTTTTCTGTTCATTCTGATCTGATTTATGTCTTATCAGGTTCACCATAGGACTTTGTTCTGTATTTGCTTAAGGTGGGGTACTTCAAGGACAGTTGGGACTCTTGAAAGCCGTCTTGAACAGGACAGATTTTTGAGTTCTTTAATTGAAAAATTAGCCAGGACTTTGAGATTAAATTAGATGTTCCTGGAATCTAGCAGTGCTTTTTTATGTTCACTGTGCACTTGCATGAACAAACATTTTGCTATGAGAGTGGGTTATGAGGGGTGTGTCACCGTCAGTCCAATGTAGGGCAGTCTGCAAGGGGCTTGTCAGTGTCACACAAATCATCAGCCAGGCTGATCATGACACTGTTCTGGCTTGCTGGGCAGAATATTCGTGCAATTCAAAGGAGAGAGCCAGTCCAATCATAATGAGGCTCTTTCCTCTTATTTCCATAACACCACCCAGCAAGCAGAGCTGACCGTGTGATCAGCCTGATGATGATAGTTTGTGCATGGTCCTCTTACACTCTCCCAGTCTCAGCTCGAAGTAAGGCAGAGTTTCTGGGACCACCTTCAGCAACAGAAATAGCCCTGTCAGTGGATCTTGGCATTTAATGCTTATGTAATAACAACACTGGAAGCAAAAGTGATGGTGTGGTTGAGGATACCAAAACAGTTACAAACACTGTGAATAAGTCCCAAATAGCAACAATTTTTTTCTCTGTCAGACATTGAACCCTAGTGGCCAGTGGTTCAGAAAGTGATTTGTCCTGACTCCCGACTCCAGAGTACAGTGGTTCCCCTTCTCCCCTCCAATATATAGTTTAAAACAAAAGTATTGCATGGTAATATGTGTGGCTAAGGTGTGAATAAGCAGAGTAAAACTTTTTAATGTGCAGGGTGACCACATGGAAAGCAACAAAGTAGTTATTGCACTGTAAACTTATTATATATGTGCTGTTGGGTGTGCTGCCAGGCTCTGTGACTGTGACAAGCGCATAGCTGAGCCATGTGACACCATGTCCATTGGCTTGAACATGGCTGAACTGCAAGATGTCACAGTGACACTGCTGGGGGGCACTACGGGGCACTTGTTGAGTGGTGGCACGAACATGGTGTACACGCTGTTGAAAGCTGACTCTCGTTTTCCCAGATTCTAGTTCCTGCAACAGATTAGGGACAGATCAACTGACATTTAATGTTTTTTCTGCTATAGTTTGTTGATGGCATCACAGATCTAGGACAATATACTTGTACTGCAGAAAGAGAAGCTGGTGATGGAGGTAGCCACTGTGGCCGAAGATGCAGCTCTGCTTGGGAGTCATCATGCAGAACAAAGAGGAGCCCAACACTTCCAAGGTGAACTGCTGTATCAGCAGAGGATTCATTCATTACTGATTTGCAAAGTGCATGAAAAGTGACCTTCTCTCATGGCTGAATCAGTTTAGCTTCCTTCCCAATGCAGGAATTTCAACCAATTGGCAACACAGCACTGTCAATAAACTGCTGTTTGGACATTATAAAATGTCACTCCCGAATTCGGGAAAAACCTATGATGGCATAGTGTGGTTCATTACTGTACCCCATGTTAATTAAACATTGTTTTGACAACTTAACCGTTGCCTAATTTTTATGTTCACTGTCTCAGCTGCCCTGTCCTGGATAATTACAGTCTAACAACATGTAAAAGCAGGACACCACTGAAAATGAGACATTACATCCCATATGCTCTATCCTGGGTAAATATATAGTAAAAATGTGTACAGGCAAGATCTGGTACAACAAGAATGCAAGCACTGAACATCTGGCATTGACAAATGCTTGTTCTTCTTGTACTCGCTAAATTTTACAAGAGTCACCATTTATTTCAGTCTGAGTCTGAGCTACTCTAGTACTGGGCACTTCTTCTGTGTGAGCACTTTCCTCAGTCCTCGTATGGCAACCTGGGATTATTTTCTGTTGCCGGGGAGAAACGTAGAGGAATTTGCTGATGTCCTGGCCAGATTTGCCCCATTCACAGAGATACCCCCAACAGCATAATCTTGTTCAGTTTCAGTTGGTTTGCATCTATAGCTGCTCCCCTTCTCTCCACCCTTGTAAAAGGTTGAAAATAAGCAGTATTGTCTAACCATTTTTTCATGGTCAACAAAAACTGAATAAGATAAAAAAAAGTGTCTCTAGTGGATTTCAAACCTAGGTCTCCATGTTCACAGCTCTGTGCTCTAACCATTAGAGTACATTGCCTCTCAAGTATTAACTACAACCCTAAATGTGCCACACTCTCAACAAATATGACAACTAGTCTCAAGACAAGTGGTTAGATCTCATGCTCAAGAAAATGTACTGCAGTTAGGGTTAAAATATCTACTTAATTTACTAGTTTTCACCCTATAACTAACATAGCACACTAACGGAGGTACAGATACCTTTTCAGCCCTAATGTCCACTTTCGTTTCATTAGAGTTCAGAACCCAAATATTATTTTAATATAGCCATTAGTATATCCCATATATCATGTTATTTAATAAGCTTGCATAGTTTAAATTTCTGCATTAAACTGAAGATTGAAGCTCGTGCCAACTGTTGTCAACCATGAGTCATCAACAGATCATTAAATTACTGTATGTGGTTGCAATCAGGGAAACAATTAACAGATAGGTATGGGGCCTCAAACAGGCAACCTTTTTACTCCAAAGTCAGAGAGCTACTGCTAAGCTAACACGTTTGGTCACCTGAGTTACACATGTGCAATTTCTATTAAACTGAATCAGAAATATTGCAATAAACAGCATGTGTGTATGTTTAGGCAGTTTCTGATTGTCCCGGACTCTTCCACCAATCCATTCTTTATTTATTAATTCATCATTTCCACTTTTATAATAATATGCTCTCTTCTCTTCTCTTCTCTTCTCTTCTCTTCTTTCTCTTCTCCTCTTCTTGCCCTCCCAGGTGTAAACCTGGGTAGTTTCCTGCCTTCTTCTCATGTAGGTAATGGTGTAAACCAAAACCGCCTTTTCTTTCTGACATTTCTTTCTCTCGTCATATTCTCTTTTTTACTCCCCCCTTCCCTCTTCCCGCTCTTATTTTATTTCCCCCCTATTTTCCTCCCATTTCTTTTCTTTCATTTCTTCCCCCTGCTGTCCACCTTCAGCAGTCCTCACATGTCCATTAGGCCATAGGCTCTCCCTTCCTTACATGTTCAGTTGGGTAGGTGGGAAAATTTTTTAGCAAAAGAGGCTGCTTCCCTCCGAGTTCTCCTTTTATCTCAGGATTCCTTTCCCTGCCCTTTTATTTTCTTTCCCCCTATGGTCTTCCACTTCCTTTCTTTCCAGGCTCCTCCTACCCTGGAATCCACCAAGAGCCCCTCCCCTTCATGACTCATCCCAGCTTCTCTTCTCCCTCCCCCCCTTTTCCTGTGCACTACTATTCCTCTGGAGGGGAATCCCGCTTGACAACTTGGTCTACCCCTTGATGGGGGGCAAACTTCATTGTCCCAGACTCTTCCCCCACGAAGGACAGACAACTTAGTAGTGTGCTGCTCAGACTGGCAATCAACTTATTATTTCCACATTATTATTTACAAGTACCATTCCCATTTATTATTTACAATCCATTCTTTCTTTATTAATTCATCATTTCCACTTTTATAATAATATGCCCTCTTTTCTTCTTCTTCTTCTTCTCACCCTCCCAGGTGTAAACCTGGGTGGCTTCTTGCCTTCCTCTTGTGTAGGTAACGGTTTAAACTGAAACCGCCTTTTCTTTCTGTCGTCTCTTTCTCTCTTCCTCCCTCCTATTTTATTCCCCCCAATTTTCCCCACAGCCAATCTCCAGCTTGTGTTGGATGACTGGCATTCCCCCTTTTGTTAGCTCCCATCGCTTCCTATACTCCTCATACTTGTCGTCTCCATGCTTCGATAAAGTCCATCATCTCTGTGTTAAACATATCTATTGCTAAGTCTGATAAATGTACCCCATCTGACCTATAAAACTCTTCCACCCACTCCTCCAACCTCCTCAATATTATCTGTCCCCCCATGCTTCTCACCAGCATTCCCACTCTCCTGTTCATCTTCTGCCGAGCCCTCTCTACTGCTGCGTGACTGCACTCGCCTCTTCATACCCTCCAAGGTATCATGTCTGACCAAGCCAGGGCTACCCCAGGTCACCATTGTTTTATCTTAGCCAGGTCCTGTTTTATCTGAAAATACATATTGAACCATGGCTTTCTTCCAATGTCATTACCCCTACAAGTATAAAATGTAAATCAGGAGTAGGGCGCCTTTCCCTCATTTCAAGTAGGGTCAGTAGCAACTGTGCCCATCTCATGTCCCTGATTCCCCACCACCACAGCTTGCATTGTCTGGTGTCCTGGTACAGTTGCTTTCCCCTGGCTCTCATTTCCGCTCTCGTTTCCACCCAGTAAATGTAGGAGTGCCCAAAATCCACACCTATTTGATCATAAAAACATCTCAAGTTAACTCAACACTCACTGCTCAAAAGTCCTTTTCCACAGCTAGCCCCCCACCCATCCCCCTCTCTTAATTGCACCTGAAAAACAAAATTGGGAGAGACATGTTATTATCATTATCTTTAGTAAAGACCGAATATACCTCTTGTAACTGGCAGACCTCCATCTTCCTATCTCTAGTACTTTCGCCACTGACTCCCATTCGTCTGCCAGCTTTGAAGCTGCCCCTATTCTAAAAGAGTGAGAGAAGTACTTAGAGGGATCTTCTCCCAGGAACTCCATACCTTTTTAAAGTATGGCCATAACTTGAAAGCTCGTCATCTGCTTCCCATCCCAGTGCACAAATAACTGCCCTTCTCATGTCCCTCGCTCTGTGGCATAGACCCATAAAGCTTCTACCGGACAAATTCTGCTCTCAACTTGTGCCTTAATGGTCACCACTGTCCCTTTTCCTTCCTGATCCATCTTGGATCTTCTAATGTTTAGCTGAATCATGTCTTTTCCCCAGCTCACATCCCCCCATTCTAACCCCCATTCTCACTCCACCTCTCATGACCCACTGCTTTACTTACCCTCAGTGCCCCTGCAAACATTACTAGATCAATAGTACGAAAACGTTGCACGTCATCCTTTGATCTACAAATTGCCGGCAGTATCTCTGCTAACTTGCTTAAAAGTTGGTCCGCTATTGGGTGCCTACTATCCTTGGACCTCATCTCAGCCTACTTCAACCCTGCATCATTCTCCAAATGAGCATTGATTTTGTGAGGTCATGCCATCCCTTTAGACAACAGATTATACTGATACCTGCTAAGTAAATGCCCATTGTACTCTGGGCCACCCCCTGTTCCCATTGATCAACTGTGAATTTTCCTATCTGTTCCTCCATGACTGGCCCACTTACCTCCATGCTGTGTACTTCCCTGAATGCTTGAAATGCCTGCTAAGCCCCTTCATAAGCCCTTAAGGTCCATGGTGCCCATGAATTCTGAAACAGCAACTCGGCTCCATCTTGCCAATGTCCCAGATGTTCATTGGAGTGGGCATTTTCTGTTCCTCTGCTGTCAGTGCCACTGATCAGAATCGATCCCTCTGCAGACGGGAAAGGCTGTCAGCCAAAATATTCCGCACTCCATCTATGTGTCTGGCTCTGAAGGACATGTTCAATTGTAAGCCCCGTAACACTAGCTGTCTCACACCCTCATTACAGTTTCTGATCTCACTCCCCTATTGTTAAGGGCATCCACCACTGCCTTATTGTCTCACCAAAATGCCACCTTCTGGTTCCACAACTCCTCACCACACACCAAAGTGAAGGTTCAGATTGGCATGATTTCCAGCAGTGTGATGTCCTTGGTCATCTTTCTCTCCACCCAGTCTGCTGGCCATGGTTCTAATAACCATTTTCCCCTCAAATATCCCCCCATTCCCAAACTCCCAGCCACATCTGTATACAACTCAAGGTCTGTGTTGTACACCCACTCTTTCTGCCAAAAGGAGCTGCCATTGTAACTCTCTAAAAGTGTTCCCATACCCGAAAATCCTCCTCAACCCCTTTTGTTATATCTACCCAATGGTGTGGCCTGGTTATCCCCACCATGGCCCTGGCTAGCCTCTTTGTGAATGCTCTCCATGGCCCAATCACCCTGCGTGCGAAGTTAAGATGCCCCAATACCTGTTGCACCTGCTGAAGCTGTATCCTCCTTGTGTTAGTGTGTATCGTAATCAGCTCCTTTAATCTCTGTACCTTCTCCTCTGGAAGCTGAAATACCTCTTTCTGTGCATCCACCTCAATCCCTAGAAATTCCAGTATTTTGCTAGGCCCTTCTGTCTTGTCTGGTGCCAGTGGTACCCCAAGCTCCCCAAACAACTCCTGAAATTGGGACAACCTCTTCACTGCTTCCTGATGTCCACTACCTATAATGAAAAAATCATTCAAATAGTGGAGAATCGCCCTGTGCCCCATCCCTTCCTGGAAAATCCACTGCAAACAACTGCTAAACTTTTCAAATGTTCCACATGCTATAGAACAACCCATAGTCATGGCCTTGTCAAATAATACCGGTCACCTACTTTAAAACCCAGTAAATTTCAGTCCTCTTTCCTGACTGGCAACAACATAATGTCTGATTCTATGTCAGTCTTGGCCAGTCAAGCATCTGGGGCTGCCCTGATAATCTGTACCGCTTCCTCCAATGTTGCATATGTCATCTTGCTGTGCTCCACTCCTATTCACCAACTACCCCTCTGGGAATGAGAGGTGATGAATTACCCTAAATACTCCTTTCTGTTTTCTTGGGTACTAAACCCCATGGTGAAACCCTCAGATTCTCCAAGATAAATGGCCTCTTTATCCTCCCCGCCTCTCTCTTTTTCTAGCTTCCACTCCAAAATGGCTTCCTTTACCCTCACTGACCCTAGGTTCCGAGCCTCCCGTGGCTGTCTGGGTCCTGTGCACTGCAAGGAAAAACCTTCCCTGAAACCCCTTCATATAGAGTCCGCCACTTCCTGGTCTGGATAATGCTGCAACCATTTTTCCCATACCTCTATCTTGATTGGCGTAATAGCCACCTTATACAGCTCCCTGTCCCTCAAATGCCCTCCCCCCAGCCCCCCTTTCTTTTCTATCTTAGTACGCTTGGGCCCCCTCCTTCCATAACCTCTGCCAGTGGCCCCTCTCATCCATGTTTGCCCCCTGTGGCCTTCTCCACTCACACAAAAGGGCTGGTTATTTACCCCTTGTGCTCCCCCAGCCTGACCCCCTTGATTCCATGTCGAGGTCCTACATCACGCCACTGGGTAGGAGTCCCCACACCTTGAACAGGCATGCTTGAATTGACGCTGTGGCCATGAACAAAAAGTCCTATTGTAACCCCAGCAGCACTTCTGGGGTGTCCCCCCCCCCATTTTCCTTCCTCATCCTCGGGTAAGGATTGGTCCGCGACATAATCGGTCCATAGGTCTAACTGCTTCTTGTCCCATCTCACATCCCCATACGTTGCAATCCTTTGCTGAAAAAATTAATCGTAATATATCCATCCTACCCCCCTTAACCTTTGCCCTCCTTATGATTAGGGAATAAGAGATTAATGGTATTCCCAGTTCTGGTTTTCGTTCCAGCACAATGGCTGAATATGTTGCAAGGCCTATGAACCTCCCATCCCAAGTCCTTCCTTTTGTGAATTCATCCTCTTCCTTCTTATCCAATAATACCATGGCTGCTGCCATCTCACTAGTACCTATGATCTCGGTCTCCTCATACTTCACTGCCACTTCCCTACTCACTAAGGCAAATATGTTTACATATTCCCCCTCTTCATAGCTTCTCCTTCGTTGTCACCAGCACATGTTCACCTATTCTCATAGCCGGGGCCCCAATGTCCCTTGTGCCTTTTTCTACCCCCTCCATCACCCCATCCCCCCGTTGTACCCCTTATTCGCCTTAATTTCAGCCAGTGCCATCTCCATCTGGCCCAGACCTGCCTCCCTGAGGGCTGAGATGATCTGTCCAATATAGTCTTTTATGCTATCACCCACTGATCCTAATACCATACCTACAGGCCACTCTGTTCCTGTTGGTTGAACATCGCTAAGGCTCGTCAGCAGCTGCTGCATCAGAGGGATAGCTGGCTGTTGTACCGGGGGTGGGAACACTATTACTGCTGCAAGCCCAGGTGTGGGTATGGTGCTGGGCCAGGAACTGGCTCTGGGTGAGGTACTATCGGCTCAGGTACTGGAGATGGGGATCCTGCCGGGGCAACCGGCTCAGGAGGCACCACTGTCTCTGGCTGCGGCCTCTCCAGACTGTCTGGCCTCTGTGGTGGCCTTTTTCCCTTCCCTCCTTTTCCCTTTACTGCTTTCCTCTTCTCCCCCTATATGTCCGGTTCCTTTCCTTCCACCAACTTCCACATCACATCACATTGGCCTTCTCTGCTAGTTATACTATGGCCTTTTATGCCTCCTCCTTCGATGACCAGTTCCTCCTCGGTGCCATCCTCCAATCACTGACCTGTGACACTGGGAATAAACTAACAAGTTGCAAAACGTTAGTATCCATTGCATTCCGCCAATTAGTATACATTTATTCCTGTTGAAAGCTCTCTCTTTCACTCCTTGGTGCTGTGTACTGTTGGGGGGGCTTCTCATACCAGCCCTCCAAGCCGAACTCTCTCCAGTCATGCTTGCTCTGAAAACAAAATGTTATCCACTCCTTTTGTTTCTGTTTTTTTTTTACATTCTCCCATTTGCCAACAAGATAGCCCCAACATCGATTCCATGGGTCAACAACTCCAAAACCCAAGTATATGCCTCCTTTTTTTTTGCATGCCTTGTTCTTGCATCCTTTTGTAGACTTGTGACCCTGGGCCCCAACCCCAGCATGGCATCAACATCCAGCTGCTTCCAGAAAATGCAGGGTCCCAATCCCCTTTTTATTATCCCTCCTTATTATCTGTATCCTTCACTAACTCTGAAACCCAGGTGCCAGGAACCCATTTTGTATTGCTACCTTTGCCGTGCCTTATTGCTGTGAATGACCACTCCATTGTATCCCCCTCCTTCCAGTTCACCCCCCGCTCCTTTGTTTGCCCCTTGTGCTGTAGCCATAGGGGTTTTTTTTTTGTTTGTTTAGTTTTTTTTTATCTTTCGTATGCCTCCACGGTGCCCCCCTTCCATGCTGTATGCTGTCTGGTCTTGTTACCTGATCCAAATTATTGCTTGCTGCTTTTGGCAGCCAGCCAGCCCCTAGAAACCTTTCCACTTCAACCAGGTGAAAGCGGCTCGCTAGTGACCCACCTTCCAACCTCTCCTTGTGCTTCTAAACGGACAGGCCTCCAAACATTAACCCCCTTTCAGGGGCTTAAAAACCTCCAAAATGCAAACAATTCTGTCAAATGCTGGACAATGCACCTTTCTTGAGTAAAAAAGGCCCTTTCTCACTCATCCTGTGCACCAGCATTCAGAAACCTTCATCCTGTGGGTGAGGTCAGATGCCACTCATCGCCACATGGCTCAGTTCCAAAACTCCCTGATGGACCAGGCCTCTTGCCCGACTGCTCCCCCTTCCCTGACCTCGTGGCCAATGACTTGTTCACCCCTGCACCTCTGGTGCCTCCTTTGTTCACCCAAATGCCCCCCTTTTCATTTTGTCTTTTCTGCCTTACCCCTTTCCCACATGGCCAAACAAAGAAATGCCTTAGATGACCTCCCTTCCCGCGATCTACCTTGCCCACCAGCCCCCCTTTTAGCTCTGCGCCACTGCACTCTCACTCTGCTGCCCAAAAAGAGTCCAAAAACCGAAGCCCTCAGCCTAAAAGAAAGCCAGCAAGCAGGTCCTGTGTTCTGTCTCTGTTGCACAACCTCTACAGCGCTCTCGCTCAGCTGCACCAAAAAACAGCTCTAAACCAAAGCCTTCAGCCTTAAAACCAGCAAAAAGCTCCCTGCGGTTTTCCTTTTGTTAGCGCACTGCCCCACACTGGCTGCCTCTAAACAAAGCTGCCTCTCCACTCTCCGTGTCTTCTGCACACTCGCTCCCCCCCACAACAACAAAAGCAGCAATCTTTCTCCCTTTTGGACTGCCTCACACAACGCAATGCCAAAGCAAGACATCAGGCTATCACAGTTCTGGACCTTGCTGGCCAAAAAATGGTCAAATTTCCCGCCTTCTGCCATCTTTGTTTCTTTTGAATGAACGTGCATCTCGCTTCCCCCAGACCCCACTCAACACACTCTCCCAACAATCTGGGCTGTATCAGAACATTAGAATGCAATTGCCCATACCACGAAAAAAACCCTTAAACATCTTTCCCTTTTTGTTTTTTTATTTTAAACTGGTATTACCAACTTGTTTAAATTGACTTACCAGTCCAAATCCTGACTTTAGCTGTATATCTGGTTTCTGCTGCTACACCTTTCCCACAACTATAGCAAGCTGCTCAAGGTAGTTATCCTCAGCCTGAAAATGCCAATCCGACGTGCTGCAATTCTGCTGAGTAAGAAACCCAACAAAATTTTCTAGCAAAAGAGGCCAATTTCCTCTGAGTTGCTCCTTTTATCCTAGGATTCCTTTCCCTGACCTTTTTTTTTCTTTCCCCTCCGGTGTTCCATTTCCTTTCTTTCCAGGCTCCACGTACCCTGGAATCCACTGAGAGCCATCCTTCCCCCTTCATAACTCATCCCAGCTTCCCTTCTCTCCCCGCCCTTTTTCCTGAGCACTACCATTCCTCTGGAGGGGAATCCCCATGACAACTTGGTCTGCCCCTTAATGGGGGGCAAACTTTATTGTTTTGCCACTTCTTTTTTGTTGACACAGATGTGGAATTGATAGATTGCCAATCACATAATTCAATACCAAAGAATGATCACTCACATCCCATCATTTTGGCTACTGTGTTAAAGGGAAAGAGAAGCATTGCTGCATTCCCAAATTATACCACTACCTGCATTCAGTTCAGTTTCTGGTTCCCTTTCTCTCTGCCCCTCCCCGCTCTCTAATTTCTGTTTTCCTGACTTTAAAACTAGCTCTGTTTCTGACTCCTCCCCACACCACACTACTATAGATTCAATGCAAAAAACTTCGCTAATGCATCAGTTAGGGTTAAAGCAACAAAAGGAGGGAAATGAGATGTTTAGGTTGAGCCCCTACCCCCCACCCCCCATCCTCCACAAACTGACAGAAGCTGGGTGTGCCATGGGGTCACAAGGCCTCTCACCCCATTCATTGTGTCAACAGCTTGACATGCTACAGTAAAGGAGACTGGGTGAGAGTTAGGTCTCATGACCCCATGGCACACCCCAGCATCTGTCAGTCTGTAGAAGATGGGGTGGTGGGGTGGTGGGGGGGTAGGTGTTCAACCCTAATGTCTCATTTCCCCACTTTTGTTGCTTTAACCCTAACTGATGCATTAATGATGTTTTTTGCAATTAATTTCCATATTTTTTGAAAAGTGTACTATAACTAGTAAACAGCATGTATTGGTGGCCCTGTGCTCCCACCAAGCTGCCCATTTCTGTATAACGGTATGCATCTGTGGGAGCACGGGCCCTCTGAATCTTGTGCTCCCACTTACACATAGCTACAGAGCCATACAGTAGCCCTATAGGGCAAGGAACCCTTGTAACACTAATTTGCCGATATCTGGGGAACCACAGCAGCTAGAAAACAAATTCAAGTGTTATAATCATGACAGTGAGACCTCCATGCAACATCAAATGACTGAATTTGTATCTTGCATCATTTACAAGATATGGCTGCTGAAATCTGCTGGAAACACACCCTTGGAACCCTTCTGACACAAATTTGCCAATATCTCATGAACCATGCAAACAATGGAAAAAATTCAACTGCAGGTGTAGCCTACATGTTCCAATCTAAGCCACCAGTAGTGAAAAGTCTGTATCTTGCTTCATTTCCAAGATATGGGTGCCAAAAAGTGCAATGGGCACCACAATGTTATTGTATGGGGAAAATCTCAGTTTCGTGATGGCATATTTATGCAACCACTTAATTCCCCAACACCTAAACAGCATAATTCACACCTGTAGGACAGCCCCTCAATACCCTGTAAATTGCAAATAAAAAGACCAAACCATTCATTAGCAATGCAATGGTAAACATTTTGCATCTTTAAAAATTCCTAGTCTGCGAGGTAGCAAATTCCTTGGCCGTCAGATCAATCCCCATCCACGAGGCAGCAAAATTGTGGTCCGAAAGAAATCCTCAACTGTCAGATTTTGCTCATCTGGTCCCTAAGTGATGGACAAGGATTTTGCAGCCTCATGAAAGAGGATTGGCTGATGGACTAGGATTTTGACAGCTCGCAGACTGTGATTGTGTCACCTTGCGAAAGAGGATTCAAAAAACCAATCCTGGTCAGTGAGCTGACAAAATCCTAGTCCGTCAGATGATCTTGTTTCATGAGGTAGCAAAATCCTTGACTGTCAGCTTGATCCTGGTCTGTGAGAGGGAACATCTGGTCACAAACTGATGGACAAGGATTTTGTAGGCTCGCAAATGAGGATCATCTCGCGGACTAGGATTTTGACAGCTCGAGGACCAGGATCTTTAGCGAGTCATGGTCAAAGAATTTTTAATTTTTAAAAAGCTATTTTTGACCAAAATGAGCTGAACCAAAGACATGGCTTTGTAGAGGGCATCACCCTGAACAAAACCCATGCCTCTTTTGGTCCAAAAGTCACCCATGGAGAAAGCTACAACATTTTGTTTAGAGGAAAAACTGAAAACAAGATGGAGGATTGCAGACAAGGAATTCTTCTGATGGACTAGGATTTGGTTGTGAATGAACCCCAATAAGATGGAGGTACTGGTGGTGGAGTTGAACAGGAGGCATGATAGGATGGCCTCTGTTGCAGATACTGGCTTAGTTCTGGGGTCTGTGCCATTGAAGGTCTCCTCCAGGGTGCGCAATCTTGGTGTTTTCCTGGCCAGTGGATTGACATTCAAATGTCAGGTGTCATCCATTGTTCAGTCCAGCTCCTTCCATCCCAGGAACATTGCTAAGATCAAACACCTGGTTCCACCCATGGACCTCCCCACCTTGGTACACACATTCGTGACATCTAGGTTTGACTACTGTAATGTGCTCTACCTCGGGGTCTCTGAGGGCACCCTCTGTCAACTGCAGCTAGTGCAGAATGCAGCCACCAGGTTGTTGACAGGACAGTCAAAATACTGTCACGTCACCCCAGTGCTGTGTGAACTGCACTAGCTGCCTGTTCGATGGAGGGTACTCTTTAAGGTGTGCTTGCTCACCTGTAAGGCCCTACGTGGACTGGGCCCTGGATATCTGTTGGACCTTCTAACACCTGCTGCCCCGATCCTCTCCCTTCGATCCTCCTCTAGGGGCCTCCGTGTGATTCCCAGGATGAGGTTACAAACTGCTGGTGACAGGGCTTTCAGTGTCGCCAGCCCTGTCCTGTGGAATTCACTTCCTCCATCTGCAAGGGAGGCCCTTTCAGTTGAAGCATTCAGAGCCCACATTAATACCTAGTTATTTAGCTGGGCATTCCTACTACTGCAACTCCCTGTACTTAAGGCTGTTGGGGTTAATATTTGCCACTTGCAACTAGTGCAGAAAGCTGTGGTACAATTGTTGATGGGGACTCCTTGCTCGAATCACATCACACCAGTGCTGTGCAAACTGCACTGGCTGCCTATTCAGTGGTAGATCACCTTCAAGGTCGGGTTTCTGACCTTTAAGGCCCTGCAGGGACTGGGTCTGAGCTATCTGCAAGAGCTCCTGAAGCCTTACTGCCCTGTCCAACCTCTCCGTTCATATGATGAGGGGTTGTTAGAGATTCCCAGGGTACAGCTTAAAACATCTGGGGCCCATACTTTAATGTATGTGGCTCTGACCCTGTGGAATTCTCTGCCTCATCAAATTCATGAGTGCACGATTGTGGACAGCTTCAAGAGGGCCCTGAAGACCTATCTGTGGCATCTTGCTTATGATGTTTAAATTGTTATATTTAGACTAGTATTTATAGCCTACTGTAGTTGAATTTTTATGTTTTTATTCGTATTATTATTGTTATTATTTCTGGACATGGTCTGGTGGATGAATATTTCAGCTAGTTTACATATTTATATGGGGTTATTTTTAAATCTTGCTGACATTAGACCCTCATGTTACTGTGTTATTTTAAGTATTTATTGAATTTTTTTTGTTTGTTTGTTTAATTGTTTATGTCTGATTGTACAGTGTCCAGAGCCTCTGGGATTGGGCACCCCAAAAAATTAAAATTTGCCTTGCCTTTCCTCATATTGATTCTTCCTTTTTAAATTATCTAATACAAGAATAGGGACTGGTTCAATTAATTAATGAATGCTCTAGATTAAACTCTAGAGACCCCCAGGCTCTACTAATTTAGATTTTATTCTAACAAACCTAACTACTATCTAAAGGCTGATGTACTTTCCAAGGCCTTTGGTGACTTGACCATTAGGTAACACATTCTATTAGAAACAGAGGTAAAAGTTGTGGATTCTAAACAATTAGGCACCACTCCTTTAAATTGTTAGGCTATTTGACATTTATGAATATACTGAAAAAACTAGCTAGGACAGGTTGGCCCTGATTCCTTCCCATGATGATGCATTCTCACAGACCTTATTAACAATTTGTGATCTCCATGCCCCTCTTTGTACAAATACATTAAAATAACTAATGCCTCATGGCCCTCCATTACTCTGGCAGAGCAAAAGAAATTGAGGAACAGAACACAAAAGAGGGCTAAAACTTTTTATTTGAAAGCTGATTTGGACAGCTACCATGGCTTAAGAAGAAATATCTGGCAGTGATTCACTTAGCTAAAGAGCCCTACTTTAGAAGAGCAACACAATGAACATAATTCCTCAAATCTGAGAAACTTCTAGTTCCCGATAAAGTCTATAAAAGCCTAATGCCCTCCTTCCAAATGTATTTAATATTAATGTTTTTTTCCTCTGTCAATGCTCCAGTAAAACAGCAGATATCTTTATTAAATTCTTTATTCAGATGGGTAAAAGTCCCACTCCTACTGGCAACTGTACAAATCCTATACATTTTAGCCATTAATTACCTGTTAAGCAGCTCTTTTCCTTTAAACCCTATCTTACAATATGATCCTAAAAGAACTTATCATTCTAGAACAACTACAAACCAAGTGGGGTTTGATGGGCTAAGTAATAGACGCATAATATATGCTGCCTCTGATATCTGCCACCCCTTATCCCTCCTGATTAATAGCCTTCTGACCTTTGACCCTGCCAGTGGAAGTCTGTACAGGTCTTACCTGCCTTCAGATCTGGTCATAGTTATTTTATATCTATCTGGCTATCTCTCCATACCTGCTAATGTGAAAGTCCTAGCAAATATTTCTTGTGCAGCTAAAAGCCTTTATCACCCAGTGTAATCTATTAATATAAGCCAATCTGTGTTCAAGCCTCTCCACAGTACTGCTACTGCCTTAGCTACAGTTACAAATGGTGTTTAGTTTCCTATTGACAGGGCCAATTCACTGCTACTATCTTTACTGACTTTTCAGAAGCATTTGACTTGGTTAACCATGAAACTATGATATATAAACTGTCATTTCTAAGCTTTAATCTCTTCTTTCTTGAATTAATTAAACACAATTTAACAGAGAGACAAACGATTGGTTCCCATGCCTGATTTTAAATCTCAGCTGTCCCTGCTATGCCAGTGTTCCAGGTTTGGGAATGGTGTGGGTCTCTTGGGGGCTGGCTAGCAGAGGGAGGCTTGAGCATCTGTAGGACAGCTCTCCTGTGTTAGCAACTCATTGTATGTTAGTTTTTATGTCTTAAAGACTTTACTATGTAACCTCTGGCTTTCTACCAGTGCAATTACTCAATACTATGTGTAGCTGTTGTTTGACTCTCATGTATAGGTTGTTCCCTTTCTCCCCTTCCCTGGGTCACACCTGGAAATGAGCCTTGGCTCAGTGTGCCTCTCCCAGCTACCAACTTTAAATAAATAAATACGTAAATAAATTAAGAGGGAGAGTCTCTCAAGGATCCATGTGGTGGCCTCTCTTTTCCTCACTCTATATTATTGATATTGACATAAATTTAAAGGAGGAAGAAACACCTTTATGCTGACAAGACAATTGTATTCATCCATGAAAAAAGCTACCTGAGACTCAGTATGCTCTACTAGGAAAAGTTAGCTACCTTCAAAGGTACTTTAAAGCAAATAATCTGGTACTCAATACAGTCAAAACTCAAGCTATGGAACTGGTCCAGTAGAACAGTGGTATAGTCAGCTGCTACCTGCTATGCCAGAATCCCAGGTTTGGGAATGGGTGTGGGTCTCTTGGAGGCTGGTTGGGGAAGGGAGGCTTAAGCATCTGTAGGACAGCTCTCCTCCCTCTGAGGGGAGGAAATGCATCTTGCTAGGTGGCTGCCCCCTAGAGGAATTTGGGTGGTAGTGCAGTGGAAAGCAAGGGAACGGGATCCTATCTGCTTGCACTGGGGTGGGGGGGTCCTCTCCACAGAGGTGGTGTATGCAGAATGTGTCATTGCATGTGATGTGTTCCCTAGTGGAGATAAATGGTGAGAAAAAAACTTGCCCATGGCTGGATGACAGCCCAGTCCCCTGCAGGCCTCACATCAGTGACTGGGCACCTCTGGGTCCTGCAGCAAAGGGCATAATGGAAAATGAGGTAAGTCTCTGAGATGCTGGGTGATGGGGCTGGGTGGGACCAGTCTGGCTATGGGCAGATAGGGATATGCAGGAGACAACATACTAACTGAAAAAAAAACTCAAGCTATGTTATTTGGTTCTCATTATAAGCTAAAACAGATTTCAAACTCTCTGACCATTTCTACACTCAAAGACAGGAACTTAAGTAACGTATCTCAGGACACTTATCTAGGTACTGTATATGACCGGACCCCTCACTAAAGTGGGATATACAAGTGAACTCCCTTTGCAAAAATATCAACTTCAAATTTGCGGTCCTATATCAACACTGACTCAGTTTGTCCTATGAGGTTAGGCTTCATATTGCTTACACCTGGATAAACCCCTCTTTCGACTATGTGGATTTTATTTAGGCCAGAACCGCTTGTTCTGTGCTACAGAACCTTGACATCTTGTATAAAAGACTAGCTGCAGTAGATGTATCAAAAACTCACCCTATTTCACCCACCATTGCCTCCCATACCAAAGCCTAGGTTGGATGCCCCTGAAAGTCAAACTTAATTTCCTCTTGCTCTGCTAATGCTAAAATATATTTTGGGGATAACCCTTCTCTATTTAAAGTAGCTAATCATATCAAGGTCAGCAACTCTCAACTAGGACTTGTCTTTAATACTTTTTTTAACTCGCAACTGGAGTAAAAGCTTTACCTGCAGCAGTGCCTTCACTCTGCCTGGGCCATCATTATGGAATTCCTTGCCTGAACACCTGATCCTCCCAAATGGCAAACTGCCTTCCCTTTCAGCCCTAAAGCTATGGTTTCTGAATCATACATCATACAGCTCATACGATCTAATGTACTGTGCTCCAGTTGTCCTAATTATAATTATACAATGGCAAGGATAATTTCCTGTGCTCTGATTGGTCAGTGCATGCCTCGAACAGTGATGTTATCAGAGAATAACATCACTATATGAAGTCCAGGCACACACATGACCACATGACAGAGTCATAAATCATGTATCCCCTCCACAAGTTACTACTGCTCTGAGCTGCTGCTGTAAAGGACTTCAGCCCCCCCCCCCCAATTCACACAAATACCCTTGGAGTAGCCACATTAATTCACTTGTACTCCCATTCTCCACATTCCACACAGCCCAAAAGTTGCATTCCTGCATCTTATTAATATATTAAAATCAAAGTAGGGCTGTAACTTCAGTGGCTTGCTGGCAGGGAAAGATATGGCGCGTGCTTTTTTTAAAACATACAGCGTGCTATCAGCATAATGGCACATTCACGTATTCAATTGCGGTCTCCTAGTACAAACACTAAGTAAGACCAACTGTACAGGGAAACCTTTCAAAATCAAGTGAAACCACCAAAAGCATCCAGGATGTTTAAACAGCATATGTTCCACCCACCACTCTATACTTACAGATCGGCCAGCTGTTTTGTAGTCAGGTGGGCATACAGTTTGTCTTGTAAAGTGTAAGGCCTCTGAAGAAAATTGAAACAGGTTCTCCAACTTCAGCCTCCTTGCAGAAAGCCAGGAACAATTGCCAAAGAAACATACAGAACAAGACAGATGAAGGGGGGGGGGGGTGCTTTTTTGGAGTTTCTTTTTAATTCTGGGGAAATTCAAAAAAAAATAAAGTTTCTGTGTAAATAATGGAACAAAATTCCAATGATTACATAATCCATGGAACATGATTATGGGGTTTGCAGAAAATGAATCTGTGATATATGTATACCATTGAGTACTACTACGCAGTTTATGAAAACCACAGATTACTAATCCACAGTTAAACATTCCACTTTTGGAATTTCTCAATTCCACTTCAAAAGGAATGCCACAGAATTAGGCAAAATGTCATAAATGTTGTTGAATTCTGGTGGATGTGGGATATGAAAATTCTGCACAGCTCTGAGTGTTTCTGACTTACCCTCTAGTGTTATATGCCATTATAGAACTGTGGGATGTAGTTTTTGTTCCTCTCAACCACAGAGTTCTGTAGCAGAATATGTAAGCATCATGCCAACAATGAAAGAATTTAGCAAGGACATAAACAACATACAGCAGTTCTAAAATGGTACTTGCTACCTGCGTGCAAATCAGAAACATCTGCTAGGATAACTGAAAAGCCTGTAGAGATGGAACAGTAGCAGAATCGGAACCAGCATTTGAAAATCAGCTTCTACAGGGGAAAATGACATAAAACTTCAGTGTAGTTCTCCTTTAAGGAAGTGATTAAAAATAATTCTGTATTGCATTCATAACTGCTGGTCACCTCCCACTCTGAAGAGAGGGAGATGACCAGCGGGGTGCTACAGGGGTTAGTGCTGGGGCCGGTCCTATTAAATGTCTTCATTAGCGACACTGCAGAGCATCCTGAGGAAAAGGTGTGCCTCTTTGCAGATGACACTAAGATCTGCAACAGAGTGGACACACCGGAGGGGGTGAGAAAAATGAGAAAGGATCTAAGGCTATTAAAGAAGCGGTCGAGTATCTGGCAGTTGAGTTTCAATGCTAAAAAGTGCAAGATCATGCACGTGGGTCACAGGAATCCAAAGGAGGAGTACAGGATGGGTGGGGAAATTCTGGCCACCACAAGTCAAGAGAGAGACCTGGAGGTTATTATATCTGATAACCTGAAGGTGACCAAACAGTGCAAAAAGATAGTGGGGAGAGCAAACACAATGTGAGGTGCATAGGGAGGGGCATAACAAGCAGGAGGAAAGAGGTGGTGATACCACTGTACAGATCACTGGTGAGGACTCAGCTGGAGTACTGTGTCCAATTCTGAGTCCACATCTCCGGAAGGACATTAACCAAATAGAAGCAATCCAAAGAAGGGCAACAAAGATGACACATGGACTGTACCAGAAGCCCTATGAGGAAAGACGTAGGGACCTTAAAATCTATTTACTGGAGGAAAGACAGGAGACGGGAGATATGATAAAAACTTTCAAGCACCTTAGGGGGACCAAACAGTGTATATGTGGAAAGCATATTTCAGAGAAAACTCTGCACAAGAACAAGGGAGCATGATATGAGGTTGAAGGGTGGAAGGCTCAGGGGTAATGTCAGGAAGTACTTTTTCACTGAAAGATTGGTGGAGCCACGGAGCAACTTCCCAGTAGGGGTGGTGGGGGCAAAAACAATATGGGGGTTCAAGAGTGTATGGGACAAACATAAGAGTACCCTGGAGATGTGCAGAGCAGAAGAGCCGTAGATCAAATAGGACCTGGGGCTGCAGCAGTGAGTAGGGAAATGGGCAGACTAGGTGGGCCTCACGATCTTTGTCTGCCAACAGATTCTATGTTTCTATGTTAATAGCTATATATTGGCTAATCTTAACTCAGATATGTTGTATTTTATGCATCTTTCCTATGATAGTTGTACCTCATGTCTTAAGAAGTCCTGGAAAATTAGCATTGTTCAACTGCATACCACTCAAATCTGATGGGTCCCTCATTTTACCTTTCAAAATTGCTCTGTCTCACATCGATCCTACATGGAAAAGGTGCTTCCCACACAGAGAATGTGCTGAAAAATTAGGAATTAATGCAGAAATTCATAATATTTTAAAATGCTAAATCAAAATGAAACTGCACAAATAAAGGCAGTGGTTTTCACAGTGTTCTGAGCTTGCAGCTTCATGCTTGATGATGTGTCCCATGTTATGATGCCCATGTCGCACATTTTTTTTACATTTTAAGTAACAGTGTTGAAAATTTCAGTGACAAAAGGTTGAGAGGTATGTGCAATTCACCTTTTCTGGCAAATAAACATATTAAACATATTGCTACATTCAAGAGTTTGCTACAATGATGAAAATGAAGCTGCTCCTCGGTGTACTCAGGTTTTGTCAATGCAACAACCCATACAAATAGGAGTATAAGAATCAGAAAAAGAAGCAAACAAACAAGAAATGTATACAGAAAGAGAGACAGTGTGTAAGTAGAATATGAACTGGAATTGCTGAAATGCTCCCCTTCTCCTTTAAGACAGTTAACAGTAGGACCGGTCAGGTGACTTAATGGCAGTACTAGGGAGTCTTAAGGTCTTGAAGCAGTGTTCTCCTGTGTTTTGTACTGCTGCCCACTGCTATTTCATGTCTTATCCAAAGGACAACACCTCAACAGTGCAGCACCCCTCTGGTGCTGTACTACATTGTCGGTATTGGGTATTGGCCCAAGTTCCTGGTGTGGGACTAGAACCCACAACCTTTCAATCTTCTGGCCTTAGAGGAAAGCATGCCATCTACTGGGTCACTAAAACTGATAACCACAATATTGTGTCCCCAGCTGAACCACTATAGAAGAAATACAATTAAGGCCAGCAGTGTGTTGCTTTATTCTGCATGCCTGATCAGCAGATTGTATCACAGGTGATGTGGCAAGCAATAAAAAGAAGAAAAAAACAGCAACAATCCTTTATCTCGTTTAATTGTGCCATGATGCACAGTGCTGTGATTTGCCAAGGTGGCCATGGTGCAGCAAAACAAAATGCAGCTGACCCTGACTATAGGCAGGGAGAAATGTGAGGGGTGTGATGATTTGTTTCGTCCATAATTCATTCATCCCGAGGTGCATTTGTGTACCTGCTATATATGCTTTGGGGTTGGGTAGAAGTAATTTCACATTTATTTAACCTGCTGAGCAGTCATACTTTAAATAAACAGCTTCACGTGTGGCTGACAGTGACATGACAAGATTAAGTACAATAGGTGACAGAGCTTCTGCTAACCCCAGAGTGTATTGGAATCTCTCCACCCATATTTTGTGCATGAAAGTCCTGATATGGTAAACAAAGGGTCAAGAAATGTATGTCTAATGCTTTCTCTCATAGACTTCCCATAGCTGGAGCAACCTCCCTGCTCCCTCTATCCACTTTGCAATCTCACCGTGCTCCACGAAACTTTGGGCCTCTACTGCCCATGTGCGCTTTTACACCCCACGCTATTCTAGACCCAAAGATCTTGATTTCTCACCCATCGTGCTCACTATTTATTCATGTACATTTGTCCAGTCAGTATATAGTGCACTGATTTTGCACTTTCACTTCACAGTATATTATTATCATTGATTTCATCACTGTAATTTTGGATTTTTGCTTCTTGGGCTAAATTGCCACTAGCTATGTTTGCACATTTCACTCTGTCAATATATATTGGACTATTTTTTGCATGGTGTAATTATTGCTGTCTCGATTATTGTACTTTTTTTTTTTTGACTGCTACATGTTCAGTATATTTTTACTTTTCCATGCACCCCTTCCTAGGACACCTCTGGAAATTAGTTGTTTGCAGCTATGAAGGCTTTTCTTGATCAAAAATGAAGCAAGTGCAGAGAGAGGTGTGCAGTTCCAAAATTAGTGGTGCTTCCCAGCAGCACAGGAAGGATAGCACACAAAATGAAAAAGATACAGCACCAAAACAGTTATAAAGTTTATACTCTTTACTAGTGCATCTCACAATTAAAATTCTCCCAGTGCTTTGTGGCACTCTGCCATTTACTTAGGGGAGCTGGAATCTTATGCTTCTGTAGGCAGAAAACTTATATATTGTTGCTTTAGTGACATAGATTTCAGTCAGCATAATTAGCACAATGACCTTCAGACTTAGTTTAAAACATTAACAAGATTTACAATGGAATTGCTCTGATCTAAATCTATAAATTCATTTGTGCATTACACACTAAAATAAGGCAATTAATGTTAAGAAAGATCGATCTAAAGTACCTAATGCAAGCAAATGACTGAAACTGAAAACACGAACAGAGATAAAAAGAACCACTTACGACTAGAAAAACAGGAAGCTACTATTTTGCAGAACTAATACATACAAGTTTCTTAAACAGTATCATTACCTAACTTAAATATCAATGTTATCACAACAAAAACTGCATAATTCTGTTATTGGACACAAAAATATAGCAATTATCTAAATCTAATTAATTCAGAATGAACAGGAATACACAATCTTCTTTCTCTTTTGAATAGTTTCTTAATCATATAGACTTGCACATGGCCACAACAAAATCATCTCGGATGGATGATTGAAACTTTACAGAGGATTTGTCAAAAATGGCCATAGTGAACTAAAGAAGACATTAATAAAAAAGGAAAAATGATTTTAGTCCCACATACTGAAAATATTTTTAACTATTTCATGTAAGCACTCAAGTAAGCTAAATCCAAACAAGACAGTTTATAAAAACAGTGTCATATCTTATTCTTCATTTAAACTGACAGGCAACACCAATTTCATACTGGAAACTCACATTGTCTTTTTTGCAGCAGGGGTTTGATTCCACTTCCCCCCCTTCTTTGTTTACATTTGATATGCTCCAGCCTTGTAAGGATTAATCCCTGAGCATCGCATACTCTATACCACTCGAAGTGCACATTCAGTCAAGATGTTAATTTAATTTGTTAATTTTCCTGGTAAAGCTTTTTACATAACTAACAATAAATAAATTACAAGTATTTTCACCAGAACTATCTCAGTTATACTGCTGCTTATTATTGTCATATAATTAAGTTACTCTCCTTGGGTGTTATTCCAGAAAACATTAATGGGACTCACTACAAATAAAGGTGGGGTTTATCCCAGAAGTTATATTAATGTTTTAAGGCCTTTTCTCTCCCCCCATCTCTCTGTCTTTCTCCCCTGGATATAAGTCCTCATTTTTGGTATATTTTTGGTAATTTGCCACTAACCTCAAATGTACATGGTTGGCCCACTGGCTGGCTCAGTGATACTGAATGGTTCTACCATGCAGACGATCTGAGTCCAAACGCCTAGTTTGCTACATGCTGGCAGCTAGGGATGAAAATTCTGGCTGAATCAGCATTCTTCACCATGACAGAGAGGAGCATGTGTCCTGTGCTCAGAGTGACCCCTAAGATTTGGCCAGGAGATGACAGGAACCACTCCTAAAGAAACCATCTCTTGACCCTGACATCTTGCTGAATTATAGACCTATCTCTAACCTCCTATTCTTGGACAAGGTTGTCGAGAAAATAGTATCTTTGCAGTTCAAGACACACCTTGTGGTGTATGACATTTATGAGCCTTTCCAGCCTGAGTTTAGGTCAAGGCCTAGCACCAAAACAGTGTTAGTCAGAGTGCAGAATGATCTCTTCAGGGTGAGAGAGGGGAGAGGTCAATGCTCATCCTCTTCTATCTTTCCTCAGCATTTGACACTGTGGACCACATAGTGGTGCTGGATCACCTAAAGGAACTCTGTGGACTCGCCAGTACTGTCTTCAGCTGATCTGAGTCCTTTCTTACTGGCAGGATGCAGAAGGTAGTGATGGGGAATTTCTCATCCTGCCCAAAACCCCTGCCATGTGGAGTTCCCCAGGGTTCAATTCTGTCACCTCCATTGTTCATGGTGTACATGCTGCCCCTGGGTGAGATGGTACAGCTTGGGACTGCACTGTTATGCAGATGACACCCAGCTGTACATGTCATTTGTACCCAGGATGGGTAATGCTGTGGAGGTGCTAAATAAATATCTGGCTGCAATCCAGGACTGGATGTCCTCTAGCTGGTTAAATCTCAGTCCTGACAAGATGGAGGTACTAGTGATTATTCCTGGCCATCAGCAGGATATGGGTGCTGCTGAGAGGGGAACAGGGTTATTCCTTGGCCCCACTACTTTGGTCACATCTACCAAGGAGAAAAATCTGGGCATCATCCTTGATAATAGATGGCCACTTGAGGCTCAGGTGTCATCTGTCATCAGGAGTGGTTTTTACCACCTGAGGAATGTTGCCTGAGGGCCAGCCTAGTGGCGCTGAGGGTTGAGGCACTGGACACCACACCTTGCACCATGCTGGTGACCTGGGGTTGGGAGCAGCTTTGGGTTGCTGGGGGTTGGCAGGGGAGGTAGAGGATCAAGCATCTGACAGATTGCTTTCCTCTCCTGGGGATGGAAGGACTGTTGTCCCGCTCCTTGACTGCCCCCTAGTGGAGGCCAAAGTGCAGCGCTAGAGTCAGGGAGGCACAGGAGTGCAGATACATGGTGTACACATGCCTCTGCACATGCGCACTCATGCCATGAGGGGGAAGGGGTCAGGAGAAAACTGGAAAATGGAACTGAAAGGCTCCATGATGGCCTGGTTGTGTCTCTGGTTCCAGTTTGACCCGGCTTCTGGATTGTGCTCTGGGGAGGTGGAGCTGGCACTCCTCCCTCCAGCCCCCCATGGGGAATCTCTTGGGGAATCGCTGGGGAAGAGCTGGATCTGGGGCGGCCAGGCTCTGAAGACGAGCTCTCTGAGAGGGAGCCGGAGCTGCCTGCTAGTTTCAAGGGGTAGAAAAATACAATAATAACAAAACAAAAAAAAAGGAATGTTGCCTAGATTAAAGCCTTGATTCTACCCAATGACCTGCCCTCACTGGTACATGTGTTTGTGACATTGCAGCTTGACTATTGCAATGCTCTGTACCTCGAGGTCAATGGAGTGGTTCTCCGGCACCTGCAGCTAATGCAGAACTCTGCAGCTAGGTTACTGATGGGCTTTCTGATGTCCTGTCATGTGACCCAAGTTCTGTGTGCCTGCACTGGCTGCTAGTCAGGGGGAGAATCATCTTCAAGGTGCTACAATGCCCTACAAGGGTCAGGCCCTGGCTTCCTGAGTGATCTCCTGACTCCTTTCTGTCCCCTGCGCTCACTCTGCTCTTCCACCATGAGCCTCCTAGCAGTTCCCAGGGCCTGCCTGAAGTCCTCTGGAGATTGTTCATTTGAGGTAGTGGGCCCATTATTGTGGAAGTCACTACCAAGATCTTTGAGGGTGGCTCCATCAGTGGAAGTTTTTAAGTGGTGGCTGCAGACACATCTTTTTAAAGAAGCACTTGTAGATCACTTATAGCTTAGAATTAGCAACTGCTGCATTATTCTTTTAATTTTAGGATTATTTAGGTCTAAATTGTTTCATTATTACTGTTCTATTTTATGTTTTATATTGTATATTGCTTAAATTCCTACCTACCTGTACAGTGCCCATAGCCTCCAGGATGGGGCACTAAACAAATACATTTTACTTGCTTATTTACTTACAGTATATGCTAATTTCTCCAGCTACAGGGAAGCCAAAGCCATGCATACAGTATGTTAGCTACACCTAGAGGATATAACTTTAAACAAACTAACCAGATTAAATATCTGGAGACAGTAATCAATATGGACTCACACGAATGATTTGAACTAAGCATTGATCACTTAACATATTAAGTGAAGAAGGATATAGAACATTGGGAATACCTACCTTTGACAATGATAAGAAGAGTAAATGGATGCAGTATAGTGCAGTAGTTTAAGGCTATGAGCTACTAACCTGGAGACCTGGATTTGAATCCCACAGCTCCCATTTGCATACTGTGTGACCCTGAGCAAGTCACTCAACTTCCTTGTGCTCCCAGGTCACACCTGTAAACAAAATTTCAGCTTAGTGTGTCTCTCCTGGTAAAAAAAATGTATTAAAATTAATGTATTAACAAAATGCATGTTCTTATTTCAGACCCTTTCAATTCTTATTAAGGATAGCTGCTTTAAAAAATGGAGAAGATCATTAAAACATGTATATGGAAAGGGAAACAACCAAGACTAAAAATAGACAAACTATATATTCCTTAGGCAAGGGGTGGATTATCACTACTAAACCTGCAATGATATTATTTTTCATCTAATTTGACAGTCATTCATACATGGTTTCATCATCCACAAGATAGTTCAATCCAGACTGAAACATCTTCTTGCCCATATAATAACATTAAACATTTGTTACATGCAGGACCATATTGAAAAAAGTTGACAGAAATTAAATATCCTACCATTACAGTATGTCAGATATGGGACTGGGTCAAAAAGTTAGCTTGTCTACCTTATACATTCTCTTTGCATTCTCCACTGTGCTTGAACAGCCATTGTATACCCTCACTATCAGACTACACATAAAAAATATGGTAAAGTACGGGACTGGAAGAAATCAACCATTTATTTAATGAACAAGGTCTTATAGATTGTCAAACAATGAAAAACAAATATTCTCTTCCAAAATCTCACTTTTTTTAATATTTCCAAATTACAGATTACAGGCCAGATATTCAAAACTGTGCTCCGGGGTTAAATTAGCACTGTCCGACGGGCAAACTTAGCCGGAGCAAAAAGCAAGCTATATTCAAAAGGAATAGACCTGAGAAAAACCAGCTGAATATAGCAAGCAAAGGAAGCCGGGCAAACAGGGCCGGGAGTGCAAGGCAAAAACAGCCTGGGAATAAGACAGCACTGAATATAGCACCCAGGCAGGCAGTGCAAACACACAATGGAACAGTGTAGAGGTAAGACAGCCTAACCCTGGGGCACATGCAATGAAACACTGCCTGGAATGAGGTCCCAGGTGCTGACCGCAGTACAGAACCCAGTATATGACACACTTGCACGTTAATGGCAAGCAACTAGGACCCATGTGGGAGAATCAAGGAGCAGTACATACCAACTGAAACCCCAGCACCCAAGAAAGACACAGGGCACAGTAAACTGTGGAAACCGGAATACATTAGGAAACAAACAAATAGCAAAGCAACAGGAACAGTACAATGATGCAAACAGTACACACAACAATGCGAAAGCAAAACAATACAAAATCAAAAACCAAAACCTAAATGTGAACTACAAACGCTACAGCTACCACTGGATGAACCACTCCCA
Source organism: Neoceratodus forsteri (assembly GCA_016271365.2). Taxonomy (NCBI): domain Eukaryota; kingdom Metazoa; phylum Chordata; order Ceratodontiformes; family Ceratodontidae; genus Neoceratodus; species Neoceratodus forsteri. Next base: position 345,246,342 of record CM028134.1, on the reverse strand, counting down.
AAACAAAGAAAGCCAACTGTACAAACGCTGCAAATAGAAATGCTAAGACCCCCCCCAAACCACAACACAGAACATTATCACTATGAAGACCACTATGTGAATGACAAGTATGAAAACAAAAAATTCCTATACTGTGGCATGCAAAACATATGTACAAATATACAATATGTACAGGATAGCAATGGATATGGGGTGAAAAGAGAAGAGGACACAAATAGGGAGAAATGAACAGAGGCCAGATACAAACACCAGTCCAGAAAAGGGTAGGATAGCCAACAGAAAAGGGGCAAGACCTATGGCTGGATGTAGGATAGTTCCGGCAGATGTGCCTCCAGGACAGCAGCCACCCTCCTGGTCTCCGAGATTAGGACATCCTGCTGCTCTATGATCACCCTCTGCTGACGGACAAGGCATCACAGGATGTCATCAGAGCCCTCCGCTTCCTCCAGTCTGTTCGCCAACAAAGACGATCAGCGAGGACCTACAAGAGGAAGGGGTAGCCTGTGAGGATGGGAAACCAGCCAAGAGGCATACTGCAGCCAGAGGTGGCCATACAGGGATGGATAGCATGTCCCAAAATCCATGCCCATGTGGTGATGAGGAACGCAATGGTGAGCACAACTGACAGGTGCCCACAAGGCTGGCCTGGGAGACACAGGCACCATCCCAATACCCAATAGACATGGATACGTCAGACCCCGACAACACCATGGCACAGATAACCACCCACCACAGCACTGCACACAGTGAGACAGTGCAGACACACAGGTGGTCCCCAGGATGGCAGTGTGTGTGGGCCATACAGCAACGTGCACATGGGAGACCATACATCGGGATAGGCTGCCCATAGTCAGATAGCAATGTCCCAGAAAGCATAGCACAACAACAACTACACAAAGGGGCACTAGAGCAGCACAATGCAGTCACAGTGGCCAGCCAATGACTGACCCATGTCAGGGCTGAACGGAAACACAGCATAAGCTGGCACACAGGGTGCAGATGGTGGCAGGGGTTAGCTGACACATGCCACCAAACATGGCCCATGGAAGGCACAGTGCATGGTGCCCTGCAGCCTCAACATGCACATGGTCAGTGAACAGCTGACCATGGCCAGCAAAGCCTGTGGACAGCAAGACACTGCCAGACGCACATAGGCAGAGGAACCATGGGGGTGGGAGGGTGGAGCACCCCACTGCAGCTGTGAGCATGGCAAATGACAGCTTGTGTGCCCCACTGATCCTCTGCCACCACAGCCACTACCACCATTCGGCACCCTCGCAGCCATGCATGCTGACACTGGCCCACAGCACCCCCCCCACCACAGGCCACAGCAGCCTGACAGCTAGACTCTGGCAGCAGTGTGCAACACTGATGCACAACCCAGCACAGTGCCTCAACACCACTGACCTGATGTCCGTGGCTGCCATGCCACCAGCACAGTCAATGGCAGACCATAGAAGGAAGCACACATTGCAGACACACCTCAAAGTAACAAGACATGTACTCATGCAACAGGACCCTGGCCTCAGGGCTGCTCTCCTGCTCCTGCTGCAGCATGGCCAGCACCCTCAGGCTTCTCCTCTGGCTGTCCTGGGACACCCCTCGGCCCTCTCCTGAAGTTCTGGGCTGCATAATATGCTCTACAGTGGACAGAGGAAACAGCAGCATTAGTGCAACACCCAGCATGAACCACGAGCAGCACAGCAAGATGCACATCAAACCACCACAACACTGCACACACAGGGAAGCCCAGGGACAGTGGCTGGACACAGGGGACACCCACACAGAGGGCAGTAAAGCCCACAGAGCATGCACCAGGCACACAGGACATACAGGCACAGTGGAGCAGTGGTGCCACAGCACCAGACACAGGCGCACATGGTTGTGTGGGCTGTCAGTCACTCAGGGACAGCACCCCATGCCACAGTGTGGTAGGCTGTACGATGGTGCTGTATCAGGTCCCCATGAACAGCAATATCCCAAACTGCCACCCACATCAGTGTCATGGATACAGCATGCACCATGCTACTACCATGTGTGCCACCCCACACCCTGTACCGGAATGCCCTCCATGGTGGCCAACATGCGTGGCCCGACCTGTGCCACATGCGCCCCAACACCATGCACAGTATCGCACCTGTGCACGCACACACACGGTCACATGCACACACTTACAGTCCAAGAGGCACATGACAGTAGTGAACAACGTGCAACACCAACTACCTGATACCGGCACAGTGCCCTCATGCACCATGCACTTGAAGCGCTTCAGCTGCTTCCGCTGCCAATGGTGCATGTCTGTGTAATGATGACACTTCTCTGCATCAGGGGCAATGCCCGTGCGGTCACTGAGATTCTGAGTAATGGAGGCACACACCTGCTGGTGTAGGGGGGTCACCCTCCCTGACCTCCCCAAAGAGCTGTCTGTGCCTCTGCTGCACTAGCTGCACCAGGTTGGCATTCTCCATCTCCCCCAGCACCTGTGTCTGTGCACCACGCCACATTGCCTCCTTCTCCCCTGGCATTGCCCAAGCACCACTGGTACCCTTCCACCTGTTGTACTGCACAACCTGTTCCACATCCTGGTCTGGCCAGCAATCAGTGCAGTAGCGCCACGCTATCACATAACATAGTGTGGCTCTACTCAGAAGTGGGAACGCTGCACATGTGTGACCCCACCATGACCCTGGAGCCACAATGGCACGCATGAGTGGAGTGCCATGCTATGTGGGTTAGTGCGGCACTGCGGCACGCTAAACTGGGGTGCTAGCATGGCACAGGGGACACACGTGCATGCGTGGTGGTCACGCTATGCCACATAGTGCTGCGCTACTGGGACTACGCGGTGCTGGACACCACATAGCCCTGCACTAATGTTTGCATGGTGCTAAGCAGATTGCCTGGCATTATTCAGGTCCATATTCAACCAACACATGCAAATGAGGGCACTTGTGTATGCATGGTGCAAACACTGTGATTAGCATATCATTATCTGATGATCTGCATGCATAACAGGCTGGATTGCCCCGCTGGGCTATAATAGGGCAAGCAGTGCTCCACCAGTGTTGTGTTGTGGAATAGTAGCACACAGCAAAAGCTGCAGATGAACAGACACAACAGATGGAGCTATGTCACAAGAGGCAGAGCAGCGAGAGGCAGGTCTGTATACCAGCCAGAGGCCTGGTGGAAGGGCACTGGTGCATCACAGGGCCAGAGCATACACACTGCACACCAGCAGTCCACAACTGTACAGGACGGGGACAGAGCTGCAGATTGTAGGCCCACAGGCCATCACGGTGCTGCCTAATAGTGCACAATGCCATTGGGATGGCTGTCTAGCCGACTGGTCTATGTGCCGGGCCCTTGCACCTGCATTAGCCAGCGCCATGCAGGCACCACCTGCACACTGTGGGTGCCAGTCATGGGGCCGGGGATCCTACCATGGCCTGCAGGTATGCCTCACAACAGTGGCTCACCGACATGGGGTCCATGGACCCTCATTTGTCACCCTGGATGTGGGACGTGGAAGGTTGCAGACCTTTTGATAGTGGTACACAGCTACAGCCCAGGGATCATAGGGTCAGGACTGTGTGGATCCCATTGTGACATTGACAGCACCATGTGGTCTGTGCCTGGTAGCCTGCTATTGTATGCGTACCATCTACAGTGTCCACATCCTGTGTGCAGTGCACATGTCCCCTAGGAGGCCGATGGGGGCATGGTACAATGCCAGGTGGCGAGCGTTGGGACATCCATCATCCCGGGGAACACATGACTGGTATGGATGCTGGCAGTGCCCATGTGGGTCCAGTGTGTGCAGTCTGTATGTGGTGTATGCCGTCAGCCGTGCAGTGGCACTGTGCACACAGGGGTGGCCACAGTACACTGTGGCTGTGTGTGCTGTACACACACATGCTGGCCTGTGCTGTCACCATGCCACTACTGGGTGGGCAGTGCGGCCATTGGGGGTGGCATACACATACTGTTTCGCTTGTGCCACGCACCACAGGCCCACCACAGCTGATGACATAAATCCCTCTACATCTCACCCATAGGTACTGCAGCATGACCTGAATGCATATGGGCACATCGCTTTTCACAGGATGAACTGAGGAAGATAGTGCATGGTGTGAAGGAGAGGGAGCAGGTGCTGTGGCAGCACAAGGCAACAGATGAGGTGGTGCACCAGGCGTGGAATGAGGCGACGGCAGGGGTGAAATCCATCGGCGGCCGTGGATGGGTGACAGATGCAGTGCACAAGTGCTGGAGTGACCTGCTGCACTGGGTAAAGGAGGAGGAAGCACAGCGGCTCTGTGATAGACTGCGGACTGGAGGTTGCCTGCAATCCACACAGCAGCGGCAGGGGGACCCACTCATGGTTGTGGTGGCATCCACACTTCGCCTCGTGGCTGTTGCCGGTGTGCCAGGTGGATGGTGCAAGACACCTCTCACACCACCTAGGACAGGACTAAATCTGCATGTATGCACCCTGAATGGTGTCACTGCACAGGTGCTGGGTGTTGATGTTGGCGTCGTGCCTGGGGTGTACTGTGTGTGTGCTCTGCTGTACACACTGTACACATGGGGCGGGTTTGCATGTGAACAGTGCCCAGCAAGGCTGCCACCACAGCTGACAGGTTGGGGCGTGTGCACTGTGGTGTGGGAGTGCATGTGGCCACAGTCTATGATTGTGGGGCTGCTGTGTGAGGTGTGCATGTCTGTGGCTGGTGACACGTTTTCCTAGGGTGTACATATACTGGTGGTGGTGAGGCACACTGTGCATGTACCAGTCAGTGACCCTGTCCCTTCTTCTTCCATAGCAGTGTGTGCAGGGCCTGCAGTGTGCCAGAACCAGGCTGGGATGACTGCCATGGGACTGGAGGTAGAGGTGGAGGAGAACCTGCTGTCGATCTCTGGACTAGGTGCTGGTCATGGACCCTGGGCTGTGCACCATGTGTGTCACTCACTAGGACATGGGGTACACCTGCCAGTGGGGGCTCCAAGGTTGGCAGGGACCTGGGCTTCAGTGCAGCCCTGGAGGATGCCCATGTGGAGGATCTTGGTGGTGGGCAAGTGATCCTGCTGACAGTAACCAGCAACATGGAGTCAGATGTGTCAGAGGGGAGTTATATCCTGTCCATGGAGGAGCCTGTGGAGGGGGGCACAGGGGTTGGGCAGGATGCAGTCAACAACATGGGTGCCAGGGGGCTGGATTGCCATGCCAGCATGGGTGTACCCATGCAGCTGGTGGTTGGCCTTGTGAGGACCGTGTGTGCCCTGCTGGATATACAGTGCCCTTCACGGGTAGGGATGCAGGTCCCGCAGGGTCACAGCTCACCACCAGTGGTCTGCAGCAGCAGCAGGACAGTCTGCCGGTAAGACAGCGTCCCCACCCAGGTGAGCTTCAGGCACCAGTGCCAGCTGCCATTGAGGGTGCCGCAGCCATGGAGCTGGATTCCCCCGTGGGCCCACCCTCTGCTCCAGGCTGCACTCACATCCCAGCAGGAGACCCAGCTAGACCTGCATGGCCTACGGTGGGAACTCAGGCATGAGCTGTCACAGATGCGGGAGTCACTGTCCCTGGGTTTCACACAGGCAGAACAGCGGGCTGAGGACAGGTTGGGCTACATGGCTGCTACACTAGACTGCGGCTTTGCTGGGCTCACGGTCATGGTGGTCAACCTCACCACAGTGCTGCACGGGGTGCATGGCGGGCAGCAGACTATGCAAAGGGGTTTGTGCACCCATGGCACAGGAGCCCACAGGTGGGCCACTTGCGGCCGCAGGACTGACATGGGCACAAGCACCACTGCATAGTGTGCATCAGCAGGCACCCAGCACTGCTATGGACATCTGGCCACCCTGTCTGGCTCTGCTGGTCAGCGAGGGCACAGGAAGTCTGCCCTCCCAGCCTCACCATGGTCCTCCCCTACTGTGTCCTTGGCTCAGAGCACCCCTGGTTCTGTGTCCCGCACACATGGTGTGTGCCGTGTGCATGGTTGTGGTCACCAGAGATAAGCATGGCTGCCATGCACATGTGCACAGTTGATACTCGAATGTGCACACTAGCACTCCCACACACTTTCTCACACTTGCACTCATGCTGTCACACACACACACACACACCGTCACTTGTCCACTCTCACATGCATGGCCATGGTGTCCCTTCCCACACTGCCACCACACATCAGGCATCACCCATATCACTGCACCATGGCTGTTTGTCCTTATCACATGTGTGTCCTGCACAACCCACCCATCACACTGCTCTCATGCATGCATTCATGTCACTGTGTTGTGCACATGCTTTGTTTGTTGACAGCAATGTTGTGGTTGTCTGTACATATTAAACTGTTTACCATTGTACTGAGTCTTGTTGCCATGCTGTCTGTACTCACCCTCTGGCCTGTGACAGTGTCCTGATGATGTTGGCCCTGTCCTCCAGGGGCCTGTGGGCCATGCGAGGATCCCTTCTCTCAAGTTGCTCCACTATCCCCCAGACCACTGGCTCTGGATCTCTGTCAGATTGTCTCTCAGGTTCAGGTTCCTGTATCCCACGGTTCATTGCCATGTTGTGCAGCATACAACAGGCTAGCAAGATACAGCATACCTTCTGAGGCCTATACTGTAGGACACCACCTGACGTGTCTAGGCATTGGAAGCGCATCTTCAGTATGCCAAACACCCTCTCTATGTTGTTTCTGGTGGTGGCATGTGCTTCATTGTACATCTCTTCGGCCACTGTGGCCAGCTTGGGTACCGGTGTCAGCAGCCAGGGTCACAGAGGATAGGTGCTATCCCCTGTTGAGAGATGTGCACCTGTTAGTGATGTTCTGCTGTCTGCCCATTGCTGTCTTGCACCACCTGTATTGCTCTCCCAAGCCCCTTCCTTGACTTCCCCTGCCTATCCCCACCCCTGCCGTGGTGTGTGTGTGTGTGTGTGTGTGTGTGTGTGTGTGTGCCTTGTTTGCTGCTACTCACTGACTAGGTGCCCACTGGGTATCCGGCCCTCCTTGAATGCCTGGCACAGCCGGTACTGGTGTCAGATGCAGATGTCGTGGGCACTGCCAGGGTACTACGCATGGACATTGCTGATGCACCCTGTCACATCGAACACCACCTGGCAGTTGATGGAAACATAGAAACATAGACTTTGACAGCAGATAAGGACCGCTTGGCCCACCTAGTTTGTCCATTTCCCTACCTAGAGGATAAGCTGCAGATCCTATTTAACCAACAGCCTATTTCTTGCTACTCCCCACAAAAATTGCCTTATGTCTGTCCCATGCATTCTTGAATTCTCCCACAGTTTTAGACCCCACAACCTCCTCAGAAAGGCTGTTCCATGTGTCCACCACCCTCTCTGTGAAAAAATACTCCCTCACATTGCCCCTGAGCCGTCCCCCTCTATCTTCAAATTGTGTCCCCTTGTTCTTGCACATCTCTTTTTCTGAAAGATGCTACCCGCTTGGACTTTGCTGATTCCACTGAGGTACTTAGACATTTCTATCATGTCCCCCCTCTCCCTCCTTTCCTCAAGGGTATACATATTAAGCTCATTTAGTCTCTCCTCATCTGGCTTCTGTTGCAGACCTTGCACCATTTTTGTTGCCCTCCTCTGAACTGCCTCCATCCTGTCTATGTCTTTGTGGAAATGGGATCTCCAGAACTGGGCGCAGTACTCCAGATAGGGTCTCACCACCTGTCTGTACAGAGGGATAACAACTTCCTGTTTTCTGCTGGTGATGCCTCTCCCTATACATTCCCGTATCCCCCCAGCCCTCTCTACCACCTTCTCACATTGCTTGCCAACCTTAAGGTCATCTGATATGATTACCCCCAGGTCCATTTCCATTTTTGTTGTTGTTACTACCTCCCCCACATTGAGTAATCTTCCTCGGGGTTTTTGTTTCCCAGGTGCATTATTTTGCACTTCTTTGCTTTGAATCCAAGCTGCCATACTTCTGACCATTCCTCCAACCTTGCCACGTCCCTTCTGATCATGTCCTTGCCTTCTTATGTATCAACCCTATTGCAGATCTTTGTGTCATCTGCAAAGAGGCATACTTTTCCTTCCAATCCTTCTGCAATGTCACTTATAAAGACATTAAAAAGGGCTGGACCCAGTACTTAACCCTGAGATACCCCACTAGTAACCCCTCTTTCATCAGAGTGGACTCCATTTACAATTACTTTCTGTGTCCTGTTGGCCAGTCAATGTTTTACCCAGGCTACCACCCTGGGACCCACTCCCAGGCTGGTTAATTTGACTATTAATCTTTTGTGTGGGACTGTGTCAAATGCCTTGCTAAAGGCTCGGTAGGCCACGTCCACAGCCCCTCCCTGGTCTACTACTTTGGTCACCCAGTCAAAGAAATCTATTAGATTCATCTGACATGACCTTCCCGCTGTGAACCCATGCTGCCTTGGGTCCTGTGCCCCACTGGCCTCTAGGTACTCAACAGTTCTTTCCTTCAGAAGTGATTCCATCACTTTCCCTTACCACAGAGGTCAAACTGACAGGTCTGTAGTTTCCTGCCTCTGTCTTCGTCCCACTATTGTGAAGGGGAATCACATCTGCCTTCCTCCAGTCCTCAGGTACTACACCATCCTCCCATGATTTGTTAAAAAAGGTAGTCAGTTGTGTCACTAGTTCTCTGCTTAATTTTTTAGAATTCTGGGTTGAATTCCATCTGGCCCCATTGCTTTGTGCACCTTCAGTTTTAGGAGTTCCTTCAGAACCCTTTCTTCTGTGAAAGGACTGGGATCAACCCCCCTATCCAGAATGCTTCTGTTAATTGGATTAGGCACATCCCCCCTCCTCTTTTGTGAATACTGAACAGAAGTATTCATTCAGTACCCTGCCTTTTCACTGTCCCTCTCTGCCCACCCACCGTCCATTCAGCCTCACTATCCCTCCCTTTGTCTTTCTACGCTTCCTGATATACCTATACAAGGTTTTATCCCCTTTCTTAACTGAGTTGGCTATCTTTTCCTCAGTTTGGGCCTTTGCTATTCTGACTACCCTCCCTGCTTCCTTCTGCCTTAACTGGTACAGTTCTCTGTCCTGCTTCTTCTGTGTTTCCTTATACTTCCTAAATGCTGTCTTTTTCTCCCTAACCTTCACCACCACCTCTTTTGAGAACCATAGTGGCTTTTTCTTTCATTTTGATTTGTTTATTTGATTCACACAATGGATTGTTGCCTCTGTGATGGCAGTTTTGATATTTCCCCATTGTTGCTCCACACCTCCTTCTAGCCTGTTTGCTAGTGCTTTTCTAAGGCACTCTCCCATCTTGCTGAAGTCAGCCCTCCTGAAGTCCAGAACCCTCACTTTTGTATGGCTTGACTCTGTAGCTCAGTTTATCATGAACCACACTGTTTAGTGGTCACTTGTTCCCAAATGGCTACCCACTTCTAGATCTGAAATCCTCTCTCTATCCCCATTTGAGAGTATGAGGTCTAAGATTGCTCCCTCACGAGTAGGTTCCAAAACTAGCTGTCTGAGGCATGCCACCTGAAGGGCATCAAGAATGGCCCTGCTTTTGGATGTGGCTGCAGCAAAGGTGCTCCAGTTGACATCTGGTATATTAAGGTCCCCCTTCAACAGTATTTTCCCTTTCTCTGCCATCCTAAGTATACCTTCTATAATATCCTTGTCCATTCCTTCCCCCTGACATGGAGGGGCACCCCTTCTTGTTGACATACACCTCACTGCCATTGCCAGGTGGTGCATGGATGGGGATATGGGTGCAGTCAATGGCACCAAGTACCACTGGTAGGTGTGCAACATGATGGAATTGCTGCATGGTTTCCCTGCATTCTGCTGCCATGCTGGGGAATACTATGAACTCCCCAGCATGTGGCAGGAAAGCTTCAAAGAACTGGATCAGGAGGCATGAGGTGGCAGACTGTGATACTCTAATGGTGTCCCCTGTTGGTCGTTGGAACATCCCTGTGGCTAGGAAGCACATCGCTGCTGTCACCTCCTCCTCCTCTACTGTCATGGCATGGCTGTGTCTGGTGCTGGGGTGCAGCTGCTCATGCAGGAGTTCACATAGCTGCCTCAACACACCATTGTTCATCCTGTACCAGCCAGTGATGTTCTCATCTGGCAGGGTCTTAAAGGGAGACCCTGGGCCGGTACCACCTGTTTGCATCATACCGTCTCCTTGGCCTATGTTGCGGCCCATGTCTCCTCCACCTCCTCCACTACTGCTGCCATCAGAGGCAGCATCACTGCTATCAGCACTGCAGCCATTTCCACTTCCTGGTGTGGTCACTCCCCCTCAGTGGTTTGCCCTGGGTTAAGACCAGTGTTTTATAGGCGGTAGCTAGCGCCGCGCTACATGTCACGCTATGTGTCCTAGTGCAGTGCTATGATTTTGAATATCCCGTAGTGCATGTATGCAGGCCACCCCTCCTCACTTTGCTTCTTGCATACATTATCATTTTGCCCCACGCTATAGCGGTTAGCACGTGCTAACTGATCCTTTGAATAGTGCAGCTCCGTGCTAGTTCTGCGCTATCGCCGTGCTATTGGTTTGCATGCTGCATTAGGTTTTTAATATCTGGCCCCACATATCTAAAAATACAGATATCTCCAAATCACCAGAATATGATGAGTTAGAAAGGTTGTTTATGAGACCAGATAAACATAAAATCATCTCCCAGATATACCTGTTTTTTGGTGATTCATTTAAGGGAGAATTTAAATCAGTCAAAACTAAAATGGGATGATAAACTATCACAAACAATTACAGAAAAGAAATGGTAAACAATAATTTACTTTACTAAACAAGGAATAATGTCAACCACACTACAACAAATATATAACAACATAATCCATAGGATATACTACACACCTCACTGACTAAACTTGATGTCCCATAATTGCTCAAATGTATGTCAAAGATATACATACATAGGCACATTGGAACACATGATGGTAGCATTGCCAGTTATATATTTATTTTGGCACCAGGTCCTCACCACTATCTCAAAGTTCACAGCAACAAATCTGAATACCTGAACAGATTGGATTATGACTGGCCATGGCAGGTATATACACAAACTCCCTACTCAAAAACAAAGACTCATAGCAGTAGGCTATATTATAGCATTTAAATTCATTCAATTAAAATTGAAGGATTCTACCTCCCACAAATTAAATTTTATGATTTCAAGACATAGACTTGAGAAAGTTCATTACACTATAAAGAATGAATTAAAACTGTATCATAAAATATAGTATCATTTTATTTGAATGATTAAATCAGAAACATTGTTAAGATATCTGAGACAAGTAAAAGTTGATAGACCAAGGTTTCTGGGGAATAAAAACACCAAAACAAAATATTCAATGACCACGGGTATCCAAAAACCCACCACAAACATACATTAGGAAGCTATGTTAAATCACAGTTAGAATAGTTGATTAATGGTTATTATATCTATGCAACTAAGTTGGAAAAGGAATGGAATGGACTTCCACTGACATCACCCAGCTGATGGCTACTTAGATTGTGAGCTCTCTGCCCAACTCAGTCCAAATCCTCATGCACGATATACCTGCAACCTTTATTAAAATATTAAAACATCATGCAAGGTATGACATTGAGCAAAGATAAGGAAGGTGGCAACAAATTTAGTGTATTAGAACACAGGGGCGAGAAGTCTGATCATGAAATGACTAACTTGGAGGCCTTGGAGATTTCTCTAACGTCCACACACTCTTCAACTAAAAAGGCCTCCAAATCTAAATCTAAACCAAAAGCACAGCCACAATGTGAAGGGTTAGACTCAATGGCTACAAAAATTGATAAAATTCTTATGGAAATTACTGAGTTCAAAATGGAGTTATGCACATTTCAGGACTCACTCACAACCTTCTGTACAGATCTAACCACGCTGGACAGTAAGGTAAATATATTGGAGGAGGCTTCTACAGACTATACTACCAGTATCACCAAAATTCAGTCCACACTGCAACAAGTGATTAAAGTCTGTCAGCTTACAATTGATAGACAGGAGGATGAGAACAGGCATTGCAGGTGGAACATAAGAATATATGTGGTCCCTGAGGACTGTGAGGGCACAGACATGCTGGGCTTTGTGGAAACCTTACTGCACATGTACCTCACCCTTGATACAGATATCCAACTGGAGACTGAGCTGGTACATCGAGCTCTGGGGCCCAAGCCCACCACCCCAAATGCACATCCCAGATCTATCATTGTAAGGTTCCTGCACTATCAAACCAAGATCTGATTCTTAAAAAAGCCTGGGCACAAGGAAAAGTTTTCTAAGGCACTACCAGGATTTTCCTAGACAATGATTATGAACCAGCCACAATGCAGCATAGAAGGGAAGATATTCCTTTGTTTTGGGTGCTCCAACAGAACAAACTGAAATTCTGGACTCCATACCCAGTCTGATTATTTATTCAATATCCAAACAGACAGCATAGTCATGATTTGGCAACTGAGGCACTACTGGATTTATAGAAATGAGGTTTCACCATCCCTTCTTGCACTGCCCTGCCACAGAGAACCTTCACAAGAAACACCCTGCGAATCCTGCCCTTCAGGACTCCAGGGCCCAATAATCTTCTTTGAATTCATTGAAGCAGATGCTGTCTCAATTTACAACACCAAATACTTGAATTACTGGATAACAGAGCATTCTTCTCTGATACAGTGGGTAGCCTGGTGGGTGTTGGGAGGTCTATTGTTTGTTCTCCCCGCCTTTTTTCTATCTCTCAGGCTGGGGGTGGGAGGGTGTAGCACTACCATATCAGGCCTTGCTGGGAATCACCCTGAAACATGGGCCTTGAAGGGGTCTTCTTCCTGGGGACCGGCAGACAGTCTTCCATAAACATGTGGTTTTCCTGTAGGCCCTACAAAACAGAATTATTACATAGATACCATCAGCAGATAAGGGCCTACGGCCCACCTAGTCTACCCATTTGAGCTTGTAAGTTCACTTTATGTTTTCCTAGAAATCTGTTGCCCCTTACCCCTGATCTCCAGAATTCCTTTATGTCTATCCCATGCATTCTTAAACCCCCTAATTGTTTCAGCCCCCACCACTTCCTCTGGTAGGGCATTCCATTTGTCCACCACCCATTCTGTCACTTTTCCTCTGAATCGTCCTCTCTCCAACTTCATCCCATGCCCTCTAGTCCTGAAATAAGTTAACCACTACCCGTTCATTTGGTCCTCCTCCCCCCCAAGCAGGTCTTGAACCCCAGACTGTTCTGGCTGTCTGCATCAAAGTCAATCACACCACCCACTAGACCACTTCAGCTTTTTTTTCCTGGGGTAAACTGTGGATCCAGGGGACTGGAGACTTGCCCTGGTGTATGGGCCATGCAGCTTGATAATGGAGGAAGAAGATAGATTCTCATTAGATAGGGACACTTCCCTCCTGCCCACTAACACCTGCAGGGTGGCCTGTGAACAGAACATTGCAATATGTTTTCTTCTGACTTGGGTGGGCGGAGGTGTGTGTGGGGGGGCTCCAGGATGCTGGGACCCCATGCACAAGTCCTTCTACTCTCCTGGAACATATAAAAAACCATTAAATAGGGCTACTGTAAATAGGAGCTTGAACACCCTGCAGAAATATTTTCCTCTGGCTCTAACTACAGTACACAGAGAGACAGTGGTGGGTCAGGCAGACTGATGGGCCTGCCTGACTCACGGTCCTCTCTTATTCAGAATCCCCCTAGATAGGGCTGTCCTGACATTTACCTGCTTTTACAGTGTAGCTGGAAGAGTGTTGTATGTGGCTGTGGCTCCGGTACCTCTCTGGACACTGGGGCTAGCTGGGGGAACCACATGTAATAAAAAAAAAGATCAGGGGTCGTTTGAGACAGGTCCTTGGGGAGTGGTGTAGCCCTTCCTCCTTTGGTCTTGTCCAGGGCATGGGGGACCACCGGGGGGCTGGTCAGTTGCAGCTGCACTCACTGGGGGGATCACATTCGTGTTGCTCCACTGACCTCCTATCTCTCCTGGCCCTTTGGTGGGGGTTGGAGAGGACCTCTTGATGCTCACAGGAACTTGGGAGATCTCTTGGGATACTGTATCTCATGCTGCCATATCTTTATCAAAAGCCTGTATTCTTGCTTTGTATAATGACATCACATTATACTACACAAGCAGCCCGTGAGGAGGGAAATGGGACTCCCTGGAACTCTAGTATTGATCTTGGTGTGAGGCTCTGAACTGTAAAGACATCAATTCCATTTTTTTTAATTTCGTTTTTTTACCAGGAATAACACCATTGAGCAGACTCATTTACAAGGTGGTTCTGGAAGGATGCAACAGGATGAGGCAATACAAATGCAACAATATAAATATGATACTAAGGACATTGCGCTTATGCAAGTGAAAATGGCAATACAATTACAAATACATTCATTGATCATTTCTAACAATGTAGGACTAAATACACATTAAGGGAGCAGGTACAGTGGGATAGGACATTAAAGTTCTGAAGTGTAGTTTTTGGAAAAAGGAGAGACAGAGGAGAAAGGACGAGCTCATGAAATTCATCAGGCTGTAAGGGGACAATAAGTGCAGTAAGGACAAAAATCGACCAAAAGAAGACAATAAGTGTTGTATGGGTGGTACAACAAAGGTTCCTTTAGGGAGATTTTGGTTCAGATTAAGAATTACAGTTTCAAGTTTCCTGCAATGAGTGTCTCAGCAAGGATTTAAAGACATGCAACTCAACAATGTGTGTGAGTTTTAAAGATTTTTGGAGGGTATTCCACACAGTAGGGAGAGCATGACTTAGGGATGATGCGCTATAGCGAGATCTTATCCTAGGTATGTCAAGCAGAATATAAGAGTATCTTCTGAGCGAATATACACCTGGAGTACACTTGAGTAGATCAGAGATATGGAAAGGGAGTTTATTGGTGATGGCTCTTTAGGCCCAAACGGAGGCATTTTTCAACCTCCTTGAGCGAAGCAAAGGCCAGCCAATTGTTGCATAGAGGGAGCAGTAATGAGTTTTAAAAGGGGTATTGGTAATTAATTTTAATGCCTTATGGTACAGTGTATCCAGTTTAGCTAAGGCAGCATTGGAACAATGGTTATAGAGAAAGTCTGTGTAGTCAACAAGTGGGAGAAACGTGATCTGTACCAGCCTTATTTCTGCCTCATGGTTAAGCAGATGTTTGATTTGGAAGAAGAGACCTAGCCTTTGTCTTAGCGTTTTGAACAGTTCCTTGATATGTGTAACAAATGATAACTGGCAATCAAGCCAAAGTCCCAAATATTTGAATTTATCCACTACCTCAGGTGGTTCCCCCTGAAGGGTCATGATCTGGAGCTTGGTGCCTTGGGAGTTTACGTTTACCGCATGGGCTTGGTTGGAGAGAAACATGACTTTAGTCTTCTTTGCATTATGTAACAGTTTCAGGTGAAGAAGATTTTGTTGCAGCAAGTTAAATTCCTGCTGAGCATGCAAGCGCAAGGGTTGGTCTAGCAACATAAAGTACTGTGTCGTCAGCAAAAAGGTGAACATTTACTGTCACTGACTTTAGAATCGATGTTGTTGATATAAATCACAAATAATAGAGACCCCAGGATCAATCCCTGTGGAACTCCTCTCTGCAGGGTTTTAAGGGGGAGAAGTCACCTTGGGCTTTGACCTGTTGTTGTCTACCTATGAGGTAGCAGGAGAACCATTGCAATGCAATGGCACAGAAACCAATGTCACACAACTTATACAATAATAAATCATGGTCTGTGGTATCAAATGCCTTGCTTAGGTCCAAGAAGACTGCACTGATGTGGTTTTTAGAGTCAAGTGCAAATTTGCCAATCATTTGTCACCTTAGCCAAAGTGGATACTGTACGTCTTGGTCTAAAACTGGATTGTAAAATATTGAGAATGTTGGAGGTTTCCAGGTGTTCTCTTAGTTGTAAGTTTACCAGCTTTCCAAGTAATTTCAATAAGATTGGTAGCAGTGATATGGGCCAGTAGTTATTAAGGCCGCATGGGTCACCAGACCTAAAAAGAGGGATAATAGGCACTATTTTCCAAATGGAAGGAAGAACCCCTTGTGAAAGTGACAAGTTGAAAAGATGGTTGATAGGAGGTGTCAGAAAGTGGTGTCCTTGCTTTAGAAAGAAGGACTCAAGCTGATCAGCTCCGCGCTTTTTTAGTGTTCAGAGAAATTAAGAGGTCCTCAACCTGCTTGAAGGATACTGGACTAAAGCTAAACTTGTTTTTTTGCCGGGAAACCATTGGTATGGGGCAGGACGGGTCTGAGTTATAGGGCTGGGTGAGGATTTTGCTTGCTGGAGAGGTGTCAAATGCTAATCCAGCTGTTGCAAAATGATTATTTATCTGTTCTAGGATGCATTGTTTGCTTGTAAAAGTATTATCATTGGTAACAGTCTTAGAAGACAGAGACGACGATGAGCTATGCCCTTCTATTTCCTTTTGAATTTGCCAAAATTTTCCAGCATTATTTTTGGAGAAATCCAAGGCCAATTGAAAATACTTTGCTTTTTCAGTCCTTATGAGTTTAGTGCATTGGTTCCTGGCAGTTCTGAAGGCCTGCCAGTCAGCTGCTAATTTGGTTTTACATGCCGTCTTCCATAGAACAATCTCTGGCCTGCAAGGCTGATTTTAATGCATTAGTAAACCAACAGGACCCTTTCCTTCTTCTGATTTTTGCTAGAGGTGCATATGTGTTGACCACCTTCAGGAAAAGGCTCTGAAACAGGTTACAGGCCTCTGTGACTGTAGGTGCAAGATAAAGATCTTGCAATCTTATCCGACTTAATTCAGCCTGAAAATTGGTGCAGTTGAATTTGTGGTGACTCCTTTTATATACAAAACTGGAGGTGAATGTTCTGTAAGCTTTGGTATAGACCTCACACATACTATAGCCCTGTGATCTCTGAAGTCACTGTGGAATCGTATGTGAGATTTTGTGAGGTTTGTTAACAAAGATTAGATCAAGAAGGGTACTATGAGCAGGGTTTTTAATATTTGGGCAAGTAAGCTCAAGAACAAGTTGAGTGAGGCCATAGGCATTGCATAATTCTTTTAAGGGTTTGGAGCAACGGGCATTCCAGTCAAGTTTAAAGTCTCCCATGATGATCAGTTCTGTACTAGGTGCTTCCAGCAATTTGCGGAGATGCGATAACAACTCCAGGCCACCTGACGGGGGTCTATAACAACATATAATGATTATAGACTCATCAGATGATAAAGATACCTTTAAAATGAGGCTTTCAAGCTCTTTTGGTACAGTAGATGAGTCAATGACTGATGCTGTGAATTTATCTAAGACATATATTGCGACCTCCCCCTGCCCACGATGGCCTATCAGTCCTATAAACATTGTATGAAGGAATATTAATTTCATGATTGAAGGTTGAGCCTTTTAGCCAGGATTCTGAAATCACGAGCACATCAGGCTTGGTGTGACAGACCCACGCCAGAATTACATTGTGCTTTTTGAGCAAACTACTGGCATTGATATGTAAGAAACTCCAGTCTTTTAGATGTGGTAGATCAGAGGGAGCTACAATATGCATTAAGAGACCAGGATTTAGTTCTGTATTCCCAGAACAAAGTAACAATAACAGCAAAAGTTTCTTGAGTCCATAGAGTATTATTTTAAGGAGTAATAGCCAGCCCCATTTGGGAAATATGAGGGTGATTGAAGATTTGTAGGGAATGGTGCATTGGTGAAGGAATGATGATGCATAAATTGCCACACGGAAAGGATGAGATAATGGTACAAGACTGTAAAATTATGACATGGGATGCCAGATAAAATCTAGACTTCTCTGATAATCAGTGCCAGTTAAACGTTGAAACTGCACAGAAGATAGTGTGCTTATACTATTAATAGGATAATCCCCGGAGAGAGAGGGATCATTACTAAGATAAAAGGTGCTTAGCAATATGAGACAATGTATCAAGGTATGATGCACATTGTATGTCTCCATGTCCCTTGCTGCCCAATTACCCAACAGGTAGCAGGGTATGACTGGGGTAACAGGGGGTTAGATGAATAGCAGTGTGACGAGAATAAACTAGAACAGGTAAAGGGGCTACAAGTATAAAAGAAATGGGATGACAAGGGGTCGATAACTACCACCAAGGAGCGTGGTTGGGGAAACAGGATATAGGAACACTCCTGGTCGTGAAGGAACTACTAGTCTCCACTGCAGAATAAATGAACTATTTATGTCTAGCAAGATACATGACTTAATCACTTCCCCTAGCAGTGAAGACATGAAATAGAAGTATATAGTACTGAATCAGAAACCGAACAGCAATAGAAAAATGTAGAGATTTAAAAGGGTATGGGGAAGACTGGAAGGCTGATTGGCCTAGTGGAAGGTGTCACAGTCTCCAATGGGGAACATACACCACAGGTGACTGGTTGAATTTCACAGTTGGAGATGAATCAGAAAAGTAATAAAAAAGAAGAGAAGGGATATTTTATGTGAGGGAAAGATATACTTAGGAATCCGAAATGAGTATATATTTCTGAAGCTGAGTAAAGCAGCAGTAGAAGTAAAGGTTGTGAAGGGTATTGGAGAAACCAGGAAGGTTGGGTGGTCTAGTGGAAGGTGTCACAGAATACAGTAGGGGGAGAGACAGAGAGGACAGCAGTTTTGACAAGTAAGGTGTAATTGTACCTCTGAGATGGCTTAGAGGTTAGGATCACTACCTCTGGTGTGAAAGGTCAAGGGTTTGAAACCCTGGTAGGAGTACAGGGCAGGTGGTGGGGGGTTTCACTGGAGATGGGCAGGGAAGTGAAAAGAAGCCTAGAAGAGGGAGGGAGCACTATCCAGCACAGATAGAGTTAACTATACTAGAGGTGTAGGAGGAGTGACTCAGGCACAACAGTGACACCTAGTGGCCATATAGTATAAACCGCTGAAGGGAAACTTGGGTGATTGTTTAGGGGGTGACCAGTCACATGATTTATCATGTGACATAGGCTATCTATAAAGGTAAAGTCGAACCATCAGAACAATACTGAACAAGAATTCCCTCAGGTTCCGATGATTTCAGTTGAGTTCCAGGTGTCAGGTTTTTCTGCTCTGAAAGAGGGCTCTTGACGCCAGTTGCATGGACCTGACCTAATATTAATGACTGGCTAACGGACTAGGCCACCCATATATGGCATCAATTTTTAATTTTCAACATGTCAGGTGGAGGCAGAAGAGACATTTAGTGGTCTGATGGGGATCACCACTTTTTTCAGTTACCCTTTAGATTCCTTGTTTTCCCACATCCTCTTCTTCTTTTATTAACCTTTACCCTATCATTTATAGTTTCCCTATCCACCCCCCAGTTATGGGATATTGGTACCCTAAGGGAGCCACCTCCATTAAGGGAAGTGCATTTAACCCTGGATGGCCTTTAGTGCTATCACGAATAGTGATGCATGGGTTTGCATCCTATGGGTTGGAAATTACATTTCAGTTTACATGGCAAAACCGGATGAGATGACAGATACAAACCATCTACCAAGGGTTGGCTAAGAAAGAGTCCAGTTAGCCTTTATTTAATTTTCAAGGAATAGGCAAAGTTTACCACCTATAGTCACTAGTTAATGGTTTAATACAGAGCAAGCTAAGATTTTTTCTCTTTTCTGTTTACATCAGTACATGGCTAAGGCAAAATTATATTTTCACTGGACAGCTTAGAAATTGAATTGTATGGTCAGAATATTTTCTGGTTAGACTGCATTGGAGGGTCTTGAGGACAGGAGGAAACATGGCTTTGGTCTTGTCCAGTGCGTGGGGGATGGGGGTTGGAGGAATGTCAGTTTGGCATTATAAGAAAAAATGAGTGTCCCTTTGTGCAGAGCCGGTTTAAGACCTAATGGCACCCCAAGCAGAAATACTACACTGCTTCACATCACTCCCCATCCTCCCTTCTTCCCCAGTCCACATCCAAAAAGTGATAAGACTTCTATAAATGTAAGGGTGATGACAACAAGAAAAAATTACTTACCATAGTAATCTTGTTTCTTTCACGGTATTCTTCTGTATTCCCTAACTCTCTGCAGTCAGCTTCCTAAGTAGAACTGCCCAAAGATAGAATGTCATGCAAAAGATAAAACCTATCATTGGCTCATGCCACTTATTCAAACTTCTGCCCTTATCAGCTGCAACGTTCCACCAACGTATCAGATATCTAAGGAGCCTGCAAGGTGATTTTAACTATAATTATACCGATCTATCTATCTACAACAAAACTCTACTGTCTAGTAGAAACTACAAATATTAACATAAACCCAACACCCGCCCCCGAATGCCAGAATTACCTGGAAAAAGAAGGGAAGGAAAAACTCCACCATAAGGGTTTAAATAACGACGCCAGTGTTTGGGACTCCATATTTAAAAGCTCAGTTAGGAGTGCAGAGCTTTGGTTCTGAAGGGAGGTAGGGGAGAGTTAGAAATATAGAAGAATACCCTGGAAGAAACAAGATTACTATGGTAAGTAATTTTTTCTTCTCACCCCAGGTATTCTTCTATATTCCTAACTCTCTGCAGACTTCAAAGCAGTACCTTTGGAAGTGGGCACAGAACCTACTTTTTTGGAAAGAGGCTTTGCAGGATTGCTGTGCCAAACCTGGCATCACTTCTGGATTAAGTGTCTAGACTATAGTGGTTAGTAAAGGTGTGTACTGTCCTCCAGGTAGCTGCTTTACAGATCTCCACTAATAAAACATCTCTGACTGCTGCCATGTTTGCAGCTGTGCCCCTTGTGGAATGAGCTCTCAGCCCTGCTGGGGGCTCCTTGCCAACTTTCAAATAGCAAAACTGAATGCACTGGATTATCTTGTGAGAAGTGGACCTCTTTGAAGCTGGGTTACCTTTACCCACATCCCCATAAGTCAGGAACAACTGTTTGTCTTGCTCACGATCTCTGGTGTGGATCATGTAGTAACTTAATGCCCTCTTGACATCCAGACTTTGGAGTCTGCGCTCACTTGAACCAGTATGTTCAGTGAAGAAGACTGGCATGGTAATGGACTGGTTCAAATGAAAGTCAGAGTCCACCATGGGGAGGAATTTTCTATTTGTTCAGAATACTACCTTGTCTCTGAAGGAAAATAATCCTTCTAGACACACAAAACCTGAAGCTCACTAATTCTTCTAGCTGAGGTGATAGCAACCAGAAAAAGAGTTTTTCAGGTAACATACTTTAGGTGTGCTGAAGCCATGGGCTCAAATGGGGGCCTCATGAGCTGGGTAATGCATATGTTCAGGTCCCATGCTGGTCCTGGTTCCCTAATAGGTGGGTGCAAATGTCATAGACCTTTAAAAAAACTTTTGAAAATGGGACTGGATGCCATTGAGGTGCTTCTCCCAGCAGAAATGTAAGCAGATATTGAGGCTAAATGCACTTTCAGGGATGTATGTTGCAGACCCTGGGAGTGTAAGTAGGTAAGATAATCCAGGACAGCTGGTATCCCCATGTGAGAGGGGGAGGTACCTTTGGAAGCACACCAAACAGAGAACCTCTTCCATTTTGAAGCATAGGTCTTCTTAGCAGAAGGCTCCCTGTAGCCCTTCAAGATATCCAGGACACTTAGAGTGTGCAAACTCTTAAGTCCTCAAGAGCCATGCTTTGAGTTGAAGAGATCTGAAGTTCGGTTACAGGATCCTGCCCTGATGGGAGATCAGCAGGTTGTGCCTCCTGGGTAGATGTATTGGTTTAGCTACAGACATGGAGAATCATAGAGGGTACCATGGCTGTCTGGCCCTGTCTGGTGCTATCAAGATCATTGATGCAGGTTGTGACCCGAGTTTGATCAGAACTCTGAAAATGAGAGGAAAAGGAAAAGCATATAGGCTTCTTCCTGACCAGTCCATTGTCAAAGCATCCAGTGGGATTGTACCCTTGGCTGGTGGTCTACAGCAGAAAAGAGGCAGATGATGATTCGAGGGATGCAAAGAGATCTATCTCTGGTGTGCCCCACCTCCTGAATACTGCCTCCAGTATCTGCTTGTTGATGGACGACTTGTGGTGGGCCGGATTGATTCTGCTCAGGGCATCTGCTAGGGTACTGTCTTTCCCTGGCACATGAATGGCCTGTAGGGAGGCCTTCAGTGTGTAAGCCAAACTCCAGATCTTCACTGCTTCAATGTACAGGGGCCTGACCTTGTCCCTCCTTGCTTGTTTATGCAGTACACTATTGTGGTGTTGTCTGTCCTGACCTGCACCACTTTTCCTTGCAGTAGTGGTGCACATGCCTTGAGTGCCAGGAACACTGCCATCAGCTCCAACAGATTTATATGCTGGAGTGACTCTGTGCTGGACCAGGCTCCATGGCTGGTGTGTTCCCCTAAGTGGGCACCCCACCCTAACAGGGAGGCGTCGGTTGTAAGAATGGCTGATGGGGTTTCCCATTGAAAGGATACCTCCTCCCTGAAGTTGTCTGCTTCCTTCCACCACTGAAGGGCTTACAGCAATGTTCTTGTTACTGGAATTGGTTTCGAAAGAGTGTCTTTCCTTTGGCACCCATGTGCACCAAGATGAAACTGTATGTCTCTCATTTGGAACCTGGCACCAAAAACTGTGCCTATTGTTGCAGCCACGTGTCCCAGAAGCTGCAAAAATTGTCTTACTGGCTTTGGCTCATTCAGCCTGAAAGAAGCCGCTATTTTCCAGTAAACTCTTTTTTTTTTCCAGTTGCGCTCGGTTCAGCAACTGGTGAAGGTTCCAATACTGAACCGAGAACAGAACAACTTGAACCGGGTTAGCGGTTCACTGAACCGGCTTGGCAGCTAACAAAAGCAAGAATTTATTTAAAATAAAATACGAAAATTAAATAAACTGAACTGAGATAAGGAAATAAAAGCTCTGGAAAGGGATTTAAGGCTTGGTTCCGCAACAGTTATACCGAACCGTGAGGAACCGAGAAAATTAAACCAAAAACACTAAAATAAGCGCTAAACTAACAGTAGGAATTTAAACAGAAATAAAGACAGCAGTAGGAATAATTAAAATATTTATTTTCAGTGAAGAACCACCCAAGGAACGACTGAGAGGGAAGTCTCCGAGGCTTCTTGACTTGTCAGGCAGAGAAAGAAATCTGATATGCTGGTGGAACGTTGCAGCTGATAAGGGCAGTAGTTTGAATCAGTGGCATGAGCCAATGATAGTTTCTATCATTTGTATAACATTCTGTCTCTGGGCAGCTCTATTTAGAAGGCTGACTGCAGAGAGTAAGGAATATAGAAAAATACCTGGGGTGAGAATTATGGTTTTTAGATTGACACTTTTTTGCATTTTAAGATGATTTCTGATTATATGTTCTACTTCAGTGCGCCCCTTCTGTGCTGCCGCCCCAAGCGGCCGCTTGGTTCGCTTGTGCCTATAACCGCCACTGCCTTTGTGAATTATATCTCATAAATGTAAATGGGCAGGACTGCCACTAGGGGCACTAAATAGGATGGCAGCTTAAAGATCAGCTCCACAACCCAGAGGGAAATATCCTTCAAAATCCTCTTTTTTCCAGCAGGTATTATAACCTCACTCTACTGCAACGTATGGGGTAATACTTAAGGTACATGTATACTAATTTAGCTTCATTGATACAAAAAGCCTTCACTTGCTGTGTGGAAATCATTATCTTGCTGAAGAGCCTTCTGGACGAGGTAGGCCTGTACTATGGCTGAAGGCCGCTTGCCACAAACCTGAGAGCAACCTTCAGTTGAGGCAATGTTCCGCCAACTTATGGCCCAGATGGCACAAGTCACTATGGCAATTAATCGAAACACCAAGTGGTTCAAAATTTAGAAGCCAGGATGCTGTATTCCGAACAGTGGATCTCGGCAATGGAGGGGCATGTTCAGGACTTAAGGGCAGAAATAAGAGATCAACAACGAACCATACAGATGCTGTGCAGTAAGATAGATGACCTCAAGAATCAAGGTTGTCATAATAATCTTTGTTTCCTGGGCTTCCCAGAATGTGTAGAAGGCAAAGATACTGAGGGATTTCTACAATTAGCCATCGCTGAAATGCTGCAGTTGAACCCATTGATGCCGCTCCAGGTGAAACACGCACACCGTACATTAGCCCCCATGTCTCAGGCCCAGGACAGACCATGACCTATCATAGCCCAATTTATTAATTTTAGGGACAAAGAGAAGTTCCTAGCTAGAGCTTGTGAGTTACAGCATGTAGCGTGGAATTGAACTGGATCCACATCTTTCAGGACTTCTCTAAGGATTTGTCGGACAAACGCCGAGCATACTCTGAGGCAAGGCATAAAATGCATAATATTGGACTGTCCTTTTTCCTTGCGTTACCCAGCCATGATGCGGGTTATGCATAATGGGGTCCTGCACAGTTTTGAATCTCCTGATGTACTCATGGATTTTCTATGGCACAACTGGCCACAAGAATTCACTACCACTACCCCAGGAGCCCCTTAGGCAAAAACTGCTACTGGCGGGTTGGATTGCCGCTCCTCTCAATCAGTGAGCAGGCCTGCAGTTTGGCAAGACCTCAGGGAGCAAAAGTGAGAACTCTCCCCAAAAGCACACCAAAAGAGGCAATCCTCAAAAAAACACAGCCACCATGAGCATCCTTCGGAGAGAGGGCAAGACGACATAGAAGAGGCCGCAAGTATGGACACTGTAGCTCCAGATCCATTACAGGCCTACCACACCGCTAACAGATATGAAGCTATACACCCCAGTTCTCTGGATCAATACCCAGGCATCATGGATTCAACTGTGAAAGGCAGGCCTTCTCCTATGTTGCAGCCCAGCTACCTGTCCCCGTCAGCAACTCCTCACCAGCCTCAAAACGGAACTACAGATAGTGGAGGGCAGCATCCACCAAAGGTTATGAGGGAGGCCTCACCTACCAGCGGAGATCTCATCTTCAGTGTGGACTGACCTGAGCGCTCTACATCTCCAGGGCAATCGATCTGAGAAAACCCACTGGCATGGTCAGATAAGTAGCCAGCCTTCTACTTTCTTTCTATTCCTGTTCTTTTAATCCCTCGGGAAGTTGTAGGTATGGGGTGAGTTTGGGGTGTCTAAATTGGTCGTTAGTGGACAATCTCCTTATCTGATCCATCTGCTACTCCTTCTTTGTGTTACCCATGCAAGGGAACTTTCGAGACTCCTTTCTCCCTAACCTTGTCCCCCTACTTGCACTGCCGTATGGCAGAGAAGATGCCTCACTCCTCTGCCGGGAGGGATTCAATGGGGCCTACCAACAAGCTCTCAGCGGACACCCTGATCAAATGTCCAGGCATGTCTAGATGGCAAAAAAGGCCTTTTTTCACCAACAGATTAGTCAGCAGAACTTTTGTGGGTTTTACCTCACTTAAATGTGTGTTTGGTGGGGTGAGGTCTGATGGGAAGCTCTGTTATATATTATGAAAGTATTTGTTGGAATGCGTAAGCTGTTGCACTGAATGGGCAGCCAGGATGTGATTTATTTGAGGCCCTAAGTGGTGAATGGCATAGGCCTGTGCCCCTCTGGTATGATTTTTCTTTTTTTTTTCCTTTTTTCTCTACCAAGGTGAGGTCTTCTGGCCCCAGCATTAGGTGACTTACAGTACACTTTTCATAGGTGTGATGAGCCTGACCTCACCAAGATCTTTGTTGTGAGAGCATGTTGGCACCCATCAGCAATAACCCTAGGCTCACCAAAACAGTGGGAAGTTCTCCCCTAATCTCTTTCCTACAAACCCCACCTCAATAGAAACGATGTGTAGTCCCACTTTCACTACCCCAGCTTCTGAGCTACACAGCTGAAGCAGTTTTCTCAACCCTCTGGGGTTGTAATTCAACCTCCTCATTGGGTTGCTCCTCTCTCTCAGGGGGAACCTCCCCCCCACACTCACTGTAGTGCTAAGGAAGTGTTGATACCACTTGATAACACCCTGGGAATAGGGGCTGGCCTACAGCAGGGATTTGCGGCCGAAGAGACGCCTCTATATCCCCAAATTGCATGGTACACTGTGCACAATGTATATAGTTTGCTAATGTGTTTATGTATGGTTGTATTACAGGAGACACACACAGATACTTCATTATTTATTAGTATAAGGTCATCTGGTAGGGGTAGGGCATACAGGCTTTATCTACTCTCTCCATGTCTGGTGGCGCTCCATAGAAATTTGCCTCTCCTGACTGGGCTGACCTCGCCCCCTGTCTCCTGGTTGCTCAGATATATCTCTTAATTAAATATTTGCTCCCTGTTACTAACAGGTGATATCACTTGTCTGATATGGAACGTCAGAGGGCTTAACACCCCAAACAAGAGGAAGCAAGTTTTGGGCCAACTTAAGAGACTGGGAGCGAGGGTCACCTTCCTGCAGGAGACCAAACTTACCAGGGGGATCCTGAGAGACTGAAGAGGGAGTGGGTAGGTCAGGTCATACATGCCTCGGCCTCCTCCGGAAAGAGAGGGGTAGTGATTCTTCTTCACAAGCAACTACAATGGAAACTACGGAGGCAAATAAAAGACCCTGAGGGTAGACGGGTGGTGGTACTCATGGATACTGGGGAGGGTCCTTTGATCCTAGGTAATGTATACACCCTGACTGAGGACTCGCCCTCCTTCTTTCACAAGTTGGCCCAGGTGTTGGGATCCATAGCTCCAGACGACACCCCTAATTTAATAGGGGGTGATTTTAATCTTACTCTGGACCCTTTCCTGGATAGATCCCCTTCAAATATTGTGCCCCACTCCAGGGCTGTAATGGCAGGGGCTCAACTACAACAAGATCTGGCCCTTACGGACATCTGGAGAATATTTCAGCCCTCCCAGCGGGACTACACCTTTCACTCCCCAGTACATAGCTCTCTTAGTAGAATAGACTTCTGGCTCACCTCTCCTGCTATTACTAGAAACACTGTTAATACCCTTATTCATCCCTTAGTTATTTCGTATCATGCCCCTGTGCATCTTGCCTTCACATGGGGCCCCCATTTCCCAAAGTCTCCGGCATGGAGGCTGGACCCACTGCTACTTCATGACCCAGACTTTACCCCTTGGCTTCAAAAGAAAGCAATGGAATTTTTCCAGCATATCCTCATAGCAGATACCTCTGTGGGTACCACATGGGAGGCATTCAAAGCTACTCTAAGAGGGGCGATAATGAGGTATGTGAGCCAGTGCAGAAAGAGGAGGGAACAACATTTGAGGGGGCTTGAATGACAACTCTGAGAAGCAGAGCTTGCATTTAAGGCCCTTCACATTCCTTCCCTCAGGTCAGAGGCAAGTCACAAGGTCACGTCTCTGAATATTCAAGTGAATGAGCTGGTCTCTAGAAAGGCAGAGATTTTGATCATTAGACTCAAGCATAAATATTGGGGAAAGGGGAGAAAAGGGGGGTCAGCTGCAGGCATACCGTCTCAAAAAGCAGCAAACTGAAAGGCACATAGTGGCTTTAGAGGATGCAGGGGATAGGACCCAGACCTCGGCACAAGGCATTAATCAAATAATGATGGATTTTTACTCCTTGTTATATAAATCTTCCAGAGCCCCAGACCCCCAAGGGGTCTGACCATTTCTGGAGTTGCTACATCTCCCCAAAATCTCGGAAGCCCAGGCTAATGCCCTAGATGCCCCAATCTCTACCCAGGAGGTGGCAGATACCATACTCTCCCTTAAAAAGGGAAAGGCCCCAGGAGAGGACAGTTTCCCTATTGAAGTGTGGCAGCTGTAGCATCCTATAATCTCTCTGGTATTGCGACTAGTATTTACTAAGACACTGCAAACAGGGTGTCTCCCTTCATTCCTTAGGGAGGCAACTATTACTATACTACCAAAAAAAGGTAAAGACCCTCTTAAAGCATCCAGCTACTGCCCTATTTCACTACTGAATGCTGATAGTAAGGTGCTAGCTAAGATACTAGCCTATAGACTTAATCCTCTCCTTCCCAGTTTGAGCCATCCAACCCAAGTAGGCTTTGTTAAGGGACGCTTTAGCACGGATCATATTAGATCATTGGTAAATTTAATCCATAAGGCTCAAACATTATCTCCCCCCACTGCTGCCATTGCAATAGATTTCGAAAAGGCCTTTGACTCCCTGGAGTAGGACTATGTCCAACAAGTGCTTTGAATTATGGGCTTGGGGACAGGGTTTCGGGCCTGGATTGAGGCAATATATTCATCCCCAGCTGCACGGATACTCACCAATACGATGCTGTCTCCCAAATTCATACT
Source organism: Neoceratodus forsteri (assembly GCA_016271365.2). Classification (NCBI taxonomy): domain Eukaryota; kingdom Metazoa; phylum Chordata; order Ceratodontiformes; family Ceratodontidae; genus Neoceratodus; species Neoceratodus forsteri. Next base: position 345,218,133 of record CM028134.1, on the reverse strand, counting down.
GGGTATGGGTACCCGTCAGGGTTGTCCACTTAGCCCACTACTTATTGTATTGGCAGTGGAACCCCTGGCAGCTGCGATTAGGCAAAATCCTCTAATCTCCTGGGTCCAGGTGGGAACAAGGGCATACCCTGCTCTTATGTATGCACACAACATGTTGCTCCCTATACCCAATATTGTCTCCTCCCTCCTCCCCTACTGTCCACCTTGTCAGATTTCTCTACATTCTCAGGGCTCAAGATTAATCAGGCCAAGATGGAGGTCCTAACTTTAAATCCTATGTGTACCTCTCAAATGGTTACTCAGCATGGGCTCCGATGGGCCCCAGAGGGGATTACCTACTTGGGCATTACTATCTCTCCTAATCTGCATAAAATCTTGGACCTGAATACAAAACCACTTTTTGCATCCATTCGTACAGAGCCGGACAGATGGACACCTCTTCGACTGTCACTTGTGGGTAAAATATCTGCAATTAAAATGGTCATAGCATCAAAAATTATATATCTTCTCTCCCACATTCCTCTGAAAATGCCTCATTACTGGTTTACTAAGTTAGACTCCCTGCTGGGATCCTTTTGTGGGAGGGCAAGAAACCTAGGTACCGTAGAAATAAGCTCAGAGCGCATTGGTCGGAAGGGGGCTGGGGTCTTCCGTGGTTAGAGGGGCATAAATGGGCCTTTCAGATGGCACAGACGTTAAAATGGTTCCTTTTCCCTGAACACAACACTCTCCAGTGGCTGGATATGGAGAGAGAGGTATGTCAGCATACTCACTTGGTACTATTGTTATTTAACCATCCCCCTAAGGGCACTCGCTCTCATCCTACTATAGGTCCCTCTCTGGAATATTGGGCCAAGATGCATAAGAAGTTGGGCGCCTCCCCATCTCCCCTAAGACTTACCCAACTATGGGGCAATAATGAGATTACCATCAATAAACAACCAATTGCATGGCCCTCATGGGAACATGGTGGTATCTCATTGCTTTAAGATATACTCATTCCTGGTACAGATATCCTTAATTCCTTTGAGGGCCTGCGGAGCACTTAGGAGATCTCTCCTGAAGACTTCTGGTGATTCCTTCAAATAAGAAGTGCCATCCTTACTTACAGGAATAAGCAGCACCAAGAGCAACAAATCTCCCAGGTAGAGTCATGGCTGGCCCTAGAAAGAGGCCAGTCAAGCCAGGTATATGCGGCCATTAGAAGCACCATCCCATCCCAAGCAGAAGAGTCTAAGCTTAAATGGGAGAATGCACTGCATGCCCCTATTACAAACCTGGATTGGGAGTCTTTTCTAAAACTAGCTCACAGGGCATATCCTGACACCAGTAGTCAATTAATACAGAATAAGATAATTCACTCCTGGTACAGAACTCCTGTAGTCCTCGCCAAGCCAAAACTGGTTCAGTCTGACCTGTGTTGGAGGTGTCAGGTACTCCCGGGTGACCTGTTCCATATACTTTGGTCTTGCAGGCTGATCCAGCCCCTACTGTATGGCAGGCTACCTATGAGATGGGGTCCAAAATACTTAGGAAGCCTGTACCTCAGTCCCCTGAGTTGCTGTTATAAGGACTCTGGACCCTGGACCCTCACCTTTGTCGCTCCAAGTTAAAATTACTTCTGACACTCAGTATGCAGGTTAAGACTCCAACTGTGAAAATGGCGGTCCCAGACAATCCCCTCCCTTGGGGAGGTACTTACCTCCATGGCTCGAGTTGCCAATTGGGCCAGAATATCGCACACTGTGACCAATACCCTCTTTAAATATATTGCCCTCTGGACTCCCTTCCTTCTGTTTTAGAAACCTAGGGAGGAAATCAGCTGAATAGGTACAACCACACTACTATAATGGTCTTCTTTCATGGTGCATTTAGGGGCAAGAGTTGGAGAGCTTGTTACTGAGATATAGGGGACCCTGACCTATGAATATTTGGCACAGCCCACATTCTGGAATGGGGAATGCCGAAATGAGGGATGCAAGATGTGACTTGCAACTTTTCTGTTTGGCGCAAGCACCTTGCGTCCGCCAGAACGGCTTCTGTAATCCGACTCCTGGTTGTTTAGACAGATGTTTTCAGTAGACTATTAGGTTTACATTTTGTTGATTTTATTATATTTTATTAGATTAGATTAGACCTGTTGCTGCAGTGATTCATTGACTATATTAGATTTATTTAATTGTAAAGCACGTTGTGCTCTGGAAAAGCACTATATAGATAAAGTTCCAATCCTATCCAATCCACCAGTGGAAATGGATCTGCCAGATAGCATTTCCTCTCTATCATGACCTTCTGTGCCAGCCACCGGTGTCTGCACCAGTCCCCCAGGCAACCAATCAGCTCATCACCTAGCTATTGCCAAAAAATGAATCACTCTGAGGCTATCCAAAGCAATGTGAAGGATCTCATATTTGAACTGGAGATCCAGCATGGTTGCAAAAATGTAGCTGCAACCATCCAGCAAATTTGAAAACCTTGCATCCAGTTCAGCTTGCAGGTGCTCAATAAGCACAGCTGCCCCATCTGGAATCTCTATGTTTTCCTCTACTTATCTCTCTATTGATGTATTCAGTATCTGCACTGCTGAGATCACCTGACAGTGACAGTGGACTCACTCAGATGATGGGTGCTCCTCACAAATGACCCAAGTGCTGTCACTATGGTATCAACCAGTGCCCACTTATAGTGGCCTAGTACTCCCCCAATGACACACTCCATTGACATATCTTAAAGTATGTGCTCCAGTTCTAGCACTCTGGACAGCATCAGGTACAATGAATTTCATCTGGTGATCACATTCTGTATCAGCTGATGTTGAGACAGACCAAGGCATTTTTGTCTTCTTAGTTTGTTAGTCACCTTTACAAAGCAATAACACTGAGCACAGATTGAGCATGCTGCGGAGTCAGTCTTGCTAGCCTCAGAACTGTGACATACTACAGATCTGACCACTGGATTCAAGGTGTGGGCAAAGCAGCATATGCTGTTAAAATTTCCATCAACAACTGCATTTTCCCCATTATCCATGATGAAGAAAACAACATTTAGAGTTGTACCCACTGTCCATGACTGCAGCATGTCTTAAATAAATGTTAGGATGTTCAGTGATGTGTGGTCTTTCTCCATTAGCCCAAGATTTAGAAGAACAGACCAGGAGTGACTGCCAGATTGTGGAGGGATGAAAGGAGAGCTAGTGACACTCGGATAGAAGGAGGAATCCACAACAGGAAACAGGCTTTTGCACACAACAGCGAGTGGGCACAGAGAGATATGTGTGCATTGAGTTTGTACTTATACACATGTCTGAGATGCAATGGAAAACTCAACTCACAGCCATCCAGAGTGGTGTGTCAACTGCCATTCTCACACCTTCACATATATTTGGCACCACAGTGCATTAAAATGTGGAACGTGATGGGGGAATGGTACCACGGCTGCAAGTGGTATAGAGGTCTATGAAAGCCAGTATCTTCCACAAGTAAAAAGGGTTGCAGATCCAACACCATCATTTCACCTTTGAGCTGTGTGATGTACTGAGTTGTTGAATGGGATGACTAGTATTTAGTTCTGACCTGGAACTATTGGCATTGACCATGGATGGGTTGATGCTCCATGCTTGCCAGATGGTGTAGAAATAGAGGACTGGTGCCAGACAGGAGTTTTGGGGATACATGGTGGACTCTATGGTGTTGAGGGGGAAAGACTGGTAGCAGCAGGCACAGCAGCGTTGTTTTTACAGGCAGAACATTCTGTGGCATTGACAGTGTCCAGAGCACCACTGCCTGCATCATCACTGCGAGATGTTTCTAATGGAACCACAGACACAGACCATGATTCTTTAGAACCTGGGATGCTTTACCTCTAGGTGGTTCATTAAGGAGGTGATTGTTAAATTTGCCAGACATTTCACCTTGCTGATAGTCATACTAGACAGTGTGCACACTGCCTTTCTATTATCTTCTTTTAGTAACATGAAATCACGCAACCATAGAAACATGGAAACATAGAATTTGACGGCAGATAAGGACCGCTTGGCCCACCTAGTCTGCCCATTTTCCTATCTAACAGATAAGCTGCAGATCCTAGTTAACCAACAGCTTACTTCCTCTTACCCGCCCCTAGGACTGCCTTATGCCTGTCCCATGCGTTCTTGAAGTCCCCCACTGTTCTTGACTCCACAACCTCCTCAGGGAGGCTGTTCCATGCATCCACAACCCTCTCAGTGAAAAAATACTTCCTCACATTACCCCTGAGCCGTCCCCCCTCTATCTTCAAATTGTGCCCCCTTGTTCTTGCACATCTCTTTTTCTGGAAGATGCTACCCTCTTGGACTTCGTTAATTCCCTTGAGGTACTTGAAAGTTTCTATCATGTCCCCCTCTCTCCCTTCTTTCCTCAAGAGTATACATATTAAGCTCCTTTAGTCTTTCTTCGTATGTCTTCTGGTGCAGACCCTGCACTATTTTGGTTGCCCTCCTCTGGATAACCTCCACTCTGTCTATGTCTTTGCAGAGATGGGGCCTCCAAAACTGCACACAGTATTCCAGATGGGGTCTCACCAACTGTCTGTACAGAGGGATAACAACTTCCTGTTTTCTACTATTGATGCCTCTTCCTATGCATCCCAGTATCCCCCCAGCCTTCCTTACTGCCTTCTCACATTGCTTGCCCACCTTTAGGTCATCTGATATAATTACCCCCAGGTCCCTTTCTATTTTTACTGTTGTCAGTATCTCACCCCCATTGTGTACGCTTCCTGGATTTTTGTTTCCATGTGCATTACCTTGCACTTCTTTTGCATTGAATCTGAGCTGCCATACATTTGACCATTCCTCCAACCTCGCAAGTCCCTTCTCATCTTTCCACTCCATCTTGTGTATCAACCCTGTTGCAGATCTTTGTGTCATCTGCAAAGAGTCATACTTTTCCTTCCAGTTCCTCTGCAATGTCACTTATAAAGACATTAAAAGGATCGGTCCCAGTACTGAACCCTGTGGTACCCGCAGTAACCTCCTTTCTTCACTGTGTACTCCATTTACTACTACCCTTGCTCTCCTGTTGTCTAGCCAATTTTATCCAGGCTACCACCTTGGGACCCACTCCAAGGCTGGCTATCTTGTGTATTAATCTTTTGTGTGGGACTGTATTAAATGCCTTGCTAAAATCTAGGTAGGCCATGTCCACAGCCCCTCCCTGATCTACTACTTTGGTCACCCAGTCAAAGAAATCTATTAGATTCATCTGACACGACCTTCCCATCGGGAATCCATGCTGCCTTGGGTCCTGTGCCCCACTGGCCTCAATGTACTCAACAATTCTTTCCTTCAGAAGTGATTCCATCATTTTCCCTACCACTGAGGTCAAACTAACTGGTCTGTAGTTTCCTGCCTCTGTCCTGCTCCCACTTTTGTGAAGAGGAATCACATCTGCCCTCCTCCAGTCCTCGGTACCACCCCATCCTCCCATGATTTGTTAAAGAGGGTAGTCAGTGGTGTCATTAGTTCTAACCTTAGTTCTTTTAGAATTCGTGGGTGAATCCCATCAGGTCCCATTGCTTTGTCCACCTTCAATTTTATTAGTTCTTTCAGAACCCTTTCTTCTGTAAATGGACTGGTATCGAACCCCATCTTCAGAGTGTTTCTCTTGTTTGGTTTAGGTAACTCCCCCCCATTCCTTTGTGAATACTGAGCAGAAATATTCGTTTAGTATCCCTGCTTTTTCACTGTCACCCTCTATCCACATTCCCTCCCCTTTATTAAGCTTCAGTATCCCTCCTTTGGTCTTTCTTCGCTCCCTAATGTACCTATAAAAGGTCTTATCCCCCTTCTTAAGAGAATTGGCTATCTTTTCCTCGGTTTGGGCCTTTGCTATTCTGACTGCCTTCCCAGCCTCTTTCTGCTTTAACTGATAAAGTTCTCTGTCCTGCTCCTTCTGTGTTTCCTTATATTTCCTGAATGCTGTCCTTTTCTCCTTAACCTTCCCTGCCACCTCTTTTGTGAACCATAGCGTTTTTTTCCTTCGTTGAGCTTTATTAATTTTTTTTACACAAAGGCTTGTTGCCTCTGTGATGGCTGTTTTGATCACTCCCCATTTTTCCTCCACCCCTCCTTCTTGCCTGTTTGCTAGTGCTTTTCTGAGGCACTCTCTCATTTTCCCAAAGTCAGCCCATCTAAAGTCTAGTACTCTTGCTTTTGTATGGCTTGATTGTATGGCTGTGTTTATCATGAACCACACTGTTTGGTGGTCACTTGTTCCCAGATGGCTACCCACTTCTAAATCTGAGATTCTTTCTCCATCCCCATTTGAAAGTACCAGGTCTAAGATTGCTCCCTCCCGAGTGGGTTCCGATACTAGCTGTCTGAGACATGCCCCCTGTAGGGCATCAAGAATGACCCTGCTCTTGGATGTGCCTGCAGCAAAGGTGCTCCAGTTAACATCTGGCATTTTCAGAGCCCCCATCAACAATATCTCCCCTTTTTCTGCCATTCTAAGAAAGCCTTCTATCATTTCCTTGTCCATTCCCTTCCTCTGAGATGGGGGTCTGTATACAACCCCCATGTGGATTGGGGTGCCATTTCCTGTCTCCAGGGTGACCCAAAGTGCTTCATCTGCTCCCTGTTTACTGTTTAGTTCTGTTTCTTTGATCCCTTCCTTTACATAGAGAGCTACTCCTCCTCCTCTTTTACCCTCCCTGTCCCTCCTGTAGATTGTGTATCCTGGTATGTTGACATCCCAGTCATGGTTCTCTGTGTACCATGTTTCTGTGACTGCAACAATATCCAGGCAACCCTCTTCCATCAAGGCCACTAGTTCAGGGAGCTTGTTACACAGACTATGGGCATTGGTACTCATCACCCTCCACTTCTTTGTAGCCTTAACCCTCTTAGCCCCATTTCTGTCCTTACTGCCTGTGCCTTTTTTTACATTTAAATCTGTTCCAAACCATACCATGCTCTTACCACTCCTGGCATCACTTATGTGGCTAGTGTCACCAGTACCACCGCTGCCACCACTCTCCCCCCCCCCACTAGCCTTTCTTGTTTGGACATTCATCTGTGAGTTTTCCCCTGGCACCTCTGGTGCCTATGCACCTGCTCTAGTTGGCTGTTCAGACAGAGTTTGGCCCTGCTAAGCAAAGTGATGAAGGGTAGCTTGTTGAGTTTTTATTGGGGGGAGGAGCTATATCCTATCTCCTGCCACTGCAACCTCAAGAAGTCGAGTTTTTTTTGCCACTCAGCTTTTTTGCTTTATGGCTGTGAAGGTACTCCCCATAAGTGTTCCTACTGGAGCCACAGAACAGGGGTACAGTGTATCCTCCTCCAAATGTTTCAGGGGTAGAAATCATGTTTTGAGGGTATGCCATACCCCTTGCAGAGAATCATGGAGGTACACATTGTTTTAAATGGGTATGCTGCACAACCACTAACAGTTACTCAACATAAGCAGAAGACCATGGTTTTTGACCCAGTTACAAAACTGTCACTAACTTCATCACCAGTGAACAGTTATTCTGGTTTCTCTCGTTATACCTACTTATATGTACTGTGTGTTGTTGTTTTAAAAAGACATACAATGATATGTAATTGGTAGCTGCTGAGCTGTCTAATAATGTTCTCATTTACAGAGAAGATAGGAAGGAATAGGAAGGATATACAACTGTAAAATTTATAAAGGATTCCATTTCCATCTGTAAAGTAACAGCTGTGTTGGCTGAAATTAATTTAAATCCTGAATACAATAAGTGATTGTGCACACATAGTCTGAATCATTATTTTACTTTTTATGGGTACTGGCTAGGTAGTACTGCCAGCAGTAGCACAGCATTCAGTTGTTGTCACAGGTCCTTTTCTCTCTCTCTCTCGCTCTACTTCAACCTACAACACAGCCACACACATTGACTGCAGCATCACTAGTACAGTCATGACAATTCACATACAGACAAACATGTACAATATGCATCTTTTGCATTTGCATTACAATCTGTTCTGTCTGTGCAAGTAGCATTTTATTTCTGCAGCTGCTACTGGCTAGCTAGCTGCATTGCATTGCAGCAAACATTACTAATAACTAAGTACATGACTACACTCACTGTAGTATTCATGATACCGACTGGCAGATGGCATATTAGAGACTGAGGCTGCTGAGCTACAGTTACATAATAATTATGCAGTGCAAATAATTAGTAGCACACAGCCACACAGTGATGTGACATAAACATTGACTCAAAAACAGAAGATCAAACACACAGAGAATGAATCACTCAACACCAGATCAGGCAGCAGAACTTACTTTCCCATAGTTAGGCAAGCATTTATTAAGAAGACAGATAAAGTCTATACATACACACACCACTGAGTCACAGTGTCACACATTGATGTTTATTTACCTGTCTTCAGTTGATAAAAAATGCATTGCAACTGAAGGCAGGATTTAAATTGACTCCTGAGTCCATGCTCCCCCCCACACATACATTCACTGATGTACTGTTCTAGTGGGACTCCTCTCTGAGAGTGTGTGTGACTGAGTGTGTGTGTGTATATCACTCTAGTTTAGTTTGTATGATGGATGGGAGCTGGAGGAGAAGGGAGTAGAGGAATCAGGGCAACCTGCTTGCAAAGTTGACAAATAGTGATTAGAAGGAGGCTGAGGCAGCAAAGGGATAGGAACAAAATGGGCCATCCAAAAACTTGAAGTCCATCCATCTCTGATTGATGTAAGGTGGATGAGAGACCCGAGGCTCCCTCCCTGCCCCCGACCTCCAGTCTCACACTCCCCAAATCCCCAACAGGCATTAGAAGCAGAGGTACAGACAGCAGGAGTCAAGTAGGCTGAGTATGCTACTGCACATTTACCTCATCAGCGGTCAGCACCACTGACTCTCACCCTGTAAATCTGACCTTAATGTATTCTCTTTATTTTTACACAACTGTGATGGGAGGACCTGAGAGTCATAATCAGGACTGAGAGGAGCTGGAGAGAGGGGAGTGGAGAGGGAGACAGTCTTCATGAGCAAGAAATAAGAGATGGTGCGAGAGAGACTGCGAGTCCAACCGGGGAGGCTTTAGCATGTGGTAGATGGCAGTCGTGGGTGCTGTTCCTCAGAATAGTGAAGTCAGGAGGACTCACTGGACTGGAGGGAGGGAAGGAGAAAGACTCACTGCTGCAGGCACTCAATTGTATAGTCTCTCCGGCAGACTGCAGTGCAGACAGGAGGAGGAGGACCGAGTGGGATCACTCCAGGACAGTTCAGCGGCAGCCAGGATGAGGTCGGTGGTCGGTCAGTGAGATGTCAGTGAGATCCGGGGGGGAGACAAGACTGGAGAGTGAGGGTGTCACGGAGGGCCCAGGAAAGGGATAACAGACCAGAGAGAGGACTGTCAGTAGATTGGCCAGTGGATGCTTCAGTTCGGGTTGGACTTGGAGGAGAGACTGAGTTGCACAGGGGAGTCGGGTGGCTCTCAATGGATTTGGAGGACTTGGAATGAACAAGGAAGAGATTGGTCACAACTCACCACCAGGCGGGCACCACCATTCAAGAGTTAGTACTTAGTACTCGCCATAGAATCATGGATGGTGTGAAGAGGAATCCGTAAATGTGAAGGAAGGAGGAACCAGTCCGAAACACAATCACTGCTCAATCATCTATGGTCTGTGACAAGCCCATGACCCACCCACCTGGCTTGACCCACACTGGATTGGAGTTGGATTTTGAAAAGGTTAAGGAACCATTCAGTTCTGACCAAAAGGAACCAACCTGAATTTAGGCATGTGGTAGGGTAGCTGGGTTCATCTTCAGCACTCCGGCCCCAGAGGGAGCAGCCTTTTTCTCAGTCTTCTGGACTCGCCTTGCATGTTGATTGGGGGACCAGACCAAGGTTGTTGTTTGTCCAGTAATGAGTCATTCATTGCATGGGTGGTAGTCTCCTCTCCAGTCTGGACTCTAGACACTCCTCCTCCTCCTCTTCCTCTTCTTCCACATGTGAAGCCCGCTGTTCCCTCATGCCTACAACTGTATAGGTGCACACCCACTTTAGAAATGGTGAATGGATATAGGGTAGGATTTCTAAACTGTGCAGTGTACACCAATTGCAGTGGATTTGAACAAAAAAAATCTATAATGGCACTGGACCAATTGTCCACTTGCTGCTGAGGGTGAAAAAAAAGCTGGGGGGGCATTTTTCAAATGGCAGTCTGCTACATGTAAAGATACTGAAATGCCTGCATTCAGAAAACTCCGGCAGGCTTCTTTACATACAGTGTACCCCCTGCTCACATAGATGAACGTGAATCTTGATTTCTTTACGTGATTCACGTACATTAATGCATGAATGGGAACACTGCTCCCCATACCCTGCCTCATCATCAAAGCTGCTTAGGTTAGACTCCTCATGTGATGTATCCATAGACAAGTCATCTCCTGGTGAAAAGTACTCAGACCATGCTGAGTGCACTGACAATTTCTACAGTACTGGAGACTGTAACAATCACACAGGAGTGCACTGTGCATATTTTATGGAACACATACAAATAGAGATGAGATAGAAGTAATTGCCTCAGCTGGGACTTGAACCCAGGCCACCTGAAATACCATTCTGATTGCACTAACCATCTGCGACACTGAGACAACTGGAACCTGGGCTGTCCCCAAGCACATTGCTCTTTCTCAAATGCACAACCCAATGGCAACACAAATATTTTCTTGTAACAATCTCACAGGAATGTGCTGTGCATATTTTATGGAACACATACAAACAGAGGTGAGAGAGAAGTAAGTGCCTCATCTGGGACTTGAACCCAGGCCACCTAGAATACTGGAGACTGGCCTAGAAACAAGAGATGTCACAGTGGGAGTGGACACAGCACTAGAAATAGTTGCAAAACTGGCTGTGACCACAATGATAGTATTGGTTGGTGTCACCATAGCAGTATTGGTGTTCACCATGGTTACAGTGGTAGGTGTGGTCTGGGTGACAGTGGCAGGAGTGCCTGGTGTGGCCACTGGTGCAGCAGAAGTTAGCATGCTAGTAGTTACAGTGAATGTGTGGTGGATCAGAGCAGTGGTGGTTGTTAAGAAGGATATCCTCATCTTCAACAAATCAAAACAAAAGAAAAAGCCACTATGGTTCTCAAAAGAAGTGGCGGTGAAGGTTAGGGAGAAAAAGATAGCATTTAGGAAGTATAAGGAAACACAGAAGGAGCAGGACAGAGAACTGTACCAGTTAAGACAGAAGGAAGCAGGGAGGGTAGTCAGAATAGCAAAGGCACAAACTGAGGAAAAGATAGCCAACTTGGTTAAGAAGGGGGATAAAACCTTTTATAGGTATATCAGGGAGCGTAGAAAGACAAAGGGAGGGATAGTGAGGCTGAATAGAATGGATGGTGGGCGGGCAGAGAGTGACAGTGAAAAAGCAGGGATACTGAATGAATACTTCTGTTCAGTATTCACAAAAGAGGAAGTGGGGGAGGTGCCTAATCCAATTAACAGAATCACTCTGGAGAGGGGGGTTGATCCCAGTCCTTTCACAGAAGAAAGGGATCTGAAAGAACTCCTAAAACTGAAGGTGGACAAAGCAACGGGGCCAGATAGAATTCACCCCAGAATTCTAAAAGAATTAAGCAGAGAACTAGTGACACCACTGACTACCCTTTATAACAAATCATGGGAGGATGGTGTGATACCTGAGGACTGTAAGAAGGCTGATGTGATTCCCCTTCACAAAAGTGGGAGCAAGACAGAGGCAAGAAACTACAGACCTGTCAGTTTGACCTCTGTGAAAGGGAAAGTGATGGAATCACTTCTGAAAGAAAGAATTGTTGAGTACCTAGAGGTCAGTGGGGTACAGGACCCAAGGTAGCATGGGTTCTCAGCAGGAAGGTCATGTCAGATGAATCTAATTGATTTCTTTGACTGGGTGGCCAAAGTAGTAGACCAGGAATGGCTGTGGACATGGCCTAACTAGACTTTAGTAAGGCATTTGACACAGTCCCACACAAAAGATTAATAGTCAAATTAACCAGCCTTGGAGTGGGTCCCAGGGTGGTAGCCTGGGTAAAACATTGGCTGAACAACAGGACACAGAAAGTAATTGTAAATGGAGTCCACTCTGAAGAAAGAGGGGTTACTAGTGGGGTACCGCAGGGTTCAGTACTGGGTCCAGTCCTTTTTAATGTCTTTACAAGTGACATTGCAGAGGGACTGGAAAGAAAAATATGCCTCTTTGCAGATGACACAAAGATCTGCAACAGGGTTGATACACAAGGAGGCATGGAAAGGATGAGAAGGGACTTGGCAAGGTTGGAGGAATGGTCAGAAGTATGGCAGCTTGGATTCAATGCAAAGAAGTGCAAAGTAATGCACCTGGGAAACAAAAACCCAGGGAAGATTACACAATGGGGGTAGTAACAACAACAAAATGGAAAAGACCGGGGTAATCATATCAGATGACCTTAAGGTTGGCAAGCAATGTGAGAAAGGCGGTAGGGAGGGCTGGGGGGATACTGGGTTATATAGGGAGAGACATCACCAGCAGAAAACAGGAAGTTGTTATCCCCTTGTACAGACAGTTGGTGAGACCCCATCTTGAGTACTGCATCCAGTTCTGGAGACCCCATCTCTGCAAGGACATAGACAGGATGGAGGCAGTTCAGAGGAGGGCAACTAAAATGGTGCAGGGTCTGCAAGAGAAGCCAACTGAGGAGAGGCTAAAGAGCTTAATATGTATACCCTTGAGGAAAGGAGGGAGGGGGGGACATGAAAGAAATGTTTAAGTACCTCAGTGGAATCAACAAAGTCCAAGAGGGTAGCATCTTTCAGAAAAAAAGATGTGCAAGAACAAGGGGACACAATTTGAAGATAGAGGGGAGATGGCTCAGGGGCAATGTGAGGAAGTATTTTTTCACAGAGAGGGTGATGGACGCATGGAACAGCCTTTCTGAGGAGGTTGTGGGGTCTAAAACTGTGGGAGAATTCAAGAATGCATGGGACAGACATAAGGCAATTTTTGTGGGGGGTAGGAAGAAATAGGCTATTGGTTAAATAGGATCTGCAGCTTATCCTCTAGGTAGGGAAATGGGCAGACTAGGTGGGCCAAGTGTTTCTTATCTGTCATCAAAGTCTATGTTTCTATGGTGGTACTGGTGGCAGTGGCAAAGGATGAAGAGGACATATTCGCATTGGTAGTATCAGTGGTTGTCAATGACAATGTCCTGCTAGCATCTATACTAGTACTTTTGAATGGTATTTATACTTTTTTTCCCTGGTGTCAGCTGATGCCATACTGGTACTGGTGGAGACTGTAGGCTTTGATGGGGTAAAACATAATTTTTTTGGGGGGGGGGCAAACGTGCCCTGAGCATCACTCTTCCATACACTTACCCTCTCCTGCTGCTTGCTGCTCAACACTAACTGCAGTTTTCCTGGAGCTGCAGGACCAACTATGTTTTCTGGTACTACATCCTTTGTCTGCCAAAGTTGTATTCCTCACAGGAAGATGTATTAGGTTTAAATTATATTATTAAGACATATAGTCACTCAAGTCATTGCAGCGATACTGAAAAAAAGCAACATTTGTTTTCAATTTCTTCTTAGGCAGAAAACCACAAACTTTCTCAGAACAGAACATTCCTTTTTAAATTTCTTCTTGGGCAGAAAGCAACAAACTTAGAAAAATGTCTTGAGAGCATAGCCTAGCACACACACAGAAGAGAAAAAGTGGCTACCTGAAGCAGTGGGAGTCATCCCACTAGTCCCACCCTAGCAGATGTAATACACAGGCATTTGTTTAAGTAGTCATGGAGGGACCTGAGTCCAGGGTACATCACAGGAGAGGTGTCACATTAAATTTAAATGATATTATTAAGAAATAGTCACTTGTTCACTGCAGCACTGGTAAGCGATGCTGAGCTGTCAAGTCTCACTCACTATAGTCAAGAATGACTAAATTCTCAGAAAAAAAATATTGCTTTTAATTTTCTTCTTGGGCATACAGCCACAAACTTAAAAACATGTTTTGAGTGCTCAGTTGTGCACACATACAGAACATAAAAGCAGCTAACTGAAGTGGTGGGAATCAAACAACTAGTCCCACCCTACTAGCTACGGTGCATTTGCAGTTGCACAAATGGCTATAGAGTGACCCGAGCCTGGGTTCTTCACAGGATGATTTCTGATATTAAATTTAAATTATATTTATTATGAAATCAAGTCACTCAAGTCATGGCAGCAACACAGAGCTGACAATTGTCACTCACTATAGTCAAGCCAGATTAAATTCTCAGAAACAAATATATTTTTAAATATTTTCTTAAGCATGATGCCAAGTCACAAACAGCAATAGAAAAAAGGTCCCTAACAGCTAATTGCACTTCAGTTGAACTAGTTGCCTTGTTCTTTATTTCAGACAACTAAGTTACAAAGAAGCTTACATTTCTAATCAAAATATACTCTTACAAAACCTTCCTTACTCCCTTAAGTTGTTAGTGTTTTAAACACAGTACACTGCAGCTTTAATCTGGTTTTCTTTTAGTGCACATTACACACATATACATATCGTGTGTGTGTGTGTGCGTGTGTGTGTGCGCACACATGCATGCGCAAGTGTGCCTATATACATGTGCTGGGGCCCTGCCTTGCTCGCTCAGCAAACACCAAACAGCCATTCTAGTTCCCTTTTCTTAAAAGCCTAATTTTCCCCTGCAGTGTACAAAAACTGACCCTGTCTAGCTTGGGATTTACAAAGGAAAGAACAACTGTTAAGATTTCTGCTTTTGTCTAATTTTAACAAGTGGATGGAAGTAAATTCTCTCAGCAGCAGCTCAGTCATCTGTCTCTCCTGCTTGAAGCTTCTGTAAGTGACAATTTAACAAATGTTTTACAACTGGAACATCTAGTAGATTCATGGAGAAACTTTAACCCACCCAAAAAAGACTTTACTCGCTTTGATAAAAAAAAATAACCTTTATCAGAATAGATTTTATCTTAATATCAAAAAGCTTGATGAAACACACACTCACAACAGATATTGATTCCATATTTATGTCGGACCATGCATTATTCTCCATAGAACTACTTACAGTAAATAAGGACCGAAAAACAACCCCACAATGGACATTCAATAACGAATGCTTAAAAGACAAACCTTTCATAACCCTGATTAAACAAACAATCCAGGAATACTGGTTTTACAATTATACAGGGCAATGCCCCATAATTCATTTCTGGGATGAATTCAAAGCTACCCTTCATGTGGTAATGGTTTCATTTCAAATAAAAAAGAATAAAACAAAATATGGAGGTAAAAGAACAATTGCAACAATTAGATTAATTCTTTTGGACTATAACAAATACAAAGATGACTAACAATATAAAAAATCTAAAAAAAAGAAATAATACATCAGGAAAATAATAGAATAGCACTTCCATCAAAAATGTAAAATATTACAATACTAATAAATTAGGCAAATTATGAATAAACCTACTGTGCAATGAAAAAGAGAAACACATTATTACAGCACTAAAAGACAAAGATGGGAATATGAAAAAATCAGATGAAGAAATAGCAGATATCTTCTGTCAATATTACAAAACTATCTATCACAGCAATTTTCAGTCGGACCTCTATATAATTAGATATTTTTTTTAATAAAGTAAATATAAAACCTAAAGATTTTGAATTTACTCACATAAATCAAAAATAAATTATAAAAAACAATAAAAACTCTTCCTAGGAAAAAATCACCAGGCTTGGATGGAATAACTAACACATTTTGTCAAGCATTTTCAACTGATTTGTCCCCCTGGATAGAAAAGATTACAGAATAATTATTAATATAGAAAAATGAGCTACCCCATCTATGCAACTTGAAAAATTATTCTAATGTACAAAGATGGAAAACCCATAGAAAATCCCAAGAGCTATAGACCCATAGCAATATTGAACATGGATTACAAATTAATAGCAACAGTAATAAATAACAGAATAGAAGCCCACATCTCTTCATTTATACATTATAATCAATATGGTTTCTTAAAGGGACATAATACAGTGCAAGCAGATCACAAAATATAAACAATTATACAATTAGTGAATTCAAAAAATAAATATAAAATGACACGTATTATGCTGTGGCTATTGACACCAGTTTAGCATTTGATTTAATAAATAGGGAAAGAGCCAGCCTGGTGACACTGAAGGCTGAGGCACTGGAAACCACACCTTGTGCCACATCGATGACCTGGGTTCGGGAATGAGTCTGAGGAGCTGGGGGTCAGCAGGGGAGGACAGGACAGCTCCCTCTTCCCTGGGGTGAGTTCTGGGGAAGCACTGTGCCATAGCGTTACCTGGCGGTAGTTGGGATAGTGCACATATAGCAGTGCTCAGCATAGCTAAGGGGTGGAGTTCAGCAGGTGGCAGCATGTTGTGCCGAGCTGCCATTCCATGTCTGAATCTCCACGGGGTGAAAACAAGAAAAATCCCCTTCCTTTGGGGATAGGCTATGATGCTTCCTCCCAGGACCACAATCCCAGAGCTGGTCACTCTCCTCGCTCTTGCTGCAGCTCCCAAACCTGGTACACTACACTTAGAGCACCTTGGGTGGATAGGACAGCCCTTCCCTGTGAGGGTTCAGATCT
This sequence comes from Neoceratodus forsteri, assembly GCA_016271365.2. Lineage (NCBI taxonomy): Eukaryota > Metazoa > Chordata > Ceratodontiformes > Ceratodontidae > Neoceratodus > Neoceratodus forsteri. Next base: position 345,201,504 of record CM028134.1, on the reverse strand, counting down.
GGGGGTTTCACCGGGTTCAAGGAGTGGAGCTACAGGAGTAAGCCTCACAGCGGGAGGTAGAGACTTAGGGAAAGAAGATACCAGAGAGAGTTTCTACCAGCAGAGGAGCAATAAATAAAGTCAACAAAAAGAAAGGGAATTTATTTTTCATATGTTAAAGGAAAGGAAAATTCCACCAGAACTCATACTTTTAATAAAACAGTTTTATAAAAAAATAGTTGAATTCCAAATAAACAGATTTTTAATGGAGGACTTCCAAATGTTAAATGGTGTATGCCAAGGCTGCCCGTTATCCCCCACAATCTTTATTTTAGGACTACAGCCCCTTCTTTAAACAATTAGAAATAACCCCAATATTGAAAGAGTAAAAATGGAACATGAACACCTCAAATTGAGCATTTTTGTGGATGACATATTATTAATCATAAAAAGCATCCACAATTCATTAGAGGCTTTCCTACAAGAAATAATAATATATTCATCCAGAACAGGGTATCATAAACAAAAAGAAATCAGAAATAATGAAACTAATCAAATTCAAAACCCAAAATATTGATAAGTACAATAATGATTTTAGTATGCAAGAATCAGTAAAGTATTTAGGGATCCAACTATCCCCAGATCAACACACAAATATACGGGGGGGGGGGCATGGCCAAACTACAGAGCAGAATGGAGGCTTATTCTTGAGCTCTGGTTCAATCCATCGAATATCTCTTCCATCCTGCAATAATTACTGGTTCTTTGACTAAATAATAGTAGCTAAAGGAAAGACAAATGCCTAATAATGTCAAAACTTCTGAAAAAAACAAACAAGGATTTCATTTAACAGATCTAAATCTCAGCTAACCAAAAAGGACCTATCTCGTTTTACAGGACTAACTGATCCACAGGACTCGCCTGGGACCTCTGCTGGAAACACGCTTAATCAGCAGGAACTCCACTCAGAACAAATGATGGCAGAGCACTACATATCAATCGAGAGACTGATACCAGACTTAAAACATAATTTAGGGACTCACATGGAAACAGGATTTGAGAATGTAACATCCCAATTACAGCATCTTCAACAAAATGTCAATGTTTTATCTGAGACTGTGGATGTTCACAAGCCGTGGATTAAGAAAATGGAGGCCCGAGTGAGTTCTCAGCAAGATGCTAGTAATGTAATGCATATTGATTTACAAAAAGCACTGAAAGATATTGGAAGGTTGAAACAAAACATCGACGATCATGAAAACAGGGAAAGGCACTGTAATATAAGAATAGTGGGCCTGCCTGACTCTGTGGAAGGTCTAGATTGTGCAAGTTTTATCCAAAAGAGGTTGAAACAAGAGCTGAATCTCCCACCTGAGATAAAACTGGAGATCCAACGAGCTCATCGATCACCTGGGGCCAAACCCGCTCCGGATCAGAGACCACGCCACATGACAGTAAAATTTCTCAGGTACATGGACCTACAGGGAGTGCTAGAAAAAGCCACAGCCCACGGTCCCTTAATGGTGCAGCAGAGCTGAGTGAGTATTTTCCCTGATTACTCCTTTCAATTGCAGCAACAGAGACAGGCGTTTGCAGAGGTGAAGAGAAGATTGCATGCTATAAATTGTCAATTTTTCCTGATTTACCCTGCCCTCCTTGTTATAAGGCCTCAAGGAAAACCACCATGTTTGTTCACCTCGGTGGAGGCAGCCCTGCAGTTTGTGTGGGATTTGGAGGAAGAGAGAAGGTGCAGAGAGCCCTAAAGAAATTTACTGCCGATACAAGGACAAGAAAGTGAGTAAAATGGTACCTACAGCTGGGATTAATGCAGAGCTAGTGGATTCCTAGCGACTGACTGTTCAAGGCTTTGTTTTCTCCCTCTGTCCTGTAACTCCGAGAAAGGGTTTATAAAGGCAGGGATGCAGAGTTGAACTGTACTGCATTGTGGAGCCTATTTTGATCAGCGTAATGCTGGGGAGATCAAGCAGCAAATCAGACAGTTCATGTGGCCTTTTGGACATGGAGAAGTTTGTTTATGTTATATTTTATTAGGCCCACTTTATAAGGGGTGAAAGTCTTGTGGAATATACATGGACCATGACTCATACTGGACCTAAGCTACTGTGTGACCTTTGGGAAACAATGGTACATTGCTTATTATGGAGTTATTTTCTGGGGATTGGCCCCTAGTATGTGTGTGAATGAAGGGATGAAAGATAAATATAGTACTGCTGGTCTAGCTGTGTAGAATACTGTGGAACCCTTAACCAGATTGGGTCCAGGAGGTAGTAGGAGCAATCTTTGCTCTGCTTATGTAAATTAAACTGAGGGGGCTTTAAAATAAAAAGAAATGGTCAGAAAACCAACAAATTTATTTTTTTCTTTCTCTAAATACCTCCCCCGGCTGGTAGAAAGAAAGAGTTGGTGTTTAAAATATCTAATACACTGGGGGATGGGGGAGGGGGTATGAGTGGACAAAAAGATGCTACTGTTGATGGGAACCGACTCCGGAAGGCAGGCGAAGGGGGTTATATGAGGGCTTGTGGGGGGAGGGTAATGTTGGACAATACTGATTTACCTCTCTTTAAAATATAAATGTGGTTGTTGGAGCAATGTTGGTTTTAAACTGTGTGAAGCATTGCAAATGGGTCGTTTCACCCCCCTGGGAAACTCAGATGGGGGAATGGCTCAGAGAGGGACTAGAAGGGTTGTAGTTGATATGGAGGGGGGGGCGAGAACCCTGTTCATCCTGGCCGCAGGGTGTCCTTTCAACTTTGGGAGGTTAAGGGTCATCTCCAAGCACCCCCTCTGCTTTTTGCTTCCTCTCATCTCCAAGAATGGGGATATTTTCTCCCGCCAGTCGGGGAGAGGGCTTATGGGATGGAAGGGAAAGAGGTATAGAGGGCTCTGGAGTAGTGAGCCCTACAAATACCAAATACTGGTAACTAATGGTTTTGATGGATTGAAAGCTCTATTCACGAAAGTTAGAGGTTGTACAGTAATGGAATGTGGGGTGGGGGAAGGGACGGTTAAGAGTGTCAGGTTGGTAACTATTCTAAAGTTATGTCTTCTCCCATTGGAGAGATTTTTGTATGGCTACAATGTTACAGTTGAGAGGTTAAGGGGTGATATCTTGAGGACTGTTCAGTTTTTCTGTTGTTTTTCATTCAGAGTCACATATACCATTAAGCCTGTTACACAGAAGGATATGTATAAGAACATCAAGGATACTTTATGGATTGGTTAAATGTCTTATCATGGAATGTTAATGGCCTTCAAACTGTGATTAAGCAAAAATAAATATGGACAACTATTAAAAAGATGAAGAGGGATATTATTTTTTTGTAGGAAATTCATATGGATAAAGTGGAGGCTTCAAAACTGGCAGCCTCTTGGGGGGGGTTCTCTGCTGGTGTCCTCTTTTATGTCCAAAGCTAGGGGAGTGGCCATATGGATTCGGTCTGGGATCCCCCATAAAGTGCTCTCTACTCTCCCTCTGATACCCAGGGCAGATATGTGTTGGCTGAAGTGGAACTAGGGTCTGTGAGGCTTACTTTGGGTGCCATTTATGAGCCAAATTTTTACTCCCCAGATTTTTTTACAACATTAGGGGTTACCCTAGGACCTTTCCTTGATAAGATAATTTTAGCCAGGGACTTTAATACTTACTTGGAGCAGGAATGGGACCATTCTAGGGGAAGGATGGGACCCCCTCCTAAGAGCTCAGCAGCCCTTAGAGCCCTAACACAGGGTAGAGCACTACAGGAGGCTTAGAGATATATGCATCCAGGGGAGTGGGAATATTCATTCTACTCCCATGCCCATTGGTTATACACCAGTTTGGACTATATGTTCCTTCCTCCAGAACTATTGGGATGTATTAGTGAGGCATCATATGGCCCCCTGGTGGTCTCGGATCATGCCCCTTTACAAATAACTATTTTAATACCAAAAGACCAAAAAGCAGAAACTCAGTGGCGCATGGACCCGACATTGCTGAAGGATCCCTCATATATTAAACAGATTAGGAATAAAATAGAGGAATTTTTGGAGTTTAACCTCCCAGAAGACATAGGTATTAATAATGTATGGGACTATTTTAAAGCCTTTATAAGAGGGGAGACTATTTTGTATGTAACATTCAGGAGTAAGAATTCGATCAAGGAGGAGAGGGAAATGGAGAGTGAGATAGGGAGGTTGGAGAGGGCAAATATGAAAAATCATTCATTAGGCACCTCAAGAGAGTTGACACGCCTTAAGGGGTGGCTATCACAATGGACCTTTTTAAAAATAGAACAGAATTTAATAATAACAAAATCACAGAACTACTTTGAAGGTGATAAGGGAGGAAAGTGGCTTGCCAGTCTAATTAAGGGGAAAAGAGCAGATAGAACAATTCTATCTATTGAAAATTCAGCAGAGAATATTACTTATGACCAACAAGAAATTAATACTACCTTTAAATCATTTTATTCCTCACTTCATACCTCAGAATTTCCAGTCGGGGGTGATGTTTCCTCTTTTCTAGATGGTATTCACATGCCATCTTTGGGGTCTCAGGAAGTGGCAACCATAGACTCTCCAATTTCTTTGGAGGAGGTAAAATGGGCAGTTTGGAAGGCAAATGGAGGTAGGGCACCTGGGCCTGATGAAATCCCAACAGAATTTTATAAAGTGATGTGGGATCTAATTGGCCCTCTGATGTTTCAGATGATAGAAAATGCTTTGGAAACGCCACCCCCCCAACATTAGCTACAATCACGGTGCTGCCTAAACCAGGGGAAGATCCCAATAAATGTGGCTCTTACCGCCCAGTATCTTTACTTAATTTAGATTATAAGGTGATAGCAAAGCTTATTGCTTCTAGATTGGAAAAATATCTACCTAAATTGATTCATATGGACCAGGGGGGATTTGTAAAGCGTAGGCAAGCCAGAAATAACTTAAGAAGAACCCTAAACATAATGCATAGATGAAGGGGAGGGAAAGGAGAAGGCCTTTTGGCACTTGATGGAGAAAAGGCCTTTGATCATGTAGAATGGCCTTTTATGATGGCAGTTCTGCACAATTTCAAGTTTGGGGAAGGGATTATGGGATGGATCCAGGCATTATATAGGAGCCCTAAAGCTCAAATCTTAACAAATAAGATCGACTCCATTTGCCCTGTCCTGAGGAACTAGACAAGGGTGCCCTCTTTCTCCTATGATCTATGTTCTTACAATTGAAGCATTGGCTGAGACAATTAGAAGTGAAGAACAAATCGAGGGTCTTATTTGGAAAGGAAACAAAAACATAATTTCGTTATTTGCGGATGATATTCTGCTTTTTCTTAAAAATCCAGACAAGGCAATGCCCATTCTGTTTAACATTTTTCAAACCTATGGTCCATTATCAGGACATAAGATAAATTGGTCCAAATGTGAGTGGATGCCTATGGGGAAATCTGGAACCACCCTCTCCCTGGGAGATGCGAAGATCCCGTCTTCTACCTCACTTAAGTACCTGGGTAGAAAACTGATGACAACAATGTCCCATATTGCTAAAGCTAATCTCCTTCTGGTGATTCAAAAAATAAAAGAACAACGCATTGTCTGGAGGGCTCTACCTCTTACCCTACTGGGGTGAGTGAATCTTGTTAAAATGAGTGTTCTGCCACAATTCCTATATATTTTTCAGACACTTCCATTGTGTATACCTAAGAAATGCATTAAATCAATAGAGGGCACCATCACACAACTTCTTTGACAGGGGAAATGAGCTAGAATTGAAAAAGAAATATTATGGCTTCCAATTGATAAAGTGGGGTTAGGCCTCCCGAGTGCCAAGCACTATTATGTCGCTACGCAACTTGCCCATACTCTAGACCTGATAAGGGAGAAACCAGCCTGCCTGGGTTGGGTAGAGTTTGAAGACGGAGGGAGAGGCTCTCTTTATTATTATAATTTGATTAAATTTCTGTACACTGGTGAACATGTCAAATTACCAAACTCCTGTTCAAACTCGACTCTTACGGCCTGGAAAGAAGCCCATACTATGCTCCAGCATCCTAGGTCTCTTTCACCAGACCTAGAACTCTCTGCCTTACTGCTAGATGACCCTGCTAAGAATAGACAGGATCTTAACACTCTTAAAATATGGAAAACAAAGGGTTTATATAAAGTGGGTCGATTGTGGCAAGATGAACAAGCAGTCCATTATAACTTTCTGGTTAGAAACTTTAATCTGAATGCTTCCCACTACTTCTTGCAGGTTAGGCTTTGGGGGAAAATGTGCTGTAGCAGACTAGGGGGTCAGAAGCCGATGCAGTCTCCTATAGAGGAATTATTTGTACGGCAGAAAGAGGATGAGAATTTTAAACCTAAATGAAGCTGTTATAGAATACTCATGGGGCCTGTCAGGATCCCATGGACCAATAAAGGCAAAATGGGAGCAAGATTTTTACCAGATGGACTGACGGGGGGGGGGGGGACTGGTTGCAGATTATAAAAAATTTATTAAAGTGTTCAGTCAATAATAAACTCCAGACAATCCAGTATAATATTTGTGCTAAAGCATATTTTGCCCTGGAACTGGCAAATAGAAAAGATCCCCAGACAAGGAACTTTGTCCCAGATGCTGTGTCCACTCAGGATCTTTTTTTCATTTGATATGGAGTTGTCCAAGGATTCAGACTTTCTGGCGTGGGGTTGTGGAAATCTTGGCAAATGTTCTGGGGTACCCAGTGGGGATGGATCCGGTGGAGAGTCTCCTGGGACTTTATGTGGGCCATGGAGGTTGGACTAGGCCATATGAGGATCTCCACAGACTAGGAGTGGTAGTAGCCATTAAATGTATTTTACTGTATTGGATGTCTAATGAGGTCCCCACGTTAGCTTTTTGGTTGAATGCCCTCTTAGAATGTATGAAAATGGAAAGAATCCAATATAATGTAAGAAATCAGATAGATAAGTACCAAAAAATGTGGGGTCAGTTAGAACAAGCAATGACCCAGAACTGGTTCCCTATGTTTTAAGTACCTGGAAGGGAAAAGACAAGTCTAGGACAAAAGCTGTGAAATGGATTTCAGTTGCTTCGGTAGATAGGACCACGTGGTGGCCTTAAATAGATTCCTAACCTTTTTGGGGGATCTTATTCACATGTACATCCTAGTCTCTGGAAATATGTACAGTGTATGGAGTTATGTATATGATATCATATAAGTTACACAAACCTGTTACTTCTTATTCTTAGAAGGCTGGGGTCTTCTGAATGTACAGGAATGATAATCTAACTTCTGTAAGGTTAGATTGATGTGATTAATTTGCTAAATGGAACTAGAGTATTAAACTTCTGTTGACCAATGGATATGTACTCCTCAAAATGGTAAATAAAGTTTTACAAAAAAAACACAAATATACAAATAAATTACAACAAAGCAAAACAAAAAATAATTAGCTTATTAGATAAGTGCAGGAATTTATCTTTATCCTTATGGGGTTGAATAGACACACTGAAAATCATGGCTATGCCTCATTACAATTATGTATTGCAAAATATATTAGGATCTCCATCTCAAAATGCATTTTTCCGAACTAATAATAACTTTCACTAAGTTTCTGTGGTGTGGAGGGAAGCCATATATAGCCTGGAAGGTATTGATTGTACCAAGAGGACTGGGAGGGTTAGGATGTCTGGACCCGGTGAGCTATATGTAGTCACATATTTTGTCATTATTATACCAATGGTCATTTTTTCCTGATACTGACAAAACCTATGTCAAGACCTTCTTGTTATGAGTAAAGGGCATCCAATCAAGCTACAGTACATGATGTTTTCCTAGATCATGACATATACAAACAGAAGTACCACTTTTTCTGTTCCTGGTTCCAAATATAACAGAATTAAAAATCCCATCAATTTCCATATACCACGGATATATTTAAATATTTGGTAAAGTAAACTAATATGGGGTGAAAGTTATTTTATAATAAAATATTATGACCTGGAAGGATATTCTAATTGATGATAATTTTCCATCATATGATCAACTAACAAATATATTACAAGATCCTAGATAGAACAAACTACAATATTACACATTACATAGTAAATTCCAAAAAATTCAAAGGATATTTAACAGAGAATCTTCTCATCTTCCAAGGATATTTAAAATTCAAAAAAATATCATTGCTAAGGCCACAAAAAAATTACTCACCAGATTTAATGAAATATTAGTATCCAGGTATAGAGACAGTACCAATAAATTAATTAAAGGTTGGAACAAAGAAGTAGGTTTGGATCTGACCCACCAACATTGGGAATTACTAACTGTGCAGTGAAACAAATTTTATGTACTATATCTGCAAAAGACAAAACCATTCAAATAAAAAGTTTGAACAGGGCTTATATTACTCCAATTCAGATATCAAAAATAAACCCTGAATACTCATAACTATGATGGCATGGTTGTGGGCTAAAAGGCACATTATTCCATTGTATCTGGGAATGCCCACATATAAAAGCGTGGTCGTACAGACTCAAATTTCTCCTACAATACTTCGTAAGTGTTCCAATCCCATTTCAACCAGACATATTTTTATTTAATAACGCATTAACAATAATACAAAATGTCACTATAAATAAAAGTTTTACTTTGACAACCATGGCAATAAAAAGAAAAGTTCTAGACAATTGGAAAACAAAAACCTTACCATCTTTTGAAACTCATAAATGGCAGTATATATTTAAAGAAATGTTATTAATGGAAAAATATATTTATGAAATTGATTAATCCAAAGATTACATATTTGGAGCTCAATGGAAAGACATCGAAGACATGTCACCACTAATGTCATTAGGACATGTCTGGAAGAACAAATTAACTAACCAATAGATAGATGCTATCATGAATTCAAGTTCAGTATTTGCATTTCACATTATTCTAGGAGACGAAACACTCAATACAGCATCAGAGAAACCATATTAAGTTATATAGATGTAATATAACCCAAATGTCATCTGCTAACACCAAGATTAGCAATCATGTTTATAAGGGATGAGAGTAGCAGAATATGATACTAAATAAATGAAATATATACCTGATGTAAAATATTGGAGACTGTATAACATTTCAATGTATATATAAGAAAATGATAATGGTTATGTTTTAAAAAAGGAAGATTTCTGATATTAAATTTAAATTATATTTATTATGAAATCAAGTCATTGCAGCAATACAGAGCTGACAAGTGTCACTCACTATACTCAAGCCTGACTAAATTCTCAAAAAAATATATATTTTTAAATGTTTTCTAAAGCATTACGCCAAGCCACAAACAGAAATAGGAAAAAGGTCCCTAACAGCTAATTACACTTCAGTTAGACTAGTTGCCCTGTTCTTTATTTCAGATAGCTAAGTTACAAAGAAACTTAATTTTCTAACCAAACCTACTTTACTCTCTTAAGCTGTTAGTGTTTTAAACACACCACACTGCAACTGTAATCTGTTTTTGTTTTAGTGCACACATTGTGTGTGTGTGTGTGTGTGTGTGCGCGCGCATGCGCACAGGTGTGTGTGTGTATACGTACATGTGCTAGGGCCCTGCCTTGCTTTCAGCACACACTAAACAGACCTTCTAGTTCCCCTTTCTTAAAAGCCTTATTTTCACTGTTCAATATAAAATATCAACCCCATCTAGCTTGGTATTTAGAGAGAAAGCAACAACTGTCATAGGGACTCCCTGAAACCAACCTGACCAACACCTGCTTCATTCAAAATTGACTTTTATTTTAGCAGATTAATTTGATACATCACTTTTATCATCCTTTACATATTGTTTCATCCTTATGTCTTGGGGTTGCCCTTTATTCACATTTCGACATTCAACTTATTTATATCTTTGTGCAATCTTCATTGCTCGAGTGTAAATGACCCGATACCTCATCCTACTCCTGGTTCTCCTCTCTAGATTCAGGTGTCCCGCCTGATCTCCATCCCTGCCCCCTTTGGGATGACTGCCCCATGAGGGGTCCTCCCCCACCCCACACAAACATCCTACCAGCTGGGGCCCCCCATGTTTCCCCATTAGCCCATACCCCCATTATCAGTGATGGAATAAAGGACTTCCCCCACTGAAAACTGGGCAAAAACCACCCTGATCCCAAGCCAAATTTCTGTAGTCTTCTGAATTTCCCCTTTGAGAGCCACATTGCCTACTATTGATGTACACTCCATCATCCCTTTACATACCCAGTACATCATGTGTGATAACCTTATGCCCCATGTATCACCTCCTCCCTCCCTGGCCCAGGCCTCCATTTTTTGGTTTACCCACTTGTGGGCCCTTTCCACCACATTAATATCCCTCACATGTCTCCATGCCTTCCTGGGAATAATCCCCAACCAACAAATTGTTGTCTGTGGTCACCAAGAATTTATGGTTTCTATGTCCTTTAAAATCCTGTGCATCATCACCACCCATTGGATGTCCCCTAGATCATCCCCCCTCCCCCGGCATGTATGATCAATAAGTCTGGTGTGGGCCATGCACTGCTTCTTCCTTCCAATAGTGGCAACAACTGATGCAGCGTAATCCTGTTGCCCCACACCACTTGATTAATGTCTTATCCAGATCTTGTCCCAACTGTCGACCTCCTGTGGTTGTTAATGCCCAATTTTCAGCCCAATAAATAAAGGAATGGCCCACTATTCACACCACCCTCTGGCATCCATCATCTGAAAAACATAAACAGAAATGCATTAGTATCTATTTTCTTATGTACCTCCTATATGCTTGGGATGCCCATCTTCCCAGTTTTTGCACACTAGACTCACTCCCATCCCTTGCTGCCACCTCTGACGCTGCCCCAATCCTAAATGAATATGAAACAAACTGGCAGGGGTCTTCACCAATGAACACCATCCTTTTCTTTAATACCACCGTAACCTGGTATGCTGTCACTTGGTCCCCATTACCATGTGAGAAAACACCTCCCCATGGCTCTAGCTTCCATATATGCTTTGAGAGAGTCTATTATGCCCTCATCTTCCTTTCCCCTTGCTTCAGCTCTACTCTGGTACCTCTCCTGCTTGATCTGTTTTGGACTGATGCAGCCATGTGACTGCCTTGTTGTCCACCCATGAGATATTCTGAAACTGCAACCCCCTAACTGATCCCCCTTCCGGAGTAGCGATTACCTCCCTGACCCTGAATGCCCCTTTTTGCTTTACCAGGAATATGGCCCTAAAATATCTGGCTTCATAAGCTGATGTGAAAACCTGTTTAAGACTGTCCAACAGTTTACTGAACATGCCCCCACTGATTGGTCTTCTCCTGTCTAGTCACTGCCCCTGCAATCGCGACCATCCCTGTTGCATTCTATATACAGCTGGCACCCAGGTGGGGGTTCCCCACCCTTGCAGCTGGCAAACCATACCAATGTCCACCAAGTGTATACCCATCATGGATCCTGCCATCACCGTCCCCCATCTGTCTACCATGTATCTCATTATATGTGTCTCAGATACTGGGCCACTTACCTCTAGATCCCCCCTGCTGTCTGAACTCCTGAAAGCTCCACCATGCATTCTCATAGGCCCTCAATGTGTTCTGTGCCCAGGCTTTCTGAAAGAGCAGTTGGGCTTGGTCCATCCAACCTCCCATAGGCATATTGGCACCTGCGTTCTCCGGGCTGCTGCCCCAGCGGCAAATGCATGGAACCTATCGAACTGCAAATGTGAAAGACTGCCAGCTATCATGTTCTTAACCCCCTCCATGTGCCTAGTTTTGAAAGACATGTTCAATATGAGCTCCTCCAGCACCAGTAGCCATGCATCCTCATCACTACCTCTGTGGAGCCCCACTGCCTGTTAATGTCCGCAACTACTACCTTGTTATCACATCAGAAAATTACCTTTCTGTTCCTGAGCTGGTCTCCCCACACCACTGTTGCCACCCAGATGGAGAACACCTCCAGGAAAGTGATAGCCTTCATCAGACCTAGCTCAACCCTTCTGTCCAGCCACTTCTTCAAAATCCACTTTCCCTGGAAATAGGCTCCCATGCTGCATCTGTAAATAATTCTAACTCATTGTCCAGTCCCCTACTCGGGCCCTCCATCTTATACTTGGCTAAAGGGACACCCAACTCCTCGCACATAATCTCAAAGTCCCTTAATATGCCCGCTGTTGCCTCTCTTCCCTCTCCTGTGAGCAAAATATCAGCCAGATAGTGGACCACCACCACGTGCCCAGACCTGGTCGAAAACATCCACTGCAACCACGTACTAAAATTTTCAAAAGTAGCACATGCCAGGGAACACCCCATGGGCATTGCTTTATCAAAATAGTACTTCCCCTGAGACTGAAAACCTAAGAATTCCCAATCTTGTGCATGGACTGGCAGCAACTGAAAAGCAGCCTCTATGTCTGTTTTCACTAGCCAGATGCTCACCCTCTCTCTGATTAATTCTGCAGCATTGTCTATGGTGGCGTATGACACCATGCTTCTTTCTGGAGTGATGGTGTCATTCACTGAATCCCCACAGGGTAAGAAAGATGGTGGATTAGCTGAAACTCCCCAGGCTGCTTCTTTGGCACTATGCCCAATGGTGAGAACTTTAGATGGGGAAAAGGTGGGGATCTGAATGGGCTTTCCCTGCTGCCTTCTCTTTTTTGATTTTTCTTTCATCAATATCCTCCTTCCCTTTTATTGATACCAAATTTTTTGCTGTCATGTTTTTTCTATCCCCTGCATAATGGAGTTTAATGCCAAACTTAAATTACTCCCTCAACATGTCCCTCACTTTCAGCCCATCTACTGTAGCACCCCTCCTGGAACAGCTTCAGTCCTGTACCCTTCCCCTTCATATCTGCCCCTTAAGCTTGTATATGTCCTGATCAATGATATACCGTGCTGTTTGAAAATGTTCTAATATGCTGGCTGTTTGAGGGGGCCTGGCCAACAGCCAAACCGAATGGACGCCTAAACGTCTAGCTCCTGAATGTAACCCCCTAAATCCTGCATCCACAGATTCGTTCTTGCACAACAGTATAGATTAATACTCAGAACTTACCGGTGGTCGTCCCGGTATCTGCTTCTCGACTGGCGACAAAAAAAATAAAACGCTGTGATTCTCAATATGAAGTCAGCATAACTGTGTCCTGCTCTGCCACTGGCCTAAAAAAACAAATTCCTCAGTATGGAGCCTGTCTCTAAGCCGACGGCATCTGAAAATAATTTATTAGAAATATGGCAAATGTTTGCCGAAATCCTACATCGCATGGACAGACTGGACGTAGCCACAAAGAAGAACACAGAAGACATTGTAGATCTTTCGCAACGGGCTTATATTTCCAAGCATAAGCTAGCAGAGGTTGAAGATGGCTGGTGCAAGGCCGGGGCTAAGCTACATGATCAGGGGCAGATAATTCACCATCTTTGGGCCCAGGTGGAAGACCTTGAAAATCGCAGCCGCCGGAACAACCTTAGGTTTGTTGGGTTTCCGGAGGGCTGCAAGGGGAATGATGTTATATTTTTTCTACAAAAAGAGCTTCCCCCATTGTTGGACTGTTGGTGTGAGACCCCTTGGGAGTTTGACAGAGCACACAGAACCCTGGCTCCGCGGCCGGCTCCTGGTGGGCACCCTCGTACTATCTTAGCCCGATTTCTCCGGTTCCAGGACCGTGAACGGATTACCCAGCTGGCTCGGCAGAAGAAAGAACTCTTTTGGAAGGGGCATAAAACTGATTACTCGCAGGAGGTTACTAACAGGTGAAAGGTCTTTACAGCAGCCTGTAGAGCGTGTGCTGAGCTGGGTATCGAATACTCTCTGCGTTATCCTGCGTCTCTCCGAATTGTGATTAATGGGTCACCACGGGTCTTTGACAAACTGGCATCTGCTGAGGACTTTATAGCATCTCAAGCTCCTAAATTAAATTGGGGTAAATTATGTGAAACCCGCAGCCCCGGAGCCCTGCTTGTTCACTCTGCCCCAATGGACACTGACAAACCTATGACCTTCGATGCTCCAGCAGCTTCTATTCCCCATGCAGTTAAACAACCCTTGACCCCTACTCGGACATCTTTCCAAAAATCTCCTGGTAGTAAAAAAAAAGAATAGGAGAAGGCCTAGGATTGAAGGAGGGCACATAGATAAAACTCCACAGCTCCGTTCCAGAAGCAGAAGCTGAAGTGGTAGCCCAGATCCCAATGTCTCTTAGGATTCACTAATCCTGGATACGAGCAATAATCAATATAAGGCACTGATGGATCTCCCTACTGAAGATGTTCCCCGTGACCTGCCTGTCCCTCCCAGACGCTCCCGCTCAAAGGACTCGAAATCTTCAGCTGCAAAGCATCTTCTCTGAGCTGAGGAATCAGCTGGTACTCCCTTGGAAGACTCTGTGACCCTAGCAGTTGTGGCAGTTCTGGAACTAACCTCAGGTGATATGGCTACTCCTACTCCTGCTGCTGAATCAGTAGGCTGACTGCTGTCACCATATTTTTTTTTTTTGTTTTCAATGCCATGCTTGTCTGCGGATAAAGCAGCCCTCTCCTCTAATTAGGGATGAGACCCACGAGCCCTAAGTTAAAGGGGACTCATCCTTCAGAGGATGGCTATGATTGGCCCTTAGGTCCATACTTGGTCATTTATCCAGGCCTTTGCTTGTTCCCTGCTGTTTCATGGTGCCGATCAGGCTCTTTGTGTTAGCCACTGCTGTGATGCCTGAGGAATTGGGGGGTAGAGGGTGTTGCCCATATCTTAATTTAGGGCCCATGCATACCTGTTCTTGGCAATACCTTGACATCTAGGGGACTGGGTTGGCGCTTATCACTTCCACTTACTAGTATATGATACAGCCTATTAGGCGGTTGTTGTTGTTGGAAGCTTCATTCTTTTTTTTTTCTTTTCCCTATGTATTTTTTTTTTACTGGGGGTTACAAGGAGAATTGTTTTACTTTGTTTAAGATGGGTTCCTGGGCCCACCTACCTCTCAGCGACTTCTACTGGTGTCTGGGCTTTTTATTAGCCAACACATACAATGGATGCTGGTCATGTGTGGGATTGCAAAGTAGTGATCAGAGGTGGGGGTTGGGTATTATTAATAAAATGGTTTAAATCTCCTCAGTCATTAGGGATTGTGTATGTTAGTACTTTTCTGTCAGGGTTAAAATGTTTGTATTATGGCATTGTGTTAACTCTTTTATGGCAATCTTTTTTAATGGGCGAGATATACTTGGCAATACTGATGGGGGAGTAAGTAGTGAATGTTAGGTCTAAACCCTCTTCATATTGTTTCAATCACATATTCCTGCTGATACATGTTTTACTGTTGGTTTAAATGGAGACTAAGCTAATTTCATGGAATGTGAGGAGGCTTAATTCACCCATCAAACGGAAGAAGGTTTTAATCCACTTAAAAAATTAGGCCCTATGGTGGTTTCTTACAAGAGACTAAACTTTCTTCTAAGGAAGCCATAAAAGCTTAAACAAGGTTGGGTGATTGAAGAACTTATGCAGCGGCACCCACCCATAAGAGGGGGTTTCCATACTTTTTCATTAAAATTTGGGATGGAAGGTGAGAGGACTACATATGAGATCAGGAAGGAGATGGATTATTGCAGAAGTTGAAACCCCTGAAGGCCCCTTGGTCCTGGCTAACATATATACGCTCCCAATCAGGATTGTCGCTTACCACACAGTTAACCAGGCCATGTTGGACTTCAGCAAAATAGGTCCTAATACTTTTAGGAGGGGATTTTAATTTAACATTAGATCATACTATAGATTAGAAGCAATAAATCCTGAACCCCCACAGACAGGCTAGGAGAGCAGAGAAACTAGGTCCCAACTTGGATTACTGGATGCTTGGAGGACACTACACCCAGGAATGCATGATTATTCATGTTTTTCCCAATCCACGGATCATCCAGCAGGATAGATCTCTGGCTCATATCTTCTGGGTTATACGAAAAGGTGGTTAGGCCTTTGATGCACCCAATTTATGTTTCCCATCATGCTCCTCTGGAATTAGTTGTCAAAAGGGACATGATCCCTATCAAGTCCCATGCATGGCATTTAGAGCCTCCCCTCAGAAGATGCAACCTTTTTAGATTGGATTGGCCAGGCAGTATCAGAATACTGGACGGACAATGACAATGGGGAGGTATCTGACTCGACTCTATGGGAGGCTTTTAAAGCTACCATTCAGGGTAGAATAATAGCTTTTGCTGCTGCCAGGAGGCACCGCCAGGCAGCTGATCAGAGGGACTTGGAGAAGCAACTATACAATTTGAAATCCCAGTACAAAGCCCTTAAAAATCAATCCCCGTCTTCAGTTCTATTATTAGCGTAATTAGCCAGCACACCTAATCTCCCTTAACACCCATTTATTCGGCAGGCTGAGCTAAACCTCAGACTTGTGCGCCATGCTTTCTGGGAAGGGGAGAAAGGCTAGCAAGCTATTGGCTCACTGCCTTAAAATGCCAGCAAGCCTCTAAGGTGATACATGCACTGGTAAACACGACTAGGGATCTCATGTCGCACGAACTCTGGGATAAATTTAATCATGTCCCATTCCTATGAAAATTATATGCTTCTCCCGAACCCCTGATCCAGCTAAGATCCAAGCTTTCCTATCCTCACTACCCCTTCCCAGAATTTCCGTTAGGATACCAAACTGTTAGAAACCCGATAACAGCTGTAGAAGTTAATCAGGCGATTCATTCTTTGAATCCACGTGAAACCCCAGGAAAGATGGATTGCTTATTTATTTGTATAGACCTGAGTGTTAACTCACCCTTACTTGGTTCGGGTATTCGACATTCTTTACATAATGGACATCTTCCCCCATGAGAGTAGACACTATTACAGTGCTTCCCAAAAGGGAAGATCCATTGACTCAGGTAGTTATCGCCTATCTCTCTAATTAACGCAGATGCCAAGATATTGGCTAAGGTTTTGCTGGCCAGCTTGAACTCCTTTTGCAGGGCTTGCTAATCCATCCCAAGTGGGTTTTGTTAAGGGCTGTCTGGGTCAGACCACCACAGAACCCTAGGGTCTCTAATGCACTCTGTCAAACTCTCATCAATCCCTTCAGTAGCTTTGGCCATCGACTCGAAGGGTGCCTTGATCTGCCAAATGGCCTTTCTATTTCATACACTGCCACTATGGGTTTTGGCCCAGAACATATTGGCCTGGATAAAGCTTTTGTATACTGCCTCTAGCCTCGGTTTTGACTAATGGCACCATGTCTCGGCCCTTCCAATTACAGAAGGAGTGCACGAGATGAGGATGCCTCCCTCTTTCTCCCCTCCTATTAGTTCTAGCTATGGAGGCCCTGGCCATTGCACTCCTAGGTTCTCCAACTCTATCCCTGGTATTCAGGTGGGTGATGCCAACTATAAAACATTCTTATATGCAGATGATCTCCTTATTACTACGGAACATACTCACTAGGGATTCAGACAATCTTAGTATTTTGATTGATTTTACTAAGATATCAGGCCTAAAATTAAATTAGTCCAAACTGAAATTCTTCCGCTGAATTCCTTAGCCTCTGGAGAAGAGTTCATCACCATGTACAATGGTCCCTCAAGGTATAAAATACCTTGCATTATTTTACACCCAGATCCACTTAAATGCTTGCAGTTAATTTCAATTCCTCGATTGATACACTTCAGGTAGACAGAAAGATGGAAAGCATTGAAGCTTTCACTAGCTTGGGAAAACTGATTCGATCAAAATGATGGCTGCTCTAAGATGCTTTATCTATTGGCTCATCTACCTTTGTTCTATACCCCAGCAGTAGTGTTTCAGAAATTGAGACCCTTATGGGCAATTTATATGGGAGGAAGCACTCTTTGATATAGTAAACTTAAACTTCAGCAACACTGAAAAGAGGTGTTGGGGACTTCTTGGTGGCAGTGGTATCATATGGCCTTTGTTCTGGCTCAGACTCTTAGATGGTTTTCTAAATTCGGACAGGCCTCCCCACACTGGATCCAGTTAGAAGCCTCCCTAACTCACAATCCCTCCCCAGCGGTCACCTTATATGGTAAGAAGAATTTGCCTGCAGGCCTTTCCCCTTCTATATTATTATCAGTAAAATATTGGAAGCAAGCAATGGCTCTGCTGGGCCATGACCTGGCCCCTTGGGAATATATGCCCCATGGGACAATCAGGCCCTGAAAATAGGGACTCCACCCTGCACTGGAAAGTTTGGAAGGTACAGGGCATTTCCTGATACAGGATCTCCTACTCCTGGGACCACTGTTATAGACTCCTTTGAATCTCTGAGGGCAAGATATCATCTCCTGCTTCTCACTTTTGGAGATACCTTCAGTTAAGAGATGCTATATCTCATCTCCCAATTCCCCCATAATAATTCATTACAAAAAAAAACACCCTATACTTTCATGGAGTAAACTTACCAAGAATAAAGCTAGCAGCATGTAACGCCTCAGAGATGCACTCCCAGATCCCTCCCAAAAGCCAGACTGCAATGGGAAAAAGAATTACAGACCTCTATTTCAGAACAACAATGGGAACAAGGTTGGATACGAATCCATTTGGCCTGCCGGGATGAGCGTACACAACTCATTATGAATAAGACCCTCCATATATGGTATAGAGACCCGGTTAAACTAGTTAAGATGGGACTCACCTTGGCTGACAATTGCTGGATATGTGGCAACCAAGGTGCTCATCTGTTCCATATATTCTGGGACTGTCCCAACCTTCAGCATTTCTGGCAAGCAATTCAGGACATGTGCCAACAGGTGTTCCCCAATATTGCTCCGCACCCCGCTTTGCTCCTTCTTGGCTGTGGTAGCTCTGAGATGCTGAAGTGCAGCCCAGGCACAATGGATCACTTTGGTCGGGCATTGGCCAAGAGACCCATACTGACGAGATGGAGAACCTTGGAGATTCCTACTTTTCATGAGTTTCTTTTGGCTCTCACCCAAGGGGCCACATTTGAGAGGATCTCCAGCTTTGCTCAAGGCTCTCTAACCTGGTATGACAAATGTTGGCAGCCTTATTTAAGATCCAAGTATTGTCATAACACTCTTCCAGTTCCACTTCTAGATTTTTCCCTTCATTATAAAGGTCTGGGTACTGTTTTTTTAGTCCCCCTTTCCCTTTCTCCACTTTGATCATATCTATGCTTTTGGAAAAAAAAGATTGCCTTTCTGTATATAGTTGATATTACAATCTGCATGGTAGTAGGACATACTGTAGGTAGAGTAGTTAAAATATTACTCTGACCTTTTTGTCATATCTTTTTTGTGTAATTTATGTATGTAGCTCTAGGCTCTCCTCCATCTGGGGGGAGCGACATTACATTGGCTTATTAACCTCTGCTACTAAGGTCTGTAATATGGATAGTATTTTAAGTCATACCCTTTAAGGTTTGCAGCTAACTGAGAGAATACTTTGTTAATTTCATTAACTGGTCATACCAAATGTTGCAGTATGAGTCAGATCTGTATGTGCAATACTCTGCCTTTGTGTGTGTGTTCTGTCCAAGAACAATAATAATAAAAAATGTTAAACAACAAAAAATATGCTGGCTGTTTCAGAATGTTTTAATTCCTCTTCTCATACCATTCTCCCTAACCTTGTTAACCCTATACCTGAAATACTTGTTATTGCTCTGTGTATTTTTTTTCCATTTCTGCATAATTATGTCTATTTATTAGCTGTACATAAAAGTGCTATTCTTGACCTTGTGTAACGCAGGTCCACCTTGTAAATGAGCCTGCTCAATGGTATTCGCTTGGATAAATAAAGCCTTGATTGATTGATTTATTGATTGACTTTTGTGCTTGGATAATTTCTGGACCAGGAAAATAAAATGTCTAACTTAATAGGGGAGATAGCCATACTGAAACTACCCTGGTGTTGCTGTGCTGTGGGTGTCAGATTATCTTCCCCCAAAACTGCCCCGTCCATATTGCCCCCTGTGTCTGCTACCTTGGTTTGCATAACCTCCCCTTCCTCCCCCATTACCCCCGAAAGGGCTGCCCTTGTGGCTGGAAACCCAATTTCTCCTCATGCATGGCATCGGGAGATAGGGTAGGAACCCCACAGCCCAAGCATACATATGTTTAAATTCATAACTGGTCCACGACAATATGCCTTGTTATATGCCCAACAGGTTTTGAGTTTGTTATCCCATTCCTTTTCTCCCATCGTTACCTTCCCCGGACTGATAGGGTTCTGATCCATAGATCAGATAATGTGACATCCCAACAAATATCCCTGTGAGATGCGATCCCATGCCTGAACTTCTCATCGTACACCAGCCACCCGTACCCTCTCTTTACCCAGTAGGCATTCCTGATAATGGCTGAGTAAGTCAGCAGAGGTATTGCCAGTTCCATTTGTTTTTGCAGCATGATTGTGCTAAAGAGTGTAAAACCTTCCATCCATGCCCCGAATGTCTTACCCTTGTTGCTGGTGTTCTCATTAGTTTTCCTAACAATAGCCAAAGCCACTGCCATCTCTGATTTTCCCGCAGTCTTCTGTTCATATTTTTTAGCCGTGTCTTTGTCTACCAGGGCAAACATGTCCCCAAATTCCTCTTTCCAAATCCTTTCATTAATGGATTGTGGCACATGATCTCCCAGGGTCAAACCTGGAAGCCACCTGTACCTGCCCTTACTCTCCCTTTCCTCCCCACCCTTCTTTGTTATGCTTTTCCTTCCCCTTTCTTTTCTCCCTTTAATTCCTGCCATGCCTTATCCATCTTCTTCCAGCCTTTACCTCCTTTTTCTGCCATAATGCCAGCCAAATATTCCTTCAGGCTGTTATCCACTGACAGGTCCACTGTCGGTTCCCTACCCTGGTTGAGCTGTGGCTCCCCAACCACCTCAGTGCAGTTCCTTGTCATACTCTTCTTCAGGGGCTCCTTCTGTTGTGGGACCTTCTTCTGCTTTGTCTCCTGTCTCTCCTTTTCCTCCACCTCCCTGGACTCCTTGTACTTGCTCCATGAGGTCAGCGGCCTTTTGTGCTAGCTGCTTTTCCGTTTTAGTGCTTTCAGTGCTGCTGCCTTCTTTGGTGCCATCCTGGACCATAGCAAGAAGTTAACCATCTGCAAGAACCGTTCCACCCCAAGATCCTGTTGCACCCCTCCCCACTTAGTTCCACTTGGCCCTATCCCACTTCTGTGCCTTATGGTCACCGCGATACCCCCGATAATTTCTTTCCTTTTTTTTCACGCTGAGTAAAATATTCTTGGGTAAGCTCTGGATGTGGAATGACACTATAATCCCTCCCCAATTGCAAAGCTGAAATACCATACATGCACCCAAGAAATGCCAGCCTAAATGGAGGATCTGCCACTCAAAAACCACTGTGGCATAATCTTATAAGACACTGTAGCGCAGGCCTTCCGATCCCCCCCTCTGAAGCTAGGCCCCAACATTCCACATGTGAGGTGCTCCTTTCAGACATGCACCCTGCAGGTCACCATTGCGGCTCCCCCCACCCTAAATTCCTGTAAACCTTTTGCTCTTCCCTTTTCTTCCCCTTTTTTTTTAAACCCAGATGGGGTTGTCTCCCATGTCCACCAACTCCACAAAAACCTGCCTCCCCAAGTCACGTGTCTTCTGGCCATGGCTAGCACAGCATTCACTGGGGAAACCTTGCCCACTGAATCTGTTATCACCCCCCATGTCATGTAGCTCTGGCCCCCTGCACAGGAGGCCTACGCTCCATAGCCAGCACAGCATTTACCGGGCAAACCTTGCCCACTGAATCTGTTATCACCCAGCTCCCCCCATCTCTCATCCTCTTGCTCTCTTCAATGGTGTCTATGGTCCCCTGGAACCCGCTGTGCTTCCTTCCAAACAGTCCAGTCTGTCGCCACTTCAGGTAAAAAAGAAAACAAAAGGAAAATGTCCAATAAACCTGGGACCCTCAGTAGCAGCAGTTCCTGACACTGCCCCCCCTCGGCTCTACATGAGTCGTGTCGGCCCAAACACATGGTCCCTAGTCATAGGCTGCAGATCCCCTCCCTCAAGCTATGGAGACCAGATAATTAGCAAAAACTGATCTGTCCCAAGAAATCCCCCTTGTCCGATAATGGAGTTCTGGACCTAATGTTTCCCCATATATATATATATATATTTTTTTTCTTAAACAATCTCCATCAGCAGGGATAGATCGTGGATGCATGTCTTACCACAGGCTATACCCCCCTGGACTGGGATCTAAGACCTCAGCATGGTCTCCTCCTTCTAATAGACCGCTCTATGCTTAAAATCCCCTAAACCCCAGGTAGCACTGCTGTAGCCTTTGAAATTCCACCCCTGTGTTTTTTTATTTATTTATTTTAGTCCAGAACATCCAAGGCTGCTCCTCCTACCATCAGCCAAATCCCATCCCAGAATGGAGACCCTCGCCTCACCGCTTGTCTCCCCCAGTCTCTGCCATGAGGGTCCCTGTCCTGCAGGCTGCCCAGCAGTCTCAAAACACTGTGCTGAGAAGGAAAAACTTTAAAACTAAGCCCACAGTATGGAGGGTGTCCTATCAAATGCTCTAAACCATGTTGCCTCTGATCCTTACCCCTTGCTCCATCACCATCGCTGCTCTATCGTTGGTGATTGGCCACCCACGACCACGACATCCACCTGCCAGCCACCTCCTGAAAGCCACTCTGAAAAAAAACCCCAAAAAAACAAGCAGTTATACAAAAAGCGCTGCCCAACCTGACTATCACCCTGGTGCCTGAGAAACAAATCCACTATAATGGCCTTCTAAGGCCGCTCAGTCTTACACACAATGATAGGGAGAAAAAGCCTTACTCCCAAACCCTGCATGGAGAAAAACAGCGATTTAACCATTAAAAAGCCCTGCTTGCTGACCTAAACTATCAAAACATCTCTGTTACCAGCCTGACTTACCAAACCAGTACTTTTCTTGCATAATATGCCTCATGGCCAGGCCACGGGGCCCAGAGTTTGCACACAATAAATCGATCATCAGAATATATAAGCTCAAAGCTTCTACAATGGGAATGAAAGGACAAACAATTAATTAAATGACAATGGTGTGGCAAGATCTCTACATATAGTCTAGACCTATAATACAATAAATAATGCAGCGGTCTGCCTACTGCAGGGCCTACCACACGTTATCTTCTTAATCTGCTCAAACCTCAAGGTAGATTCTGTGCAGCTGCAGAAATAGCTTCTGGCAACTGCAGGAAAAAGAGGGTATCTCCCTCTCTGCAGCCCCTTATCTACCCCCTTTCTAGCCCATCCCTTTCCTGCCCCTCCACCAATCAGCAACCCTGTCAATCATTGCTGTCTAGTCCATCCCTATGACCTCATCCCCTCTAAAACTTGCCCCTTCCCCTGCTTCACTCATTAGCTCTACCCAGAACTTCTGTTACCTCTCCCCCCACCCCAACCCCCTTCCCTCTAAACCTTCCTTCTGATTCTAGTGAGCCCTTGACAATCTAGGTTGCCCTTTATGGGGCAACACTCTCTTTCACAATTTCTACTTTTTGTCTAATTTTAACAAGTGGATGAAAGTAGATTCTCTCAGCAGCAGCTCAGTCATCTGTCTCTCCTGTCTGAAGCTTCTGTGAGTGTTGGGTCACATGCCTACCTTCAGTGAGCTTCAAAAGTGGCATCTGATTGGACAGGAAAAGGATTACCACCTTTTAAGAAGCTCAAGGTGGGACATTTTATACTGAAACCATTTTTCACATGACACAATGTAACCTCAACCAATGCAGCAGGCTTCTTTTCTCTTAGTAATCAGAACAATGACTAAATGTTGTAGTATTTTCGTTGTTCATATTATTTCCTATCATTTTAAGGTATTTTCATTAGGGTGTCTTACTTTTCTCTAACTTCTGGAGGAAAGTAAGAACATATGTTTTCTACTATAAAGGCAGGACATTTAGCATGTTTTATGTTTTTCACAGGACATCGCCACCCAAACCAAGACTGTCCATATGAAATCAGGACTGGTGATAGCCCTAGACAGGAAGTGAGGAGAGATCTTGAACTTACACCAGATAGCAGAACACCAAATAACACTGAATAGTGTCAATTATTCATTTTTCTTTCCAAGTAATGTCTAGCCTATTATTCATGGTTTTCAGGAAATAATAATGTTCGATACTCACACACCCCAGTCCCAAATGTTCCATCTTGGGTCATATATTGTCCTCAGCTACTGTGGGTCCATAAAAGTAGAGTGCCATGGCAGCAATGTTTTTTCCCATTTTACTAGTACTTAAGCTTACCTATTACAGCAAGGTATCCTTGCCAAAAAAGTAATTTTAGATAGAGTTCCAATAACATTTCATACTGTTTTTAAAAAACATATTAGTACTGTTTCAGCCAGGTTATCTCTGCACTTTCAATTTTCTGTCCCCAGGATAAGGACTATGACTGGTCAAAACAAAACACAGTTTTACAATTTGCCATTCTTTTACATTGCTTGCGCTTGCACAAGAAATGTTTTGCTACAGAGAACAAACATTTCAGAGGTGTGTCACTGACTAGCACAATGCAGGTCAAGCTGCAATGGGCTTGTCCTTGACAGACTAGGGATCATGCAAGCTAAATATGACAAATAAAAAAATAAATATGACAGTGGTTCACAGTTTATGGGTGGAAAGTTTGTGTAGTCGAACTGAATGAAGTGCTCCACTGAGAGAGAACTTTGTCAGCTTCATTTGCATAATGCCATCCCAGTCCAAACAAAGCAATGCAAACTTGCTCATGAATAATCTTCCACCCCTCCAACCAGAAGAGGATGTTAGCCACCAAGTAATGTATAATTAAACTTTGCTCCCAGGTTTCATTTACTTACATCCAGGATGAGAAATAATCTTGGCTTTGTGCGCACATACACACACACACACACACACACAATCTAAATTTGGTTTTCTACATTTGCCAATAAAACATACTGTAGACCCTTCTCTCAATATTAGAGTGAACATAGCTTTCTTTTAGTCACTGGCCCGCTTGGCAAGATATGTAAACTGTCACCCATGCAAAAAGTTACATTGAGAAGGAAATGAAAATTCTTAATCTGTGTTGTCCTGTCTTTGAGCAGCTGGGAAGATGGAGGTTTCATGTTTTACAAGATCACTTTCCTGTGGGACCATCTGAGGCTTCAGCTCAGCATGTTCCAGCTACTATCCACTGAACCTGGTGTGTAGTAGCATCCCCCTTCCATATGGTTCCCTGGTGTCTAGTGGCACCCTCCAGCCTCCAATTCATTTATTTACATTATGTGACACCAGGATGTCCACTCCCAGTGTCAGATGTACCCCCCCGCCAGTGCATTCTTTTTCATTTATTGATATTGAGGTGCCCAATCCCTGTGTCACCACTAGAGTCCTGTATCCCCCCCAGTAGTGTGAGACACTGCGGATCCCACTCCCAGTGTCCCAAAATCAGTCCCCCGACATCTTTTTAAACTTAAAAATAAGAAAACAGTCCCTCCTTCTGGGACACTAGGGAGCCCACTCCTACTGTCCTGAGTCCTATCTGCATCCCTAGCAGTGTGGGACACAGTGAAGCCAACTCCCAGTGTTCTGATGCATGTATGATCCCTCCCCACAGTGTGGGACACTGGGGAGCCCACCCCAGTGTCCCCAAGGATTCCAATTGTTAGACCTGTAAAAAAGAAAGTGGTCCCCTGACATTTTTTTATCCTGTACAAAAGAAGATGGTCCCTCATCATCTCCCCAACCCCCTTCCCCATCCTGACCCTCCCACTGAGCACTCACCACCTCACCTTTGCCTATACTTACCAGTGGAGATCAGTGGCTGTCATCTTCTGTGGACCGGGATACATCTGCACTTTTCAAAGCCAAACTGAAGAACCAAAGTAAGTGCTGTATAATGGCTGTCAATGGCATTTTGAACTTATGTTGATATCTCAGCCATTTCAAGATACTTTTACACCAAATTTTCGACATGGCCTTTTTTGGAACCCCACCTCATGAACACTGTCACTGTTGTTTCATTAATTGGACCCTTAAGGTGATTTCATGGACTTTGTGCAAAATCATCTTTCTGGACTGAGTAACAAAATAACAGTGACAGTGTTTATGAGGTGGAGTCCCAAAATCCACATGTTGAAATTTTCCTACATACGTACGTAACTTTGCCAATTTGTAATGTTTTCACTCTAAGTTTTCAACATAGCCATTTTTTCACACCGCCTCATGAAACATACAGCTGCCATTTTGCACATCCTGCCTGAAACATGTTTTCACACCTGTGGCACAGAATGGCATGGTCATTGCATGAAATCACCTTTTGGGACTGAGTAACAAAATGACAGAGGCAGTGTTTATGAGGTGCAGTCCCAAAATGCACATGTTGAAAATCTGGAGCAAAGGTACCAAAAACTGCCCAAGTTATGAGTGGTAGTTGAAATTTTCCTACACACATGCATAACTTTTCCAATTTTTTATATTTTCACTCCTAATTTTCAACATAGCCATTTTTTCACACCACCTCATGAACAGTACAGCTGTCATTTCTCACATCCTGCCTGAAGCATATTTCCATATCAGTGGCACAGAATGGCATTTTGACATGGATTAAGAGATTTTCACCTATGGGGATATGGGGTTGATAAGGTGGGTCAATAAGAAGACGATGTTGAAAATTTCAGGTCAAAATGTCAAAAAAATTACAAAGTTATGACTATTTGTTGCAGTTTCGCTATGCACGCTCTTAACTATGAAAATGTTTAATATTTTGACCCAGATTTACAACATAGCCTTCTTATTACCCTGCCTCATGTATGTCACAGCTGTTATTTTTCAAATCCTGCCCATAATATGTTTTTGCACCTGAGGTGCAGAATGGCATTGCAGTTGCACATAATTATGTTTTGTCTTGCATTTCACAATTTCTCTGTACTGGGTACATGAGGTGGGATAATAAGATAGCTATATTTACAGTTTGGACATTGTTGTTCTACACATGGAAGTGCAGGGCCCATATGCATATACAGTGGGACTGGCCCACGATACGATGGGAATACTATTATACTATCTGAAAAATTAAGGAAAATCATTGCAAAAAACTTCATTAATGCATCAGTTAGGGGGTTTGTATCAAAGTTTTTACTAAAGCAACAAACACAGGGAAAAGGGGTGTTAGGGTTTCCAGCCCTAGCACTCCACCCCCACCCCCACCCTGCAGACACAGATAGGCATCAGTGGTGTGCCTTGGGTTCATTGGCCTTAACATTCAGCCCATCCCATTCCCACCCCCACCCTGCAGATATTGACACTCACCCCATTCTCCTATACTATACCAATCTCAGGTTATTTAGTTATGGAATGGGGTGAGCGTTAGAGCAATGACTCCAACACCCCCCATGCTGTCAGTGTCTGCAGGGTGGGGGTGGGGATGGAGAGGGCTGAGTGTTAGTGTTTGAGCTGATGACCTCAGGGCACTCCTGATGCCTACCTGTGACTGCAGGGTGGGGGTGAGGGTGGGGTGTTAAGGTTGAAAACCCTAACATCTCATTTCCCTGCTTTTGTTGCTTTAGTAAAAGCCCTGATACATTAACCAAGTTTTTTTGCAATGAATTTAAAATATACCCAACCCGTTTGTGTACTGAGCACTCTGTTTCCTTATTCTGCACATGCATGTCTCACATGTGAGAGAGGGAGGTACTGTAGATGTAGTACACTGTTTGGGAGCCTGTTGTGGAATGGATGTGACAGTTTCTGTTTGATCTGGTAAGTCCTTGCATCTCTCTCACAAACAAGTCAAGGGATAGATAAACAATTTCTAGAGCCAGTCAGCACTGAGAGATCATTAGTGACACACACAGGTGTAAACAAGAAAAAAGTGACGATGTTGATCATAGTGTCTGCAACTCACATCTTTCATCATTTTATAACAGCAAAGCCATGGACAACTCGGCATCAGAATGACAGATGATCATACAACAAAGCAGCTGGATCTTGAGTTCCATGTCCTACTGTACTTGAGCATGCAGTGTACAGGCATGTTTTCTGTTGTCAGACCTTTCACATGGATGAGAGGACACAGTATTGGGGTTATATGTCAGTACTGTGGTTATATGTATTGCCCCCCAACATCTTGCTATATTTTAGAGGGATGAGGGAACAGGGGTCTTACCTGACAAACCCCCTATTTGAAAGCATTAGAATTTGAAAGGGCAGCATGCCCTGAGGAGCCCTGCTATAACTATCTGACCCCAACCCACCAAAATTCTAATTCTGCCGCAGCACTACCCACGTACCCACAATATCACCAGGGGTCTTGTACAAAGCCATGCACACTTCTGAAGTTTTGTTCTAAACTAGAGTACATAAAATTTCCCAGGGCAGCCTCCCAAATGGAATCCTAGCCCTGCTCCTGCACTTAACCTCCAGCATTTGATTCAGTCACTTCTCGTGCCAGCTGACAATTTTCAGGTAGGTATATTAGTCTCCATCCTGTGATCCCTGGAGCCCCCATCCATCTCTCTCTCTCTCTCTAATCTGCTGATTGTGAAACTGATATTTATGAGGCCTCATCTGACTCACACCAGTGATGCCTGAAGTGCATGTCTGAAGCAGTTCATAACACACACCATTCACTGAAATTTACCTGCCTCCAGGCGGTATCGTCTATGGAAGATTTGCGAATGTAAATCAATCTGTTTAATCAAGCTCATACCCAGATGCGGGGAACCATTATGGGACCTACTTTATTGGGTTTTGGGAAGGTTGCTTTAGTAAAGGAGCATTTCTATGATAGAGCCCAGAACTGTTCCAAGCACAAGTGAAAATGGTCGTGACAGGATGGATGACGTGCTTTGTAGTTATAACTGTCTGTCCTACATTCTGAAAATGTGGCGTGCATACAAAAAAAAGTTTCCTTTGGCCATTCTATCTGTTCAGCTCAATATTCCACACCTCCAGCATCTTTTCTCTGACAGAACCAAAAACAAAACTTCTGGCATCCTTCTTAAATCCCCCCCACACACACACACATATGCACACACGCATTATGGAATTACCCCAACTCTGTTGGAACAATTCCATGCTATTCAACTTGTTTAGCCTGTGGATGTATTTGTGTGTTTCAGTCATGTCCCCTGTCTCCCTTTTCATCTCCTGCATGTACTGTACATGTAGGTACAGTCTTTCCTGCCATCCCCAGATAATCTAGGTTACCCTCTGTACCACCTCCACTCTGTCTCTGCTCTTAGGTTTCCAAAACTGCACACTGTATGAATGCCATGAGTCACTTGTGATCACTAGCTGCTCTATGAGCCCACTGGTTTAGCTGTGTTCTGTGTAACTGGTACATGGAGAGCAGTAGTCTCCAGGGTGGTAAACAGCATGAATTTGTGGCAGGGAGGTCTTATCAGACAACTTGATAGTTTTGTTTCACTGGATGATGAAGGAATTGGATAGGGGTCACACACTGGATTTGGTCTACTGCGACTGCAGCAAGGCTATCGACTTGGTGCCTCACAGGCACTTGATGAAGGAGTCGTATGATGCTCTGGAGCTAGCAGCTGACTGTCATCAAGGCACAGGTCAGACAACATAGGAAAAACCAGGAACAGTTGTAGGATTCACAAAAAGTGTTTATTAGTACTAGCAGTAACAATAAAAAAAATAAACTTGTTCAGTATAACTATTTACAAAGGCAGAATAAACAAAGAAGATCCATCTCAGTTTTCCTTCAATCTATGTATCTTTCTAAAACATTCCATCTCTCTCTCTCTCTCTCTCTCTCTGTCTTTGCAACCCCCCCCCCAACAAGCATCCTGTTTTTTTCTAAAATGTTCTTGTACATTTCAGGTGGGTGCAGCTAGAAAACAATGTACCAGAACTGAGGCCCCTTCTCTACAACTTCTGAAACGGGGTTTAAAAACTGCTCTCAGGTTAACCCCTTGCATTCCCAATAGCTTTCTGCAGTCATCTCAAACTATAATTATATACATTTCAACAGTAACACTATATAATTTCTAAACAAAGGGATCCCAATATCAGTTACATTTCCACATAATGATTTGCATATATTTTTATACCAGCAGATATGCAAGGGAGGAAAAGACATAAACAGCAAGGGAGGATGGAGAGACAGTGAGAGGCAGAGAACTGCAAGACCATCAGGGTGATCAAATCATAGGTCTCACAGAAATGTTGGTTGCGCAACCAGACAGACAAGAGACAGGAAAGAACAGAACAGATCCCTGCATTCAAACTCTCCATAAGAACTGGGACAGGGTCCTATTCAACCCTGTCACATACATCCCCCTCCTTAAGAGGGAACCTGTTTTATCACACAGGTTTCCAAAACTTTCTATTAATTCTCTAACATTAGCTTCTAACTTTCAGAAATTAAGCACATGTGCAGTATCTTTTTTTTCTATAACAGTACAGCAAACAGTAAAGTTTAAATGCATACGTTTGTTTTTCAACCTTCAGCACCCTCAATTCCTCATCCATATCTTGACAGAAAATCAGCATTGCTATTGTCTTTTCCATATTTGTGTATCACCTTGAATTTAAATGACTGTAGTGCCAGGTATCACCTTGTGATTCTGGAATTTTTATCTTTCACTTGGTTAAGCCAATAGAGAGGATTGTGATCTGTTACAAGTATAAAGTCAGTTCCTAGTAGATAAAACTTAAGGGACTCAATGGCCTACTTTGCTGCTAAACATTCCTTTTCAATAGTGGAGTACCTTTTCTCTCTGTCATGCAACTTCCTACTTATGTACAGAATAGGATGTTCCATCCCATCTATATATTGACTCAGGACTGCACCTAGACCTACCTTTGATGCATCTGTTTGTAACAAAAATGGTTTCTTAAAGTCTGGGCTTTTTAAAACAGGGGCTGAATATAATGCAGCCATAATGGCTTGAAAAGCTTCATCACACTCTGGGGTCCATTTCACATTATTTGGGTACCATTTTTTCATAAGTTCATTGAGGGGAAAAGCTAACTCAGCAAAGTTAGGATCAAATCTCCGATAATAACCAGCCAGCCCTAAAAAGGGCCTGACATGTTTCTTTGTTTTAGGGACAGGGCTGTTAGCTACAGCTTCTATTTTAGAAATTTCTGGCTTAACGTCTCCATTTCCCAATACATAGCCCAAATATCTGGTTTCCTGCATGCCCAATGCACATTTTGGTAGGATTAATAGTCAGACCTGCATTTTCGATCAATTGAATAACTGCTCGTAGGTGTTCCAGGTGGCTTTTTGAGTCTGGACTGTACACCACGACATCATCCAGGTATACAGCACAATAACCAGTGTGAGGTGATAAATTTACATCCATGTGGCATGGTGGTGAACTGATAGAATCCAACAGGAGTGGCAAATGCAGTTTTGTCCATGGATTCTCTAGCTAAAGGGATTTGCCAGTAACTCTTTATGAGATTGAGGGCACTGATATAGTTTGCACCCCCCCAGTCCATCCACCATCATCTATTCTGGGCATAGGATAACTGTCAAATTCTGACATTTGATTAAGTTTCATAAAATCAAGGCAGATTTTAACACCCCCTTCTTTTTTGTTTACAATTACCACTGGAGATGACCAAGCACTCCTCAACTCTTCTATGATACCCAATTCTTTCATTTTTTGTATTTCCTAAACCACATCATCTCTCAACTGCTCTGGTAACCTGTATGTCTTTTGCCTAATAGGGCGAACAGTCCTTGTCACTATTACATGCTCAACCCCTTTTGCTCACCTGGTACTGTGTTAAAAGTACTGTTAAATGTCTTTAGTAATTTCTGCAGTTTGCTCGGGGGTTAAGGAAACATTAACCTTTACAGCATCAGCAGTTACAGTTTGTTCCAGTCTATCATAAGCTACATCAATCTTCTTTATCAGTTTCTGGTAAAACTAGCCAAGCAGCTTTTGGCATTTTTTCAACCCATGTCTTGAGGAGGTTAGCATGGAATATCTTAATAGGATTTTTCCTGTCAGGGGTCTCAATCTCGTAGTTAACGATGCCAGTACATCTAAGCACTCTATAAGGCCCTTGCCACTTCATTAACAGTTTATTTTCTGTTGTGGGTATCAGTAGCAAAACCTTTTCACCTGGCTTAAAACTTTTTTCCTTTATCCCATGGTCATAATATACCTTCTGCCGGTTTGGGGACTCTTCCTGATTACTATCAGCAATTTCAACATATTTTGCCAGCTTCTTTCTTGGGGCACACATGTAAGACATTATAGATTGTTTCTGAGTGGGGTTATCTGCTAAGTTTCTTTTATCACATCCAGTGGCCCTCTTGGCTGTGTACCATATAGCATTTCAAATTGTAAAAACCCTGTTGATGCCTATGGCACTTCTCTGTAAACAAAAAGTAGGTAAGGCAAGTATTGGTCCCAATCTTTCCCTTCCCCTTTTACAGACCTTTTTAACATGCATTTTAGAGTTTGGTTAAAATGCTCAACAAGACCATCTGTCTGAGGGTGATAAGGGGAGGTTCTTATGGCAGTGATACCTGGTAGATTGTACAGCTCCTTAAGTAATACAGCACCAAAATTACTACCCTGATCAGTAATAATTTCTCCAGGTATGCCCACTTTGCTGAACGTTTTTGCAAGCTCTGCTGCCATTTTTGAAGCTGTGACAGTACGCATTGAAACTGCTTCTGGGTATCGAGTAGCATAGTCGCGTACTACCAGAATAAATCTATTACCCTTTTTGCTTTTGTCTAAAGGACCAACCACATCCATTGTAGTTCTCTCAATCTGTATCAAAGGGAAGATCTTGAAAGATTTGAATTTTGTGGCCATCCCATAGTAAAGGATTCTTCTTACAGGCAACTGACAGAATATAAAACTTGTCCAGATAATTCAAAACATGAAAAATGATAGAGTGAGGCAGGTCACCATCATTCGGGATGGGTCTTAAGGCTCTGTGAGTCCACTCAATTATGTACTGCAGGCCATTTGGGGAGGGACTGGCTACTCCTTCACACAGTCTTTGGATGTAAGGCAAGATGTCTTTACCCTCCGATTGCTCTGGTAAACTGAGGATGACCAAATTATTCCTCCTTGAGTGCCCTTCTTGACCTTTGATATGGGGTTTCCAATTTAGCTAGTTTCTGGCACAGAGATGTAATAGTTGGATCCATCTTAGCCTGCTAGTCTTCAATAGAGCTTACCCAGACCTCCATAACAGAAACCCACTGGGTAAGCTCAGAAAATCACTGGCCAAATAGATTTCATCTATTCAGTGATGTGCTGAATAGACTCATGAAATGGTACTAATTCCTGTAACAAAATAGGCACTGTCAAAGGGCTAGAATCTGGAGAAGTGGCCAATTCAGATTCCACCTTCTGTTGCTTGGCACATTTATCTTTTTCTGGAGAGATGGGTGGTACATGACGCACCACAGTAGATGCCTTAGATACCTCCATTTCTTCAGACATTTTTGGCCTCAAAAGAAAGCTGAGGAGGTAAGGAAACAATTAGTGTTAAAATTGTGTTCCTTTGATATATAGAAAAGAGCCTTTTTAAGTAATAAAGATATTGGGTTAGAGGAGCAACTCTGGAGGTCAGTGTAACAGCATTGAATAGGACCATGTCCCAGTTGTTATGGAGAGTTTGAATGCAGGGATCTGTTCTGTTCTTTCCTGTCTCTTGTCTATCTGGTTGCGCAACCAAAATGTCTGTGAGATCTAGGATTTTATCACCCCAACGGTCTTTCAGTTCTCTGCCTCTCACTGTCTCTCCATCCTCCCTTGCTGTTTATGTCTTTTCCTCCCTTGCATATCTGCTGGTATAAAAATATATGCAAATCATTATGTGGAAATATAACTGATATTGGGATCCCTTTGTTTGGAAATTATATAGTGTTACTGGTGAAATGTACAGTATATAATTATAGTTTGAGATGATTGCAGAAAGCTATTGGGAGCTCAAGGGGTTAACATGAGAACAGTTTTTAAACCCTGTTTCCAAAGCTGTGGAGAAGGGGCTTCAGTTCTGGGACATTGTGTTCTAGCTGCACCTGCCTGAAATTTACAAGAACATTTTAGAAAAATAAGGATGCATGTTAAGAAGAGGGTTGCAAAGACTTATGAGAGAGAAAGAGAGAGCTTGAATGTTTTAAAAAGACAGTGGTTGAAGGAAAACTCAGATAGATGTTTTCTGTTTATTCTGCCTTTGTAAATAGTTATAATGAACAAGTTTATTTTTTTATGTTACTGATAGTACTAATAAACACTTTTTGTGAATTCTACAACTGCTCCTGGTTTTTGCTATGCTTTCTGACCTGTGCCTCGATGACAGATTGTGTCAGAAGTTGGATTTACACCATGCATACTCTAAGACAGGAATTTTGTGTGTGGGTACTGGACCTAGTACCAGGGAAGCATAGATGAAAGTATGGATTCTGCAGCAGTAAGTCCAGGAGTGGTTACCAGGAGAATGGCAGCCAAACTAGCAGAGACAGAAGTCCAAGCTGAGATTGTACAGCCAGCAAAAGTTATGAAAATAGAACAGGCAGTGACAGAACCTGAAATCCTGATGGACTTTTCAAATGGTGGGCTATACAACAAAAAGAGATGGAGAAGCAGAGAGAAAAAGAGATTTGACATTTAGAAGCACAGAGGAGAGAAGAGAAGAGATGCAGCTACAAGGAGCAGCAGAGGAGAGAAGAGATGCAGCATTGGATAGATGCCTTGCAAGCTATCAAAAGCAGAGGATCTGGCACAGATCCAGATGAGCAACAAAACACAAGCAACTTAAATCCCATTAAGCTTACAAAGTTGTCCCTCGGATGATATCGAGGCATACCTGACAGCTTTTGAAATAGTTGCCACAGCCTGCCAATGGCCAAAGCAGTAATGGACAATCAGACTCATACCCTACCTGACAGGGAAAGCCCAACTTGCCTACAGCAATATGGACACTGCACAGTCAGAAAACTATGACCTGGTGAAAAGCAAAATCCTGACAAGGTATGACATCTCAGGAGAGACCTACAGGCAGAGATTTCGATCTCTGAAGTACAACTCAGTTGACAATCCTGGAGAAGCCTTCACCCGACTCAGAGAAATCCTGATAAAATGGCTCCAACCAGAGGGCAAAACAGTCCCACAGATCATCAACACATTTGCAATGGAGAAATTCATCAACATCCTGCCTATAGATGTGCAGCTTTGGGTAAAGGAACACTGACCAGAAAATGGGGAAAAAGCTGTTTCTTTGGTTGAGGACTACCAAGTGCCAGACAGATGCCACAGCAGCGAGTTAACAGCCAAGCACTGGTAAGACACTCTTTTTCCCATTTAAACTCCAAGTCTGATAAGAACTCTGGTGGGGGTAACAAATCTGTGCCCAAAGACATTATTTGCTATAAATATAATAAGCCAGTTCATATTGCAAGAAACTGCCGTATGAAGAGTGACACTGGAGTAGATTTGTCCTTAGCAAACTGGGGCAAGTACTTAACAGATGTGAAGGTGGGGGATAAGACTGTAAAGGGACTCATTGATTTGGGAAGCAGACAAACCCTAGTGCATGTTGAAGTGCTAGGAAAACAGTGTCAAAAAGGACCAGGTACTGGTGTCATCTGCATCCATGGGGACACTCAATACTATCCCACCAGCCAAGTGTCTCTATTAATAAGGCATCGCACCAAATGAAAGTGGGGATAGTACCTAAGTTACCGGTACCTGAGATTATTGTAAATGACTTTCCAGGATTTACTGAGTTAATCAAAGAGGGAGTAAATCCTGATGTTTCAGCAGCTGTGTTGATAAGAGCTCAGGCAAAGAAAATCTAGGATGGTGGGGACTCTTCTTTTCTCCAATTTTGATTCGGACTTGTTTGAGCACAGCTCCAAGATCTGGAAATCCAGGAAAGAAAGACGATGCCTGAAGAAACTGTGGCAACAAACGGCTGATGGACATAAAGGGTTAAAATATGAAAATTCTGAAGCTAAACTGATAAATGATTGTGATTTTGTTTCAGAGCAAGCCAACAATGTTTCTCTCCTGGGTTATTTTAAGCAGCTGGGGTTAAACCAAAACAGGGTGGACCAATGTTTAAAAAATATAATGGGTTACTGTGTACAGAGTTTGGGTTAAACCTCAGACACAGGAACAGACAGAACAATTGGTTATACCACAGAAGTATGGAACAGAGCTGTTACAGATAGCACATGATAGTCCTATGGCTGGTCACTCAGGGAGGGATCACACCCTCACCAGATTGCTGTACAGATTTTACTGGCCTAGAATTCATAAAGATGTTGCTATCTATTGTAATTCTTGTGCTAAGTGTCAGAAAGTAGCCCCAGTTACTAGAAAAGACAAGGTGCTCCTGGTGCCCTTACCCTTGACAGATGTGCCTTTTGAGACTACTAGGGACACAGGATCTATTCTTTTATTACACAGATTGGGGTGTCACTAGACTACCGTGGATATGGGATCTATTCTTTTATTATACAGATTGGGGGGTCACTAGACTACCAGGGATATGGGATCTATTCTTTTATTATACAGATCGGGGGGCCACTAGACTACCAGGGTAATGAGGGAGATATTCATTTATTTAACTCTGTTTGGGGGGGCACTAGACTACCAGGGCAGGTAACGTGCCGCCTTTGTGGCGGGCGACCCAGGGATCAGAACATGGATGGGGGGTGCACTTGCAACCTGCGGCAGCTGGTTGCAACATGCTGACCAGGTACACCCTCTATGAGGTGTACCTAGCTGCATGTCACAAGTTGCAGGTCTTTTTTGCGGAGACCCTGACCCTTCTAGAATAGGGTGCAGGGTAATTGTCACAGTTGCGGGTGGAGCAAGTTGTGTTAGGCAGCAACTTGCACCACCCTTCTAGAATCAGGCCCCCAGACTTTAAAATTCTAGCTAAAATATTGGCTTTACAATTAGAGAGGGTCTGGGAAGGGTTTAGTCTTGAGCAAGTTGGTTTTATGAAAGGTTGCCTTTCTAGTGACCACACCCGGAAACTTTTTCACCTAATCTTGGTTTCTGAGTGATCCAGAGAAGCAGCTGCTTTGGTTTCCCTTGACGTTTGACCATGTGCCATGGCCCTATCTCTTCCAAGTCCTGCAAGCATATAATATTTGGTTGATCTTTGTCAGATGGACACAAATACTTTTTGGCTGTCCCTCCATGACCATTTGGTGTAATGGCATCCTATCTTCTTTTCCGATCACTGCCAGTACCTGTCAGGGTTGCCCTCTTTCCTCCTTTTTATTTAATTTATATTTAGAACCTCTGTTATTGTGTCTAAAAGGGAATCCTAAAATTCAGGGTATTTCCGTTGGTTCGGTACATTATACACTCTCAGTATATGTGGACGACATTTGATTGCACCTCACAGAGCAAACTCTTTCTATTCCTGCAGTGCTGGATGAAATTAACAAATTCAGTCATGTTACTGCTTACAAACTAGGGCAAGACAAAGTTTTACCACTCAATACATTTTTGAGAAAGCCCATATTCTATCTACAGGCATACAATGGGAATCCCACACCTTAACATATGTGGGAATCCCGATCCCACGTCGGCTTACAACTCTTTTGAAAGTTAATCTAGACCCCCAATGACCTCTATTAAAAATTACTTAAAACATTGGAATACTTTACCGCTGTCTTTATGGGGCTGGGCCAACATTGTTAACATAAATATTCTGCCTCAGGTATTATACCCCTTAGGAATGCTTAACATTATTTTGCCACATTAATGGTTCGTTCAACTCCACTCAATACTCTCATCTTTTCTCTGGAAGGAGAAAGCCATTAGGAGGGCATAATTTAAACTAACATTTCCTACCAATATTTGATGTATTTGGCTGCCTAACTTCTATTCATACTACTTTGCACTACAAGGCTCTAAGTATTTTCAATGGGGCAATACTGTAGCTATTGAGCAGCAAAATTATGTACCATTGTGGATTTCTTTAGAACAAATCCTATGTTTAACA
This sequence comes from Neoceratodus forsteri, assembly GCA_016271365.2. Lineage (NCBI taxonomy): Eukaryota > Metazoa > Chordata > Ceratodontiformes > Ceratodontidae > Neoceratodus > Neoceratodus forsteri. The sequence goes on along the minus strand of CM028134.1, from coordinate 345,163,586 downwards.
GTTGGCCTACACCTGAGAGCAATGTTGTTTGCTGCCCCCTCTACATTATCACAGAGATTAAAATCTACCTCTATATACTGGTCTTTACGTGCTCATACCCAATTATGTCACCATTATGGCTTTAATATTTGTACGTGTATGGCACAGCCAAACTTTCACAATCCTAATATTAAAATTGCGCATCATCCAATTCCACCTTCTTTTACGTCCTTTTATGTCCTTGCATCCTCATATGTCAGTTTCAGAACTTTTGTTAGATAATCATCTGATGGATTTTTAACTTTTTAAAATAAATATAATTTAAATCCATGATATTGTTTTAAATATATGCAGTTTTCTGGAGCTCTGCTTGCCTATTTTGGATCACCCCCTTGACTTGACTCACTAACCCTGCTCTTTGAGTATATTATATCTATGGAAAACATGCGCCATGCAGTGGCCCGCCTATATATATATATATATATATATATTTATTTTTTTAACCAGGAGGGACACACTAAGTTGAAGCTTGTTTACAGGTGCGACCTGGGAGCACTAGGAAGTTAAGTGACTTGCTTAGAGTCACACAGTATGCAAGTGGAGGCTGTGGGATTCAAACCCAGGTCTCCTGGGTATATGGGCTTTTTCAATCTTTGGTCTTGGATAAACGGAATGGGGTTGCCCTATTATTGGCAAAATGCTCTTGGTTCGGATTGGGTACCTTCAGATTGGGAAAAGGTTTGGACAGATCTTTACAGGTTAATTTAGTGGGACAAGTACAGTCACATGCAGTTCAAAATAATGCATAATCTTTATTTTACCCCTTTATGTTTACAAAAGATGGGGAAAGTGGTATCTCCTATTTGCCAAAAATGTGGTAAGATAGACAGTTCCCTCCTACATCTCTTATGGCAATGTGATAAAATAGAACCATTTTGGATATTTATCAAAACCTGATTAGACCCCTCTTTTGACTTAGTTAATTTATTTACCCCGGAACTTGTATATTGGGTAACTACAGGGATATTCTGTTTTCTTTTACAACGGGGTTATATAGCCTTGATTGCTGCTATGGCTAAAATGGCCATCCTTCGGCATTGGTTGCATAGCCAAGTACCATCATGGATTGAATATCATAGAGAGATCCTTAGCACTCTTAATGTCAAACTACACATTGCAAATACACGTTATGAAATGTCATCCTTTCTTGCAAATGGGGACCTCTGTATGCTTGACTCTCCAACTTACAGTTGAAGTACAATGTATTTGTCCCCCAATGTTTTATCAAGTAATGCTTTCTTTGGTGGTTAGTGTGTATATTTATTACTTTGTCCTGTTTGGCTAGAGGGAAAAGGGTAAGGGATGGGACTGATTTATATTTTATTTTAGTTATTTTCTTTTTATTATGTATACATTGTTGATTTTCTCGAATTTATTGTAATGCTGATTGTTTATCTTTTTATGTCAAATTGTTGTGGTTGTGTTTTGGAAAATCAATAAAATATAGTGAATAAAAAAATAAAAGAGTCACTTGCTGCAGAAAATGGAGGGTCTGGGTACAGCTAAGGACAAAGTAAACTGGGTAGGTGACTGGCAAAAGGGGAGGCAGCAGAGGATTGTGGTCAATGATGTCAAATCAGAAGAGAGGGAGGTCATGAGCAGGATACCACAGGGATCTGTCCTGGGTCCACAGTCCAGTCCTCTTCAATATGTTCATCGGCAATATTGATGAGGAAATCCCAGTCAGGTTGTGTCTCTTCGCAAATAACACTCATTAAACTCTGTGGGAAGGTGGATAGTGATGAGTGAATCAGGGAAATGCAGAGTGATTTACCAAAGCTAGAGGGGTGGTCTAAGGTGGTGAGCGCGTGTACGACGTGACAGTCTTCATCCAGCTTCACCCTGGCAGTGAGCAGCTGTTGCTGAAGTGGACTGGAAGAGACATGTCCCAGGACCTGGAAGAGCCACCACACCTGCACTTGGAGAATGCCCACCACTGGCTGGAGCAGTACTACTTTTCACAGCCACATTAATGCCCTCATATCTGCCACCAACACCCAGATTGGCCTCCTATACTGCAATAGGGACTGCCTTCCACCCGATGCTCTCCAACTGGCCATCACATCCCCAGTACTGTCCCTAGTGGATTATGGCCTACCAGTATATGGAGCCACTGATTGCATGGCATTCAGTAAGATCTGACTCACTTTGAACAAGGCCTGTAGACTACTGACCAGTGTCCTCAGGCTCACCCACACCTGTCATCTCTATTCCACTGCTAATCTCCTCAACCTGGAAGAACGTCTCCACTACCAAACCTGCCTCCTAGCCAAGAAATTCTGCTCGGGCTTCCCCCCCTCGGGGTATCTGCCTCCCTCCAACATACATCCCTCACAGTCTCCACCCACAGCTCGGACAAGGCCACTGTACGGGTACCCAGACCTAGGACCTCCCTAGCTCAGAGATCCTTTTGCTACAGGGCCCCTTCCTGGTTTAACACTCTCCCTGTAACCATCACTAACACTCCCAAAACTGCCTCCTTCAAAACTGCTCTTTGGAACCACCTGTTCAACACCCGCTGCTGTTCCTATCACTAACAGGCTGCTCACATATCACTGAGTGCACTTTGACAAAGTCCTCCAGACTGCCTCCACCGTTCCCCCTCCTCCCACCTGGTTTCCTTCATTCCCCTCTGCCAGATAGCTGTATTTATGTAACTACTGTTTTATGAGATGTACAAAATATATGTAACAATGTCTGTATACTACTGTGTAAAATCTGTGTAAATCTGTATGTCAACCTACTGTAATATTGTAACACTGTTGTCCTCTCTGTGACAAGGTACCTTTGTAAATGAGCCTCTGACTCAAAGGTTGCAAATCCAGCTGTACAAATAAATAAATAAACAAACATCGGGGAGCCAGTAAAGCCTGGCAGTGACAGCAGTGAAGGGACTCCGGCGGAGGCCGATCAGCAGCATGATGGACAGGTAAACCACCAGCCTGCCCGGCCCCTCCCTCAAGGCAGCAGCAGCCCAGGCCTTGAACAGCCCACCATTTCAAATAAAACCAAAAACAATTCCTTCACTGGCCTGTGGTGGGGGTCAATGTAATTGATTATCAAAAATAAAGAAACCTTGAGAGGTGGCAAAAACAATCTGTCACCTCTCTGTCAAGATCTTGAAATCAGCAAATGTCAACAAAGTGGGGGCTGTGCATGTTTTTGTAGGTTTTTTGATTTGAAACTGATTTATGTAACTGTTACAATTAGAGCTGGGAAAGGCTCCTGTCTGAAAGTGTAGCCTGAGCTGTGTGCCAGCCACTTTTAGGTTGCCAACAAGGTTAGAGATCCAGGACACATCAGGGTTTTGAGGCTATCATGGGAACCATGAGAGAGACCCTGATGGGTACCAGAGAAGGACCTCAGGCACCAGGACAGATACCAAGCAGCTAGGATCTATGGGTCAGGTCAAGGGTGTTGCCCATAGTGTGTAATAATTGTGGTACCACCTGGTGGGTGTGGGAAGTAACCTCAGAAGAGTATACAATCAAGGGAGAACTCCTGATGGGTTCCGGTACTCTGAAGGGTCCCCCCCAAAAAATCCAGAAATAGCCTGGTCCATGCTGAAGACAGCAGGCCAGAGCTGGTAAGCCAAGATTTAAAGCAGCAAGACAAGGCTGGATAAGTGTCTCCATGCAAAAGGGAAGTGGAAATACCTTGCAGGGTGGTGCCCACAGTCTGACCCACTGGCAACAAGTTCAGAGCAGGCAGAACAGAGGGTTTGCATGATAGCATGAGTGGCTGTATGCAGAATGAAATCCAGTGAGCCCTTGCTGGAATTGTGCTGTTGGAGGGTCATTGTGATGCTGGCCAGGAAGTGCCAACCACTAATTTTACCTCTGTGACTAATGAGGCTGAAACTTAATGAAGGAATGTCCTCTTTGACTTGCTGTACCTTTTAAAATGCACTTCCAAGCAAAGCAGAGCCCCTGCTTTAATACTGTGATGGACCATATGGCAAGGTGTGCCCGGTCCGACCACATGGAGCTGCTAGCACCTTTGAGTAGCAGGGCCTAGATGATAAAGCACAACTTGACTGGTGTAGCAATGCAAAACTGGGGAGAGCAAGACTTCAACACTCAAGTCTCAATGCTGCTAACTATATTCAATAAGGGGACTTTTGAAAATTATGAATTCACAATCATGACAATTTCACTAGTTTATTAATTAGCTCATTATTGCCTCTGCACTATCAGTGCCAAACACCTAAACAGCAAATACATGTAATCAATGTTCGGCATTGACAAATGCTTGTTTAACTCACTACTGCCAGCCTTAGTCTGTGTTAGTAACTCCATACACAGTTTTAGACATGATCTGAAAGACCATCTTTTTTCCAGTTGTCATGAAAAATATTCCTCTGGTTAGTCCTAATGTACTGGTTATGTATATTTATTGAATGTTTTATTGTTTAATTTTTGTGTTGTATACCTGTTGGTTATTCTGGTCACCCATGTAAATGGCTCAGTGGGCCATTGACTTTTCCAGATTTTAAATAAACAAAACAAAAACAAGTCCCAGGGGAGGATCTTATCAGTCAATACCACCCCCAAAAGGAAATAAAAAAGTTCAGCCTCACCATTTGATGTGCAGGACCATCCTGCCAGGATGTAAGGGACAACACCATCTCTCTTCCCTCTAGCTTTGGTCTATCATCCCCATGGCTCTTCCTCTGTGGTAGGTGGGCTACTGTAGTCCTCCTCCTCCCAGGGGTGAAATCAAATAACAGAAGCATTTTCACAAAGTTTTCAAGTGCCCTTGGGAGCTACTCCTTTGATCGTTCAATGATGAAACTTCACAGAGACTTCAGATAGCCCACTGTGAGCTACACCTTTGAACTTCAATGGTAGTAGCGGGGGTCTGGCTTGGTGCAGGGGTCCCATAGGAATCCCTGCCCTCTTCAGAATACCTGGTCCTCAGGTTGTCCAGAATTTGATGCACATTGTACTGTTTTGTGTGGATCAGGCCTTCATACATGTTCAGCAGTATAGATTTTGCCCACTTTCTACCTTTTTCCAAGTGTGGGGGGAACAGGAACACTAAGCTCAGTTAGCCCATGTTTAAAATTATTTTTAGCTAGCACAGACTCAAACAGCCATCCAATCCCATATTCTTTCACTCACATTCCAGAGCCACAGGAACATAGGGGTATGTATAGGTGGGGTAATCTTGTTTAACACTCCTTTTCACTGTGTATTCGGCTTGTGATCACTCAGGCAATTTCCATACTGGGTCCTGCAGGCCAGTCCAGGGGGTAGCCATTCCACCCTTGGTATTCATGAATCTGGGCACATTCTTATTCTTCTGAGCAGCTGCAGATTGTCCTGCTGGTTGGCATCTTAGAAGTCTTGGACATCTGACCCCATTCTTTCATGTCTGCATTCTCCCTTTTTGCCACTGCTTTCAGCTACCCTAGGTTGCATGGGTGGCCCTGCAGGAGGTGGTACCATCTGGCAGTCCTGACAGCCACGGTGCTGTCAGGCCTTGGTGGTGCTTGAGGTTTCACTTCAGTGTCTGCTTTCTGAGTACTAGCAGCTGGTCATTCTGGAGTTTGCCCCACTGGCACATGCAAGATGTGGTGGTAGTGGAGACTCAAAGTCCCAGGAGATCATTAAGAGTTATTTACAAGCTCTCCACAGCTCGAGGGAGGAAGAGATGTCACAGATGCACTTACAAGCTCCACTGTGATACCAGCCCTGTGTCATAGGTTCTGGGCTGGATGCCCTTCTGGCCACAGGTTTCCAGGACATCAGTCAGACTTCTAGGGCTCTCATGTCCAAGGCACTGTGGGCTTCAGTTTGGCTGGAGGACACTGCTCCATCCCCTGCTCCTGATGTGTAAGATGAGGTAGAAAAGGCAAGTAAGTCAGACCTTGACTTAAATTGGAGCCATCTATTCTAGTTCTCCATCTCCGGCTCCTCTGACTCTGCTACAGAGGCCTCATTGGTTTCTGAAGGCTTTGTGGCAGCCTTTAAATAGTAACCATGGCTAATGCTGGTCCTTCTCCTTCACATCATGCCCAACATACAGATATTGTCTCCACGTTTGTTCACCTGTGGCAGCATATATTGCACTGCAGGGTCACCCAAGTTGAGGGGGTGGTAGCATCAGTTGGGACAACCATGCCTTCCTCACTGCTAACCACTCTAAGAGGTACATGGGCACCTTTGGTTCCCAAGCTCCCTGCTTGGCAGCCATTTTTTGGAATTATAATAGGGTATACTGTGAAAACTGAAGTCCCAGCATGGCTACGCCATTGGCTGTTTGCTGAACTGGCCCCTGCAATTACAGAACACACTTGTAAGCAATCCCACTCATTTTCCCCACCACTGTTATATCTGTCATTAAGGGAAAAGGATGCATCCCACTTTACAGTACATGAAGTTTGGATATATGTTCAGTTCTCTTTGCAGTTCCATTCTGTCCTGACCTCTTCCCCCTTCCCTGTCAATGCATGAAGACTACCCCACCTCCTGTCTCTCAGTCCTGGTACTAATAGGCAGTTGAAAGTGGGTACTTACAGATGGGTGTACTTCTACAGTTTGAATCCTGATTTTCTCATCCACAGTGTGGCAGCACAGAAACAGCCCCAGATGGATGGAAATTCACAGCCCACAGGGGTTTTATAACTTTTACCAATATTTGGATTTAACAATAATTGGTACAGCAATCTTGGGTTCCATACTCCTTGATGATCTCTCCCAGGATAGCTTCAGCAACACATGAGGCAGTCAGGTCCCAGTTTAAGCCCCTCACTCCCACTGGAACTCCCAGCCAGATATCTTTACAGAGAGGGAGGGAGGTGGGCAGTGACTTTCTCTGGCATTATTCTCAGAGCAATATGTTTTTGGGCATGCGTAAGCTACTGGTCATGCATATTCATCAGTCTAACACATTTCTGGGCCTAGACACACTGGGGCAACCAATCAATAGTTGCAGCTTACTTCACTTCAGTTCAGGTGCCCACACTGCCCATGTACACAAATAACTGTGCTCACATTTCCTCAGGCACAGTTCCACTTAGCCACTAATGCTGATCTGATATGCAAATTTGTTCTTCAGCATGCTTATCCTCCTCCTCCTCCTCCTCCTCCTCCTCCAGCACACTCTCTCAATACTAAAAGATATGAATCCATGCAGGCAGCAGGCACCACCTTCAACAAACAACAAACACAGTGGAAACAATGAGAACTTTTACCACTTGACCCCCAATGCCTCTGATCATGCTCTGTTCCCCAGAGGACCCCCAAATTCCAGATAAGCCCCCATTTTTCAGCCCCTCCCCATGTTTAGGAGTATCTTGATGGACTTAAAGGGAATGAGTGTACAAACACCTACTTGCACATACTTGACTTTCTGGGATGGGGATGACCAACCAGGCACTTGGACACTCTCAGGCAGTGCAGGGCTCTAAAACAAAATGGTTAACAATGCAAGATGCCCCAAATGCAATAACTGAAAGTCCAAACAATTTATAAAGCCTGAATTTGATCCATTTATTTCGCAGCTCATGAGCATATCAATTCCAGTATGCATACTTTTCCTAAATACTCTACAATTTTCCCCAGTCCAGATCCCTTTTTGGATTTACAAGCCCCATCCAGGAGGTACACCTGGAGTCCTATAATATCCCTACTTCTAATGTTCCATATAAAGCAGTCAGGGTAGGGGCTGCAGGCAACCCAGTGGGGTACTACTCGGATGATCTCTACAAATAGCACAATGCAATTATACAGTTTTCTCTTCCCAAACCAGACCTAAAAGTTCTGCTGTGGTGAATATGACTGCTACTTTACTCTGACCCTTCATTAATTGCTTTGGACATTTATCATGACCCACAGAGGGTCTTACACAGGGGTACCTTTACTTATGTATTTTGTCTCAGAGACTTCCACTCTGACAGACTCAAGGACATGATAAGGGGGCATACAGCTATGTAGAGACTTATGACTGCAAGCACCAGGACCTTAGACATACTAATGCACCACCAGTTATCTTGTACAGACATGAAGGGTTGAAACCAGTGATGAAGGTCCCACAATTTACAGTGGCAAGGGGAGGCAGGCACCCCCTGGGGTTCCAAGGTTGCTACAAGTGCTGCCTCCCACCCTATCCCAAGCATTGACCCCTTTGGGTAGAGGGTCCACATCAGAGTTAATTACACTGTCTGGGTATGTCTCAGATTTCTGGGATTGGTGTGGCTTTCCACAATTTTCCTGGGCAATGACAGGCAGTCACCCCTTTGGGGATCTCAGGCTGTCACAGGTGCTATCTCCCACCCTCTCTCAAGAATTGACCTCAATGGGCAGAGGGTCTCTAGACAACTTTATCTTGGTTGTGTCATCTTCAACCCTCTCCTGCTTAGGTTCAGAGAAGGGAAGCACCGCTAAGTGTCTGAAACAGTCACTTTGCTAGGAAGACATACACTTCACATCTGAAATGATAGTTTATACCCAACTCTCTCCTCCTCTATTGTAACAAAGTTCCATCTCTCAGCCTCACATCTTCTCAGTCATTTGGGGTTTTCCTCTAGTGGGGTTCTCTATCAATGGCAGCCACCACAATTCATGCAGTTTTTCATGTTACACTCACTGGAAAAGAGGAACTCAAGAGGCAGTATGGCACAAAAGGCCTGGCGTACAGCTCCCCTAAGACTGAAAGCAACTTGCTGACACTCTCCAACTACAGTTAGGTGGCTCCTCCCCTTATACCTCTGGAGCAGGCCAGTTGACCCTGCCCTCTAAGGGTCAAGAGGTTAACCCTTTGAGGTCTCATAGACCTACATAAGTAGCCAGAGCTCATTATAGGGGGCTAACAAGGCCACTAATAAAACATGTTATCATGTTGCACCATATGCTGAGAGAAGAGCAAGAATATTTATTTCATTAAGTAGCCAGAGCAAAGTAACTAGGTACTGGTTTTAAATAACTTACAGTACAAGTCTGGAATTAATTTAATGGACCTGGACAATGTTACTGCTAGGTCTGATGGTATTTCAGCAAAAATGCTTAGCTTCCCAGCCAACGTCATTGCACCAGCCCTCTACTATATTTTCATTCCATTTGTCTCAAGGTCATGTTCCAGTGAAGTGGAAGCATACTGTGATCATGTGATCATTTTCTTCATAAAGTTAATGATGACAAATCCTGTTTCAAACTACAGAATAAGGTTTCTTTAACTGATTATGTCTAAGATGTAGGAATGAGTATATTTCTAATCTTATTCTTCTCTGATATTTGAAAACTATTTCAATACTTTTTTCTCTAAACAATATGGATGTCTCCCAAATGTTAGCAATGGCAATGCTCTATTGATAATCCATCCTTTATCAGTGGCTTAATACATTCTGGAAGGGGGTCAGCACAATCTCAGAACATATTGATTTATCAGAGCTTTTTGGTATGGATCCTCATCAAATATCAAGTTAAACAAACTCTTGCCAGACCCGATACGGCTGTGTGAAGCTGCCAAATGACCAAAGTTACATGTGTGCATAGAAAATTTTGAACAATCGGGTATAACTTGGCCATTGTTTAGAGTTGTTTCTCCCAAGTTTCAACATGGCCTTTTTGGGTGATTTTGCTGAGCGAACATGCCATTTCGTGCAATAGGTGCAAAAACACATTTTGGGCAGGATATGAATAATGACAGCTGCACTGTTAATAAGCAGGTGTGCAAAAATGGCAATGTTGAAAATCTGAAGTGAAAATATTAAAAATTGGTGAAGTTAAGAGCGAGTGTAGAAACTGCGCAATGCATGCTCATAACGCAGTCATTTTTTTGGAATGTTTCCACCAAATTTGCAACATGGGCTTTTTGGAACACCCACCTCAGGAACAGTGGCACTGTCATTTCGTTACTCCATCCTGAAAGGTGATTTGCACAGCGACTGCAAAATCACCTTTCAGGACCGAGTAATGAAATGACAGTGAAAGTGTTCACAAGGTGGGGTCCCAAGAACCCCATGTTGAAAATTTGGGTCCAAAATTCCTTAAAATGGCTGATATATCAACATAAGATGAAAACCCCATTGACTGCCATTATACCATGCTTACCTTTGATTCTTCAGTTTGCGGTTCGGCTTTGAAGAGTACAGACATGTCCTGGTCCAGAGAAGATGACAGTGCTGACCTCTGGAGGTAAGTATGGGGTAAGGAGTGGCTGGAGAGATGGGTGCTCAGTGGGAGGTGGGATGGGGATGAGGGACTGGGACGATGACAGGGACCATTTTCTTATTTACAGGTAAAGAAAATAAAGATGTCGGGTGACGGTTTTCTTTATTTACAGAAAAAAAGCTTAAATTTAGGCACACAGGGGTGGGCTCTCAGTATGCCACATGATTTGGGGATACATGATGCCAACATGGGGATCGGGCACCCCAATGTTGGCACAGGGGGAAAATAAAGAAAAGAAACATAAATTTGGGCACACTGGGATGGGCTCTTAGTGTGCCACATTAGTTGGAGGGGTTACATGATGCCAACATGGGGATTGGGCACCCCGATGTCGGCATGGGGAGAAAAAGAAAAACATAAATTTGGGCGCACTGGGGTGGGCTCCCAGTTTGCCACATGAGTTGGGGGTACATGATGCCAACTCGGGGATTGGGCACCCCGATGTCAGCGTGGGGATGGGAAATGGAGGGAGCAGGAAGGACAGCAGCAGTGTGAGGGAGCAGGAGGGTTTTATATTGCTGTCGGTGCTGGGAGGGAATGGAGGAAGTGGGGAGGACAGGAGCAGTGTGAGGGTGTGGGAGGAGTGCCAACTGCAAGATGGCAGCAGCAACACAAGTGTAGTTTCGGTGACTGGCATTCTGCCATTCACAAGATGGTGGTACCAGCAGAACTGCGCATGTGTGCAAGGCACGCATGAGCAGTTCTTGTCCCAGAATACAGAAGTAACAGCCAAAATAGTGCTGCTGTTACTCCGTAGTGGCTGATCATGGTGGAGTATTACAAGCTCCGTTGTACTTCTGGAAGGATACTTCCAAAAGTCCAATGGAAGGTGCCACGATTGGCCGTTTTATGGCTGTTGTCGTGAAACGGCTGTGGGCTCCACCCACAGCCATAAAAATGGGTAAGGGTAAACGGGGCCTTCTGTAATGGTTGTCATCACACTGCTACATTAGCCTGAGCTATTACATAAGTGCAAAGCTTTTTCATAATGTTTAGTCATTTACTATACTGTATATACACAACTACAGTGACAAACTACATAAAACCACTTTGGCTTCATTTTCTCCATACTTTTCCTATGCACAGTATAATAGTATATTCTTTATCTTACCAATGTTTAATATGTGTACATAATTGTGGAACATATTTGCCAATTGCATAGTAGCCTAGAGGTTAGAGCAATGAGCTGAGTTCAAACTTGGTACATCTAGCAGATCTAAATATGATTTCAACAGCTTCCACTTCCATATTGTGTGACCCATAGCAAATCAATTAAACTCCCTGTGCTCTCAGGCCACCGTTGCAAATGGACCTTGTGCCCAGTGGATGGTATTCAATTACCAAGACATTACAAAACAAATTCTGGTCAGAGACGATATGGCTGTGTAGAGCTATTGGGATGCTTTTAACCATTATTTCTAATGAATTTGCACAGTGCAGATCTGCAGAGAGGCAGTTTCAATGTGGTCTTCCTTTTACACATTTTTATGTTTGCTTGCACGCATGTGCAAGAAACATAGTGCCATCATCCAAGTTTTCGGAGGTGTGTCACCCCCTCTTCCAATTCAGTCAGTGTGTTGGCAGGCGCGGCCGCAGTTCTCCAATGCCTGCTGGAGCTGTCTATGACAGCTCCAAAATGCAGTGGAGTACAGTTGAAAGGGGGAGCTCTGCTTCAGTGAGCAGCGATAAGACATTGCCTGCTCATGCGTGCTCCTCCTACACACACACACACACACACGCATGCATACTGCGAGCTGCCCCCCCCCACGCACACACTGTACAGCCGGGGGGTGCTCAATCCCCCATCGGCTGTGCTGCAGCCCCCCAAAGCCTTCCACATGCCACGCTGGGTGCCCACCCCAGCTTGGCAAGTCATCGTATACCAACGGGGTGCCTAATCCTCATCGGCTCCACTGTCCTCCCCCAGAGTAGGGTGCCACGCTGGGAGCCCACCCCAGCATGGCAACTGATGCTATGGGCTGATGGGGTGCCCAATCCCCGTCATCTCCATGCCCCAGCCATCCTTGTGCCACACTGGGAGCCCACCCCAGCATGGCAAACATCATGTCGTCATTTTTGTAAAAACCCTGCAAATTAAAAACTGTCCCTTAGCGCGTCTCCCTGCCCCCTCCCACAACCCGCACCCACCCACTGGCACCCTGCCTCCCCACACCCCCACCCCATACTTACCTCCTGACCTTGGCGCGACGATCTTCGGTGGACCGGGAACTCATCTGCACTCTTCAAAGCCGACTGCGAACTGAGGAAATGCCGGTAAGCTGTATAATGGGATAGATAGGGTTTTTTCAACTTTGTTGCATATCTCAGGCATTTTTTGGAATTTTTGCACCAAATTTTCAACATGGGTTTTTGGGACCCCTTTTCATGAATGCTGTCACTGTCATGGTGTTATTCAGGCCTGAAGGGTGATTTCGCAGTCACTGTGTGAAATCACCTTTTGAGACCAATTAATGAAATGACACTGCCAGTGTTCATAAGGTGGGCTCTCAAGAAGCCTATTTTGAAAATTTGGTGGAAAGATTCAAAAAAATGATTGTCTTACGAGCGAGTGTTGCGCAATTCCTACGCAGGCTCGTAAGTTTGCAAAATTTTCAATATTTTCACTCCAGATTTTCAGCATTGTCATTTTACCACACCTTCTTATGAGCAGTACAGCTGTCATTTTTCACATCTCACCCAAAACGTGTTTCCACCCATGTAGCGCACAATGGCGCAGTCGGTGCGGAAATCAATGTACAGAACAAATTAAAAAAATCACAGTGACACTGTTCATGAGCAGAGGTCTTAAAATGGCTATGTTAAAAATTTGGTGAAAAAATCCCTAAAAATGACTGTTTTATGAAAGTGCATTGCGCAGTTCCTACGCACGCTCGTAGGTTTGTGAATTTTCAATATTTTCAATCCAGATTTTCAGCATTTCCATTTTATTACACTTCCTTATGAGCAGTACAGCTGTCATTTGTCACATCTTGCCCAAAACATGTTTCTGCCCATGTAGCCCACAATGGCGCAGTCGATGTGCGAAATCAATGTATGGGACACATTAAGAAAATCACAGAGACACTGTTCATGAGCAGAGGTTTTAAAATGGCTATGTTGGAAATTTGGTAAAAAATTCTTAAAAATGACTGTTTTACGAGTGTGCATTGCGCGGTTCCTACACACGCTCGTAAGTTTGCGAATTTTCAATATTTTCACTCCAGATTTTCAACATTGCCATTTTATTACACTTCCTTATGAACAGTACAGCTGCCATTTTTCACGTCACCCAAAATGTGTTTTCGCACATGTAGCGCACAATGGTGCAGTCGGTGTGCGAAAGCAATGTTTGGGACAGATTAAGAAAATCACAGTTACACTGTTCATGAGCAGAGATCTTAAAATGGCTATGTTGAAAATTTTGTGACAAAAGTCCATAAAATGACTGTGTTATGAGTGAGCATTGCGCAGTTTCCACGCACCCTCATAAGTTCATGAGTTTGTAATATTTTCAATCCAGATTTTCACCAGTGGCATTTTTCCACACTTCCTTATGAACAGTACAGCTGTCATTTTTCACAACATGGATGAAATGTGTTTTCACACTTTCAGCGCAGAGATGCATGGTCGCTGCGGGAAATCATTGTTTGGGACAGATAAAGAAAATCACAGTGACACCGTTCATGATCGGAGGTCCCAAAATGCCTGTGTTGACAATCTGCTGTAAAAAATCCCCAAACCAATTACATTACGGGTGTGCGTTGCACAGTTTCTATGCAAGCTCGTGACTTCACCAGTTTTTTAATATTTTTATTGCAGATTTGCAACATTGCCATTTTTTACACCTCCCCATGAACAGTACAGCTGTCATTTTTTACATCCTGTTAGGAATGTTTTTGCACCTGTGGTGCTAAATGCCGTAGTCACTGTGCATAAGCAGCTTTCGGCTAACAAACTGATATTGCCACTGTTCATGAGGTGAGGTCACAAAAAAAAACAATGTTGAAAATCTGGAGTGAAAATACCAATGGATGCCTGTGGTATTAGGGTTTCCAACCATAACGCCCAACCCTGTAGAGAATGACAGGCATCAGGGATGTGACTTGGGATTCTTGCCTGTAATGCTTTCTACCATTCCACACCCTGCAGCCAGTGAGAGCATCGAGTATGCCTTGGACTCTTTGGCCCCAAAGTTCACCCCATTCTCCTATACCACACTCCATCTCACTGTATTTTCTGATGGAATGGGTACATAAGGGCCAAAGACCCTAAGGCACACCATGACACTTGTCAGTGTCTGCAGGGTGGGGTGTGGTGAAATGACATGGCCATTATGCCTGACGACCCAAAGGCACACCCCAATGCCTGTCACTCTCTGCAGGGTGGTGGTGGGGTTGGCTTCAGTTCAATACTTCACTGCCATTTCTATTATGCAGCTCTGTAACTTCTACACTACCACTGCCAATGCCAGCAAGCAAACATTCGGCCTTGACAAATGCTTGTTATAATGTGTTTTCCTAGAATATGCCTGCTGATTGCTATATGTTTAGCCTGGATAGTTCACAGAAGACATGTCAACTTATTTTCAGTGAGGCTCTACATCTACACAATATTATGCTGCATTGCATAAAATCAGAACACACTGAAAACAATATTTTACATCTGGATTAGGCTACCCTGAATAAATACATTATAAAAATGGTAAAATCATGACCCCACTGAAAACAAGATATTGCTTCTAATCTGGGACATCTTGAGTAAATACAGTGCAAAAATGTGTGAAATGAAGATCACAGTGACAATGAGCTGTAGCATCTCCCCAACGCTATCCAGGATACAAAATTTAGGATAAGAAATATTTACAGAGCTAGTGGAGCCAAAACAGGCAGACATGAAAATAATACAACTTTTAATTAGTAGTCAGTTGTAATTTTTTATTTCTGAAGTATTTTCTTTTTCCCTTTGCTCATCAGAAAGTATTCTATGTGGCGATAATATTGTGCTGGATATATTGGAAAGCTCTTAGCCTAACCTTCATAATATTACTGCCCACTACATCATCAGCATTGTGATCTCACTGACTGTGACATCACAGGTGAACAACCCGGCAGTCACTCACTTGCTGTTTTTATGTAGCAATGATGTCATAGTCATTGAGGTCACAATGCTGATGATATAGTGTGGAGCAGTAGAGTAAGATATGTCAGCTGCCAGGCTAAGAGCTGTTTCACATATCACACCTACTAACATCAGGTAAACAATCTTCTAATTAAACAATGGGAAAAGAAAAAGTACCTCAGATATAAAAGATAATGGCTGCTTTTAAAATCTAATATTTATTTATTTATTTATTTATTGTCTCAGATTACAACCTTTGAGTCAAGGACTCTTTTACCAAGCTTCCACATCAGGGAGCAAGGCAGTACACTAGCTCTTTAAAGGAAATCTACTGTAAATCAAAACTCACTGTGTTCACTGACATAAACAAACAGTTTCTTTATTGTTTTATAATATATTATATTGCGGTATTTATTTTGAATGTCGTGGCCATGAGGATGGTGTGTACAGTGTGTGTGTGTGTGTGTGTGTGTGTGTGTGTGTATGTGTGTTTGTTGTAGCTCAACATATTTTTTCCCCCAAAAAGCATAGTGAAATCCTGAATAGTTCACAGAAGACCTGACATATGTCTGAGACAGTGCTTATCAGATAGTGTCTTAAAAGGTTAAAAAAAAAACAGTGTAACTCTTTTTAGATTTGTTCCTGGGAAAGGGTGACATTTATGAGGTATGAATCTTTCTTGAAAGACAATACTTGCCCAACCGAAGCTAGTACCAAGAAAATGCTAAGTATTTAAATGTGCAGGTTGTTGCATTTCGAAGCAGGTAAACAAATCTCCAGTTTAACAGGCAATCAATATTTAACAAGCTGTTTCAGTCTCTTAATGACCATCTGATATACAGTTTTAGTGCTGTCTCCAACACTCTAAAGGGAAAGAAGGGAGTATTTTATTTCATTTGGCATAGTGATTTATAGTTGTGGAAGGATACATTCAAATGTCCAAAAATGTGTTCCATGTTCCTCCATTTTTCCAGCTACGGCTAGCAAGATGGCCGTAGGCTCTGCCCACAGCCATAAAAATGTTGGTATTTCTGGTTCATTATTAAAGGGAACATAAACCTTGTTATCTTCATTTTTCTAATATAATTTTGCATTTGGACATGTGTGAAGTCTGTTTAACGCCGCCCGTAAAGTGATTTGGGGGTCATTATTACAGCTGACTTGAAAGTCACCAGGCAGGCAGTCAAGGCAGTATGGAAGGCAAGTGGGATGTTGGGTTGTATTGGGAGGGGTATCACAAGACGGAAGAGGGAGGTAATAGTTCCACTGTACAAAACCTTGGTGAGGCCTCATCTGGAGTACTGTGTGCAGTTCTGGAGGCCATATCATCATAAAGACATTGACTGGATGGAAGCAGTGCAGAGGAGGGTGACAAAGATGGTCAGAGGGTTACAGCAAAACCTTATGAGGAGAGAGTGAGGGACCTCAATATGTACACTCTGGAGCAAAGGAGGGAGAGGGGCGATATGATTGAGACATTCCAGTTCCTCAAGGGTACAAAAAAGGTTAAAGGGAAAACTATCTTTCAATTCAAAAAAATGCCTGGACCAGAGGACATGACATGCAACTAGAGGGGAGCCAATTAAGAGGAAATGTACGGAACTTATTTTTCACTGAGGGGGTGGTGGATGCATGGAATAGCCTGCCCCAGGATGTAGTGGCTGCTTGTACAGTGGCAGGATTTAAACATTCATGGAACAGGAATAAAGGAACACTAGTGATGGAAATGTAAAGCTACAGCCAATGACCATGTAGAGTCATGGGGTGCTTTTACAACCAATAAAATGTGCAGACTGGATGGGCCTGGCAGTCTTTATCTGCCAACAATTTCTATGTATCTGTGTATATATGTATCAGTATGTTGTTTCATGTTTCATGTGTTTGTTTTGAAATAATCTAAGTTTTGTCCTTATTTAAGTTAATTTGTTAATGCTTCTCTTTTCCCACCCAATATCAGATTGTACTGACTGTACATGCTGTCTTGGAAACCAATGACATCAGTTGAGCAGAAGCCTTGACTGAAAAGCTTCACCCTAGGCTTCCACTGAACTGATATCATTGACTTCCAGAGCTGGTCAGTTATTAAAAAATGAATATTGGATGCAAAAAATAGAAGTATTAACAAAGGACCCTGCAAAAGGAAAAAATATTTAAAAAAGAAAACATGAAACAAATATTAAGAAGTATTACACTACTTCACTCAAGTTCAAATTTATAATTATATATTCAGTGGGCCTATGCAACCAGAGTAGTGTTATGCTTGCGCAACTGTGATTACTGTTTGGCTGTTCACACTCTCTATTCCACAGGGAATTACCACCCTGTGGGGGGGTACTGAAGGCAAGGAACCCTCAAAAAGGGTTCCACCCTAGAGGTACCGTGGGAAAGATTATCTTGGCTAAAGGTACCTTAGGAAAGAGCCCCAAAAAGAGCATTGACCAGTAAACGTTGACTATGAGATAGAGAAGAAGCTTTACAATAATGATACAGGTTGATGAAACACAAATGAGATGCATAAGTTGTCAAGATTGAACTGGTAAAATGGATTGTACTGAAGACATCAGGGGGCTTCCTAAGGAGAGAAGAAACAGTGATTAGGGCCACCATCCATCTCCATCCAATAGCAGAAACCTGCCTAAGGAAGCTAGGGAATATACTGTAAACAACTAACTACATATTATGACCTTTGGCTTGGACTAGAGGAAAAAAATGTTTAAAAGGAGGAAACCTGTAGGGATCCAAGGCCTAGGTCGCCTTCTCTAAAAACTGGGCATAGTTTTTTGGGGGTTTTTTTGTGTTATGTATTTATCTCCCCTGTGACTCCCCTACCACTCCTTCAGGCCAATTGCCCAAGGACACTCAAGTCTCGCTCAGTTCTGCTGCTGACTCGACCCCACATTACAGCCACCACAGGGTACCCTGACATAACCCTTGCATTGGGTGGGTCCTCCTTTTCCAAGGAGAAACAGCCTATTGGCCTAGGCATTGGACCTGGGTGCTGCTGTGGTCAGGTCTGCTGTCATGGATCCAGGGCATAGTTTATTTAGTGACAGCTCTGCTGCTGCAATTTAGAAACCCAATCCAAGGAGATGAAATATTACAATCTGGTGGAAAGCTCTCTAGATCCCTGTAATGGGAATGCCTTGAAGAGTTGTGAGAGGCCTCTGCAACAACAGGTACTCTTGAAGCAAGAGCAGACTCTCAAGGTGGGATGAGGAGAGCAATGACTGCTGAGGCACTCATCTGGCCTACCCACTAAAACAGACCAGGTAAACCAGAGGTGGTTGCAGGAAGAATAGCTTTTGAAGGTACCACAGCATTACCATAGCCAAAGGGCACTCTTGGGCTTAACGGACCCACCCCTCAGAAGCTGAAGTCTTAAGTTCTACATCAAGAGGTGCTGCTAATGAGTTAGATGAATGAAGCTCTGCCCAGAGCAAGGACATTCCCACTATCAGCCAGATGAGAAGGACCCTGCCCCGAGCTTCACATGCTCAAGATGTAGATTTCATGGGTGCAGAATGAGACTGTTGGCTACAGAGTAAGCCCTGAGCCAGAAAAGATAATGGCATGCCTCTGATTTATGGTTGATCACATAAATCAACTTTGATTTGCTAGATAGAAGGAGGCTGGGTGAACCCAGTGGCCATAGATTAGATAGCAGGTTAATGATAAGGAGGCCGGGCAAAGCCAGCAGCCTGGGTAAGGTTGGAGGCTATAGTGTGAACCAGCATTCAGAGGTTGATAGTGGTAGCAGCCAGCAGAAAGCAAACCAACCAATTCCATTAAGGAAGCTAAATTAATGGTGGTATAAAAGGTAGGTGTTTAAGTAATGAGAGGCTGAGACACCAGTAACTGAAACAGTGAGGTTTAGCATAATGAATCAATGTGGTTTAGCAGTTGATCGCTATGGTTTCAGCATGAATATTGAATTGATATGAACAGCATGAATACCTTAGATGCCATTAAGGTGGAGTTAGGTTATTCCAGTAGGGAGCATGTACAAGGCAGTAAGTATTTGCAACGTAATAATGAAATGCAATGGATAACTGGAAAGTCATGTAGGCTGCATTTAAGCATGATAACTGAAAAGCCATGTAGGCAAAGGAGCAGGGCAAATCTTATAGCTTACATAAAAGCATGCTCCTGCTACTTGGAGCCATGATGCCCCTCTGTGACATCACAGTCCCCTGCCATGGGAATAATAGGGAAGACCCAAGCTGAGCACAATGAGACCAAAAGCAACTGTAATGTTGGTAGGACAAGAACCCCCCCAAAAAATAGAGGCGCTTGTACAGGCAAGGTCCTAGTTAAGGACAGAGCCATATGATAGCAGTCGCCAGAGTAATGTGAACAACTGAAGCAAAATAATGACTGAAAGGTTCAGCATAAGTAAATTCACAATGTACTGCCAAAATGCCTGCAGCTGTAAGCTGTGTCAGTATAGTAATACAGCAACAGGAATATACTCAAGAAGTGCAAAATTGAAAGTTGGGAGTAGTTGCTGCCTGGCTGAGCAAACACTGAATAAACTGAACAGAGCACACTGAGTATGAATACTGAATGAGCTGAACAGAGCTGACTAAATGAAATGAGCAGTGTAACTGAGAAACAACCTAGCACAGCAGGGAGTGCTGAGCAACAACATAGCACAGCAGGGAGTGGCAGCTAGCTAGGAACAGAATGAAGCCTGGACCAGGTGCAAACATTTAAAGTGAAAAAGCAAGGCGTCAGCAGAGGCAGGAAAAAACAGCAGTTTGAGCTGAAGAATACAGATAACAATTGCAGCTGAACTGAGAGTTTGCAAAACAATGGTGAGTAAATGGGAGCCTGAGTAACACAAGCACAGGAATAGCACAATACAAAGAGCAACAGTATGGTAGAAAAACCAGAAAGCTCCTGAAAAGAAAACACCAAATGAAAATATACAAACACAGGAGAACAGGAAAACAAGCAACACAAAGAAGCACACATCAGCCGGAGGCTAGCAAATACTAACCAAAAGCAGGAGAAACTCAATGAATAGAAGTCCAGTACAACCAAGCAGATCCCAAAGCACAAGGGAAGGAGGGAGGCAAACACTGGAGGGGGCAGCAGGACCCAAGGGAGAAAGCAGACTGACAGTCTCTCCGGCCAGCAAAGAAAAATGTTTCAGAAGGAGGCTTGGAGAAACTGCTTATATAGCTCAGGAAGGCAGTGTGGCTGGTTGCTCAACCCACTGAACTACAAGCATAGCCTTTCAATAGAAATGTAAAACGTTTCTTAAGTGACCTCACAGAATTGTACAAAAAATCTTGAATACATTTTTGTAACATAACCAATGAGGAAAGATTGGCATTGACTAAATTGTCTCAAGACCCCACAATCATTATAAAATCTGCAGTTGGAGGGGGGATTATTGTACTGTACAGGATGCTACTAAATATGAGCAAGAAATCTTTTCACAACTCTCTCATAGCAATTCCTATCAATGTTTAACATTTGATCTTAGTGATAAAATTAAAAGAGAAATAGAGTACTACCTTCTCAGTCTCTACTATGAGGGTTGTGTTACACCAGATGAACTCTTCTATTTGTCTGTACAGTCCCCCCCCCCCCAAGAAAAACAGCATTATATATATTACCAAAGATATACAAGGACTTGGCTAACCTTCTGGGGAGGCCTACTGTATCTGGTATTGGGTGGGTTACTGAACCAATCTCTAGACTGGTAGATAGTTTTCTGAGATCTGTGGTACCCTAAATCAGAAGTTATGTAAGAGATACCACGAAAATGCTGACTGTTCTGAATGACACTGAAACCAAAAATGACTGGTTTTTAGTAACCATGGACATGAATTCTCTATATATGAACATCCCTCATTTTGAGGGTCTAGTAGCCATTGAACATTATTTGTTAAAGTACACTGATCTAACACAAGAAAATATCAATATGTTAGTGAATTTCACAGAAATTGTTCTGAAAAACAATGTGTTTATGTTTGAAGACAGAAATTATGCACAAATAAAGGGAACAGCTATGAGTGCTACGTTAGCAGCCAGTTTAGCCAATATGTACACTCTGATGCTAACCCCATTCTAGACAAAATAGATATTTGGAAATGTTATATCAACGACATCTTCCTTATATAAAAAGGGGTCTGAGACTGAGCTACATGCCTTTGTTAACTTCTTTGAATCCAGCAACCCTAATATAAAACTGAAGGTGTCTGCTAACAAACACTTTGTCAATTTCTTCAATCTTGACATTACTAAGTGTGGTGATGGCAGTTTAGTCACAGACCTGTACAAAAAAAAAAAACTGACCATAACATCCTACTACTAGCCTCAAGCTGCCACCCGAGGCACACGCGTAACTTACCCTAAGGGCAGTGTATGCGACTGAGAAGAAATTGTGGGAATGAGGATTTGTATGATGTAAGATCTGAAGAACTCACAGAATGGTTAAGGGACCGACAGTATATGGACAGTGACATAGCAGCATCGAGAGGTTCAATTGATCAAATGAAGCGTGAAGACATGCTGTTACCAAAAAAAATTATAACAGTCTGGAGATGGTGAATCTCACCTTATTTTTACCATGGAATATGGGGGAGGAGCAAGGGAACTAAATAAGATTGTTGGGAAGAATCTTACAGTACTTAGTGGGGCAAAACAGCTACATCCTTTTCTGAAGACCCCAATCAGGATTTCCTATAGGAGAGCCCCCAATCTGTATGATAAGCTGGTACACAGCTACTATCCCGCAGATAGAAATCAGAAAAAAGAAGTGGAGTTGCAAGCCGTGTGACACATGTAGAGTATGTCACTTGATAACTAGAGGAACTAAATTTTTGAATCCCAGAACAGTGAACCCAGAGAAAGTAAGAGGAGAAATTATATGCAGTATGGAAGGGGTAGTATATATTTTATCCTGTTCATGCAGCAGCTACTATGTGGGGAGAACAAAAAAATGTTTTAGAAATAGGATAATAGAACATCTACAGGTGATTAGAAATGAAAGATGTGAATATGCTATGGCAGCACACATAAAATCAGTAAATAATAAAATAGAACGCAAGGTGACAGTGGGGGGAATCGAACATGTAGGGAAGGGGTATCCAGTGATAATGGCTTTAGCATGGTGGTAACTGGAAGGAGGGTGACTACACAAGGGTGAATGATGTGTCAGCTAATGACATGGAACAGCGACCTGCACATGGGCATCTAGTCAGGTCGGCGAGCATCACAATCATGACCGGCAGCCATGGTGACTCGGAAAGGGGAAATTGGTTAAAGGGTGCCAGGGGGAAAAAGGCCACTAGAGCAATAGGTGACTGTGCAAAACAGTGGACGAGGAGCATTCGCACGTCCGTGGGATGGCCCCCCACACACACATGGAACACATAGCAGACATAGAAGGCAGAGCTGTGGGGTCAACCTCTGAACTGCCACAGTAACACACACGATTGACTCATGCTGCCGATGCAGGTATGAAGTGGTGGGCCATCGTGCTGGGAGTTCAACTCCCACAGCTGCCTACTGCTCACACAGTGCCGTCCAGTAAATTGTAGAAATGCCATACAGTAGAGGGTTACTCAGGCCAAGGGGTAGCCAAACACAGGGTTACCAACAGTTATGGCTGTACTCAGCAGGTCACCACATGCTCTAACCTGGATGTCCTACATGCACAGTCATATCTGTCATCACCCATTGAACACTGCCACATGGCGCTATAGTGCACCTGCAATCTACTCCAATGTTTGTATGCTGCATGGTCCCAGGGGCATGCCTACGCATGCACGTGGGCATGCATACAAGTGTGCTATCACCTGCTCCACCCCTTAAAGAGATGCTGTGCAGACATGCAGGTCTCCTGTTAGGAAGGTGAATGAAGCATGGCCAAGGTCTGCTACCTCATGAGCCAGAAGGGGAAGACGCACCTTGCACACCGTGGGTACCTGTACCAGTGGGACAAGGAGGTCAAGCAAAAGGTGTACTGCTGCTGCATGTAGGACCACTGCTACAGCTGACCTGCATGGGTGCATATTGAGGCTGACGCTGTCATCTATACAGGCCATCCCTGCAACCATGTCCCTGATGCAGGGGAGGTGGGGGTCCATAAGGTTCTGAGCAGTGTGCGTGAGTGTGTGCGCACAAGCATGGAAAGCACCTTGCAGGTGCTTGATCACTGCGCCATAGGGATGCTGAATGCCATGGCTGGCAGGCTACTGGGGGTCCCGCTCATAAAGTGGACTGTGCAGCATATACAGCAGGCCAGCAGGGGTAGCCAAGCCACACTGACCTCACTGCTGGACCTGGCAATACCCCCTGAATATGCCATCATGGGGGTGAGGAGAAACATTCCTTCAGCATGACAGCAGTCCATCCGAGGACCGTGTGCTGCTGATCACCACCCAGAGGTCCCTGCAGTACCTTGCTGGCTGCAGCAACTGGTTTCTGGATGGTACATTCCACTGCTCACCACCACTCTTCAGGCAGCTTTTCACTATGCATGGGCTGTGTACGGGCGTCGTGCTATCTGCCGTGTACATCCTCATGCCAGCAAGGACAGAGCGGGCATACATGACTGTGTTCAATGAGGTGTGGAAGCTTTCTGGTGGCATGTGCCATGTGACCGCAATGATGGATTTTAAAAGGGTGGCCTAGTGTGCATTCACGACCACCTTTGATGGAGCGGTGGTCTGGAGCTGCTTTTCCATTACTGCCAGGCTGCGTGGTGGACAGCGCAACAGACCCTGAAGCTGCACACCAGGTATGCCAGGAAGGAGGAGTTCACTCTGAACATCCATATGCTCCTGGACCTGGCATATGTACCCAGGGATGCCATGGAGGGGGCCTATAGTGACCTGCTGGACCAGCCCTTCTATAGGTCCAATGAAGAGCTGCTGCAGCCGCTGCTCGAATACATGGAGCTGACATGAGTTGGCCAGGCATTGGGCAGGACAGCATGCAGGTGGCCCCTGTTCCCGATCCCCTGCTGGAACATGTACAGCCTACCCCAGATGTCCTTGCATGGATGAACAACTCTGTTGAGGGGTGGCACCGTAGCTTCTGCACCAGACTGGGCACCTGTCACCCAAGCTTCTGGCATTTTCTGGATTGCCTCATGGAGGAGGAAAGCCTAACAGGTGTCTGTATTGAGCAACTGCTGCCCAGTGCAGGGATGGCAACACAGAAGAAAAAGTGCCAGAGCCTTACCTTGCAACTTGAGGCCATCGTCAGGGACCATGGCAACATGAACACACCCGATTACTGTACCTGTGTGGCCTCACAAATAACTTCCAGATGCAGGTGTAGCTGGGTGTGCCCTGGGATGGCATGCTGCCTCTGTCCCGCTATGTGACCTGTGGCTCCATCCGCCACCCCCTGGCCATCGTGTGCCGCTGTGGCACATGGCAGCGTGTCTGTCCTGAGGTTTCCCTCCCCCCGGCTGTCCATCCAACAGGCAACATGCTGCAGCCATCTAGGGTGCACACCAGTGCCGACATCACATGCACTATTGCACTGCCACCAGGTGCTGTGCTCTCCACGGCCTGGGTCTTGACTGGTACTGTGCTCCTCCCTAACCACCATCGGCCTGTACCCTGCTGGCGGTGTCCCCCGCACAGGTGTCCCACTCCCCCAATTCCCCCCCCTTGTCTCCTTCTTTCCATTTGTGTTGGTGGTGGTGGTAGTGTTTTTTTTTTTTTTTATGTTGACCAGTCACCATTCTGAGGGTCGCACATGTCCCTGCGCACCATCCCTGCCCCCCCGTTGTGCTTTTGCC
This sequence comes from Neoceratodus forsteri, assembly GCA_016271365.2. Lineage (NCBI taxonomy): Eukaryota > Metazoa > Chordata > Ceratodontiformes > Ceratodontidae > Neoceratodus > Neoceratodus forsteri. The sequence continues at coordinate 345,138,485 of CM028134.1, read as the reverse complement.
CTCCTCTGTGGGATGGCTTTCACCAATCCAGTGGTTTCCCCTGTTCCCCAGCACTGATCTGGTGCCTGCCACCCCCCCGTGCCCTTACAGCGATTGCAGTTCTGCGATTGCACTTATCACATAGAACCTAGGGAAGGATATTCATGGTGGTGACTTTGTCAATACACTTAATAAAAAAGAGCAATAATTGATATTTCAGTTAGGAGGTTTAGAAACGCCAGGACTGCATGGCAAGTTTGAACTGAGACTATTTCTGAGAATTAAAAAGTAGCTGCTGGCTCCTGGATAATGATGACGTCCCAGATATAGAAGTATTTTTCTACACTTTATAGTGATAAATGCTAGCATTAACTGGCTCACAGAATGAGAAATAATCTGGGACCACCCATGCACTGCTGCAAATTCCTGTAAATAAACCTATCCTCACCACTTCTACCTCTGTGCCCCCTTCTCCATCTGTTACTGTTCTATGGCTCCTTGCGTATTTTTAACAAACATAGCCCTAAATAAATTTATTGCTGAATTATGTAGAAACAGAATAAAATTGTTTTCAGTGCTACATTTTAGTAGCTGTTGTATTTACTACAGGGCATTTATAATACATTTGATTATTTATACAGTTTCTTCTTTGTTACAGATTTAGAATCATATTTTATTCTGGGACTCACATATCCCTGTTTTGTAGTGTTGAAATCGTAACAATCTATCGCACTTTTCTGCATTTCCATTAAACTAGTGGAATTAATAGCACCGTTTTTTGTATATTTGCATGTATTTAATTGATGTAATGAGTGTATATATGGTGTGGTCTGATTCGTTCTTTCAAAATGCTGCAACCAATGAAATGTTACTCTCTCACCTCCTTGTGTTTAATTTATGTCTGCCAATGCTTGCGTTTTAATGTGTGGACTTAATAAAGGATTCAAAATGAACCTAGCCTGATGGTCCGGTAATTTGTTGACACGGATGGTGAATGAGGCTTTGTATCTGCTTGACCAATTTTTATGTTCCCTTTTAGTTGCTTTTCAGACTACAATATCCGCACCTCTGGTCACAACATGTTGTTATTGTAATGTGTGCATCCAACAAATTATGTGTACTCTCTGGGGTTGCTCAAGGTGCTGTTCATGCCCTCCATATCTTTACTTTTTAATTAGCATTTCATTTAGGTCTTCACTCATCTTTTCAGCTAATGATTCAGTCATTCACAGGCTCATCCAGTTTAAAAGACAGCCATGATCTTTAATCAGAAGACAAAGTACTGTTTGTTTAAATGAAATTTCAAACAATTTGGCCATTAATGCTTGGAAACACAAAACATAGAGCAATGATAAAAAAAAAGAGCCAACTTCCTGATTTCAAGAGTTTTAGCAGCAATAACTCAAGATTTATAGTTGTAGACCCTATGAATAAATTTTGTTTCAAGCTACTTGGAATATGGATAACCAACAAACATTCCTGATCTCACCATATGAGTGAGCTCTGTATGGAAGCCTGCAGTCAGACTGGCGTGATAAACGTGTTATTCATTCCTGCACCACCTGCTCTGCTGTTTAAGCTTCACTGTTCTTGCACTCACTCAATTTTAGAGCATAATTCCTAGCTCTACAATAACCACTGGGAGTACAAAATTAGAAAGTGTGTATTAATGCCAAAGTCTGAATGCACTACAGAACCATAAAATAAACTCAATCTGGGGAGATCCATTGGTACTTTCTGACTGTGAGCATGAAAGGTTAGAGTCATAGAAATAAGGAAATGTTAAGTCAGACATGTAATTATTAATACATTGCTCGCAAACCCAAAGTACTTTATTTAGTCAGCCCAACCTAATGCTGTTTCTCTTGCCTTCCTGTAATTTAGACACAATCACATTTTCTTTCTTTGCTTTTTGAGTAAAATTCTGGATTTCTGTACTAAGTACAGATCCATTTGTAGATGCTTGCTGTAAACCTTTCTCCACTCTAAGCTTAGTCACCATTGAGTTATCAAATGTCTTTCAAATCTAAACATTACTTCAGGAATTTTTTTTATTATTATAAATTCAGGCTGAATCAAATGCTCACGCTTAGCGCTACATCAGCACAACTCCAGTAACTTAGACCCAACTCTCCTTGTCTAACATCCTTTCATGTAAACTAAAATCTATATATATTTTTTCCATTTATTAAGTGCTCAAGCAAATGCTCTTATGCCTATTAGAAGACCATTAAGAAACAACAGGAAAAATGATGGCAGTTAAACTAAATTAATTGGGTAATGAAAACTTCTTCCAAAGGCCAGTGTCAGATGTATGTACTGAAACTACAGAAGTATATCCTACTAATAGCCTGGCTAAAAATAATTAGATTAAATAAGCTAGACTAGAGCTAAAAATAAGTTTTAAAAATGAGGATCATGATTTATCTTAAAAAAAAGTAGATATTGATACAAACAACTGAGTTGTTACTGTCATTGGTAATAATGTTTGCACATAGCTATATCTGAGTTAAAATGCTCTACACAGTCACCAGCATGGCAAAAAGATTTCAGTTGGGCAGCTCAGGTCTCAAGAAGTGGCCTGTTTTGGTTATCCGAGAAACAATCTCAAAAATGTGGCCAGTTTTGGTTGTCTAAGAAACAATCAGTGAAATTTAAAAATAATAAAATATTTTGTTTTTATAACAACATATATAAATGCTAGCTACCCTAAATTTATCTGACCAGTTCAATTTTTAAGAGATAGTCAAAGTGACTACCTGAAAGAAACTTGTTGCAGGGGTGTTTTTAACTTTACAAGGTATGCACAACTTTTAGGTTATATGAGTGCTGCACTGTATGTTTAATTATACCAGCACTTAATTAAGGAATTAATATGTAAATAACAGCTGTTTCAACTACCTCAGTACTGCATTTTATCACATCTTATAAATAATATCACTCCAGAGGAGCAGAACCAATTATTATATAGTGTATAGTGGAATGTTGTTCTGTATAGAATTCCATCCCTTTCAAAATGCTGTTCTACCACAGGTCCAAGGTCATGGAATGTTGTTCTCCTACTGTGGCAGAACAATATTCTAGAACCTCTAGAGAATACATGGGTCAGTTTCATTTTGAAAGCAAAAGAAATCACAAAACACATTTTTCATTCAGTACTGTACACTATAAAAAATACAGGATGAGCAACTCTATGCACAGCCAGTGTGTTTTGCCACCTCGGGGTTCTGATTCCCATGGACCTCTCGAGTTTTGCTCTCGAGGTCAGAGGGAATCAGAATTCCTCTGTGGCAGAACACACTGGTTCTGCATAGTTGCTCATCCAGTATTCTCAATATCCTGTCAGTACAACAGCGGAGGCAACCAGAACCTGCAGTAAGGCCCAGAGCAAGAAGGCTAGGGCTAAGAAACCGAGCTGGGTGAGCAAGAAGGTCATGGAAAAGGTAAGGAGGAAAAGAGCTGCCTTTAGGAGGTACAAAAAAAACAGGGAGGGGGAGGACAGGGAGGAGTACCTGAAGGAATCTAAGGAGGTGACACGTGCAGTAAGGGGAGCCAAGGCGTCTACGGAGCTTAGGCTGGCACAAGGCATTAAGAACGGTGAGAAAGACTTCTTTAGGTACATCAGGGAGAAAAGGAACTGTAAGGACCACATAGTAAGGATTAGGAAGGAGTGGGGCTGGGTGGAAGCAGGGGGGCGATAAGGTAGAAGCATTAAATGATTACTTCTGCTCAGTATTTACTAAAGAGAAGAGGGAGGTGATACCCAAGGGGGGAGGAATGGCAGAAACAGGGGGGAGGGTGTGACAGACAGAGAAATCATGGAAGGCAAAGTTCTGGAGGGTTTGAGGGCACTGAGGGTGGACAAGGTGCCAGGCCCAGACAGCATCCACCCCAGGGTACTGAAGGACCTGGCAGTGGTCCTTGTGGGACCTTTGGCAGACCTATTTAATGCCTCATTACACTCAGGTTGTGTACCTCAGGATTGGAGGATGGCCCATGTGGTGCCCTTTTGCAAGAATGGCCCCAAGGATGAACCAGGTAACTACAGACCAGTGAGCCTCACATTCATCGTGGATAAGCTGATGGAGACTATCCTGAAGGAGGGGCTGGTGGCCCTCCTGGAGGCCAAAGGACTACAGAACAGCAGACAGCATGGCTTCATACATGGCAGATCCTGCCAAACCAACCTGGTGGAGTTCTATGACTGGGTAACTAGGCAGTTGGACAGGGGGCCATGCAGTGGATGTCCTGTATCTGGACTTCAGTAAGGCATTCAACTTGGTGCCACATGGGAGGCTGGGAAGTAAGTTAGAAGGCACAGGGGCAGATGCAAAGCTGGTGAGATGAGTAAGGAACTGGCATCAGGGAAGGCAACAGAGGGTGGTGGTAGGTGGGGCTCTCTCATCCCCAAGGGTAGTGATGAGCGGTGTTCCATAGGGCTCAGTGTTGGGACCAGTGTTGTTTGGGATATTCATTGCAGATATATCATTGGACATCAAGAGCAAGATCAGTCTGTTTGCTGATGACACCAAGAAGGGAGCTGTGGTGGATGATCAAGGGGGATGGTAGGGGTTGCAGGCTGATCTGGAAAAGCTGGAAACCTGGCCAGACACCTGGCAACTGGGGTTTAATGCCAAAATGTGCAAGGTGCTGCATTTTGGGCTGAAGAACCCAAGGAGGAGTTACAGCTGGGGAGAGTGCAGCTAGCCAAGACAGAGGAGGAGAAGGATCTGGGGGTGCTCATTACAGGGTCAATGAACAATTCTGCACAATGTAGGAAGGCAGCTGCAAAGGCCAACAAAATGCTGGGTTGCATTGCAAGGTGTATCTCCTTGAGGAGGGGGGAGGTGATTCTGCCACTGTATAGGTCATTAGTTAGAACGTATCTGGAGTTCTGCGTGCAGAGTACTGGGTGCAGTACTGGCACCCATATCTGAAGAGGGCCATTAAGTTACTGGAGGAGGTGCAGTGCAGGGCAACAAGGATGATCAAGGGGCTGGGGGACTTGCCATATGAGAGGAGGCTCAGGGAGCTGAACATGTACTCGCTACAGGAGAGGAGGGACGGGGGGACATGATTGAAACCTTTAAGTATATGAAAGGAATAAACAAGACAGGTACAGAGGGGCTGTTCAAAGTAAGGGAGGGGAGGGAAACCTGGGGCCATGATATGAGACTGGAGGGAGGAAGGTTCAGGAGGGAGATGAGGAGACACTTTTTTACAGAGAGGGTGGTAGCTGGGTGGAATCATTACCGGCAGAAGTGGTATCCAGTAGAACAGTGGACTGCTTGAAAAGGGGTTGGAACAGGACAAGGGGAGGGTCAATGGAGGGAAGGGTGGGAGGGAGGGCAGCTGCAAAATAAAGGGTGCTAGCTGCACATTCGAGCAGACTTGATAGACCTCTAGGCCTTTATCTGCTGGCAAATTTCGTATGTTCGTATGTTCATAATTGATGATTATATGCTGAATCATGAAAGTACCCCAGACAAATTTTAAATTACTTTGTAATTTATCTTATAATACTTCATGTATTATTTTGTATTTGGTAAATAGTTTTTTGTTGTTTTATTTTGCATTTATCAAATAGTTTATTTTTTCTCAGATCAAGTTGTGATTATGATGTGTCAGGCATTTTTACTGTGTATATTGAATAGCTGTTATCTTGTTCTTTAGACCACATATGATGATGATTTTAATGGTTTTGTAGCATTTAAAACTTGTTTTTGCTTGTTGTAATTTGGCAATGGTGGAAGCCAAAAGCCTAATAAAATTACAAAATAAAACTAATAAAATTACCGTTACTGCTAACTACTACCACCCTCTGGGGGAATCTCTTTTTCAGCATGGCCATTAGTAAAGGTCCAACCCTTCGCATTGCCCAGCATTAGTCCTATGTGTTCCCTCACAGGGTACTAGTCTTCCTAAACTGCTGGCTAATCTACAATGCTCACCATCCCTGATGTTACATGGATGGAGGACAGTGAGCAGGCAAGAAACTGATGACATGGGATAGTGAAGCCTTGCATAGTGTACAGTACACACAGTTGACATGAGACTCATCCTAACCTGCCTCACCAATCCATTTGACACATTGAATACATCGACGGGTAACTGACAGTATGCACTGGAATTTGTGTCTGAACACTGAGCTTACCAACCTATTTGGCATCATAAAGGGGAACAGTCAGCACTATGAAGCCCACAACCAAGTCTGTGACTGGTCCTTAGTTGCAGTTTGTAGGCCAAACAAAAAAAAAACATTTCTTTCACTTACTATTTACTGCAGTATACTACATTGTATTTGGCTGATCCTGTTGACTTTCACCCTGACTTTTGCTGTAATCAGGAATCCCAGACTCCCCTGCAGCTGACATAAAAGCAGAGCTGCAGCTGTGTAAGATTTAACAACCTGAACTACATGGTAGAGTTTTTATAAGCTCTGATCTTTTGTTTGCTGGTCCTGCTGTCCTCGTAAGGCTAGCTACAGTCACAGAGGACTGTACTTAGCCCTAAGAAAACAGTGGGACTAGTAAACATCTGATCAGAGATTATGAAAGTTCTAACATGCCTGCAGGCTATTGAATCAGCTCTGATGTAGCCCAGTTTTGACATCAGCCACAAGGCATTCTGGGACTTTCTGGTTACAGCAAATGCTGATATGATCCACTATACTGCAGTAAACAGTAAGTATTTTTTTTTTCAAACAAAGTGCAAATTGGGACCAGCAACACAGTTGGGTTGTTGGGTTTTAGTCCTGACTGTTCCTCTTTAATAACAGCAATATGGGAAGAATTACCAGAGAATGAAATTAATTGCATCTCTTTGCCATGAATAACACCGTTGCCATTTGATGCTAATCTCCAAAGCTACATTTTTGATTACTTAGATTTTTTCCCCATGCAACATGATCATAGGACATCCAGGGTAAATCGGTACAGTTTTGTGTGGTAGCAGTCATGCAGAAGGAAATGGTTTCCTCTCACCAACCAAGGCAATGAATTATTATTGTACTTATATTGGCTAATTACAGTTCAAGCATGCTATTACATATGCATCTGTGTACTCAACATATATCTAAAGTCTGCTACACCTAGACTGGGCGGAGTATATGGGCCAGATTTTACAAACTTTAAGATTACCGCAAGCCCCGGGTTGGCCAAAGATATGGTGCAGCAGGCTAGTGGCAATCTAAAGGGATTTTCTACCCCTTGCGGCAAAGTGATGCACATTAGACCGTCTTTTAGTGGTCTAACTTGCATCAATAATGGGGCTCATTTACACTGAGCTTGTAGCTAAAGTTTGGCACAAGCTGCTGTAAATCAAGTTGCTTGTCACAGCTGTGCCCAAGGTTATATAATCAGATGCAGTTGTGGCAAATGGCAATGTTACAGCTGCAGTGGCACAGAAGTTTGATGCAGGGCTTAATGCAAGCCCTGCATCAATCTTTGGAAATCCAGCCCCATGTCTTACTTGAGTCTATGTGTGAGCAAGGGTTTGGAACGAATGAGAATCTATCATAAAATTTAAGGGAGTACTTACAATTTTGCCAACATGTAAATATGTTTCTGTATTCTATGGGCTAGATTTTCAAATGTGATCCTCCAAAATGAGCCAAAACATTTGAATGCTGTTTTCAGATATTTTGAGACATTTGCAACAGGTTATCTGCTTTACAGCACAAAAGTTTGGCGTGAGTTATTTTTTTAATGCATCATTCATTTTCTGTGTGCACATTTCAACACTTGCATTAAAATGTCAGATCACATTTTATTTACCCCCTCCATTCAGCTGGCCTTCAAATTTGCCTCCCGCTAACCCTATCATCCACCATCTCTGGAACTTACCCACCTACCTCTAGTGCCCCATGGTTTACTCCCATAGTGGGGCCTTCAGTATTCCTCAAGGCCCTCAATGGTTTAGCCCAGAGGGAGGAGATAGGGTTCCCAGTAGGCACTATGGGACCTGTGAAGGGTCACTGCATCATCCTCCTTGGCTCCGGGTGACATTTTTCTGTGTTCTGTTTTCACCAAACCCCTGGATACCCTGTGGGCTAGGATGGCAAGTGACATGAGCATCCTAGTGTGCTCAGCTCACTTTCAGGAAGTGCCCGCCCACCCACTGTGACTCCAGATTCCACCACTATCTGTGGTCACCCAGGTGGCAGCAAAACCACCCTCCCCAGAGGAGAAGAGTATTCTATGATATATTTAGTCCTCCTCCATCTGCCAGCCTTCTGATGATCCAGGCTCAGGGCACAAACCTGGGTTGTGGGTGTCACAAATGGTAACTCTACCACATGGTCTGTGGTCGTAAGTTGTGTAATTGCAGTAAAAAGATGCTGCAAAGCCTTGATGCCCCTTTGAAAATCCAGCCCAAATGTTTATTTAAAGTCATTTCACTATCAGGGGTCATCAGTTTTTTAAGGAAGCTTACTGCTGAAGGCAACGAGAAAATGATAACTCTAATGGTTGGCTGATGAAGTTCCAGGAGAGTAAGAACAAAGGCAATTATTACGTGTTTCACTGAAATATAAACTGTTTTTCTTTTGTGCATTTCATCACTCATCCCAGTTTTCTGTTTTTCTGCACTGCATAGAAAAGCACAGTAAATATATATTTTTTCCAAGGGTGCATAATACTGCAGAATTCATAAAGCAATAAAGCTGTTAGGGTGCTAAAAGAGTTAAGTGACATCAGAGAAGTCAAATACAGCATGGAAAAAGTACAGAAATGCATTGTAGTGTGGAGATTGAAACACTAATTTTTTTTAGAGTTACTCAAATGCTGTTTCACATCACCTGTTCTGTCAATGTGTAAATCTCTGTCCTGGAAACTAAATAGCTTGTGTGACAAAGTATTAAATTAGGCTGCCTATTTCAAAACAAAAAGTTACAGAATTTTAGATTATATTGCTCAGAATTTAAAAATGTAATGCACAGTACCTAAGAAAAAAACAATGGTGCAAAAAACCAGCATGCATGATTTAATTAACTAAGGAAAATGTGCACAGCTTGTGAAGGATTATTTTGAAAGAGAATAAATCCATGCAGCTCCATCACCTCAAATTTACCCATTTTTGTATGACTGAGGCATTATGTAGGACTCTCAGGACCAGTGCTTTGGTGGTTTCGGTCCTATTTATGTGACAGGGTACAACAGGTGGCACTGGGCTGTTACAGCTTGAAAAGTGCAATGCTCTGTTGCAGTGTGCCTCAGGGTTCGATCCTGGCCCCATTGTTGTTTGCCATGTACATGCTGCCATTGGGGGAGATCATAAGATGCCATGGCATGGGTTTTCATTGATAAGCTGATGATACCCAGCTGTTTGTATATTGTTCATCTGATGGAGGCGCTTCAGTCTTAGGGCAATTTGTGCCTGGTTTACGGGGCTCTCACAAATGATGATTTGTGGGAATGTTTGGGGTTAGAATTCAAATCTGAGAACCACACTATGAGATCACATACCTTACAGCTTAAAGGGGAAATCTGCTGTACATCTAGAACAGCAGCCTAGTTCAACCAAAGAGTTGTGGCCACATGGAATAATCTTCCATTAGATGTAGTGGGAAGTAACAACATGGGGGAATTGCCTCTGCTTGTGTACATTCTTGTTGTATTCTTCTGTATTCCTTGAATTTCTGTTTGTTACTTGTAACCCTTTTTTCCATGGGTAGTACTTGGAAACGAGCCTAGGTTCATTGTGCTTGTCCCGGTTATCAACTTTTAAATAAAATGAAATTAAATTTAAGGCCAGACTGGATGACTATTGCAAGAAAAATAACACGTGTTTATTCCTTTTGAGCAAAGGGTGGGCTACTATGGGGCATGTGTCCTACTTGGCCTGTACAAATCTGAGGGCTGACTGAGTGCCTTAAAAAAATTCAAGACTGAATGGCCATCAGCTGGCTTAGACTAAACCCTTCTAAGATGGAGGTGCTGCTGGAGGAACCAGGCCATTATGGATCAGCAAAGAATGGCATGAACGCTGTTGTACCATCCTTGGATGATGTCCTGATTAGATCTGTGGGTATGAAATCTGGGGGACGTGGGTTACTGTGGATTCCAAGCTGACCCTAGAACATCAGGTGCCAGCTGTTGTCCACTGTGTCTTTATCCATCTTTGAAACATCTCCCAGATTAAGCCCTATCTCGTACCTGTTGACCTGTGGAATCAGGTGCATGCCCTTGTCACTTCTAGACTGGATAACTGCAACACTTCTTTACCTAGGGTTATCTGCAAGGCTGATGTGTTGCCTGCAACTGGCCCAGAATGCGACAGTCCAGCTGGTTGTCAGTACCACACAGTTCGAGCACAACATGCTGGTTCTCTGTGTACTGCACTGGTTTCCTGTTTGATGGTGCTTCAGTTTCAAGGTATGCTTGTTGGCATATAAGGCCCTGCATGGACTGGGCCCTGGCTACCTAAAGACCCCTTGATCCCACACACCTTTGGCTGCCCACTTCATTTGGCCAAGACAAGTCTCCTCTTGGTATGTAGATCCTGACTAAAGTCTTTGGAGGATCAGGCATTCAGTGTTGCTGCCCCAGTGCTTAGGAATGCTCTCCCCCGTGAAATGAGAGGAGCACCTTCAGTTGATATTTTTAAATCTCATTTGAAAACTCATCTGCTCAATTTGAGTTTTGGGTCCATTGCTGTCTTTTAACATTTTTAAGATATTAGCTGTATTATAAAAAGTTTATTGTCTTGTTATGATGATAATGCACCAGAGCCTCTGGGATTTGATGCCCTATGAATAAAATGTATTTATTTATTTACTGAAATCTCAGATTACAACCTTTGAGCTGGAAGTTCCTTTACAAAGGTTCCATGATGTGACAAAACAGGGATACAGTAGTTAAATTATGCAAGTCAAAACAATGTCAACAAAGAAAACAAACAGGCAATGCAGATAGAGTCATTTAACATGTAAGATCATAAAAGTACAGTATATGCAGCAACACAATCATGTGTAACATAAGTGCACGAATAATGCAAGGCAGGAGAAGGAGAGAGAGGACCATGGATAGGCAGGGACTGGTAGCAGGGGGTGAGGGGAGCAGAGGGATAGTGAAGGAAGGACTAAGAGAGGGGATGAGAGGAGGACTGGAGCAGCCTTGTCAAATTTTAGTGGATATGGGGAGTAGATAGAGCGGGGATGGGGGCAGGGGCATGTAGATCTGGGTGGCAGGGTGGGGGGAGATGAGGGACATGGCTGGGGAAACTGAGGGAGGCACTGAGAGAAATGGGATGTAGGAGGGGGAAGTGGAGGTGTTGCTAGGGGGGATAAGGGTTTGAGCAGGTTAAAGGTAGCAGTCACAACAGCTTAGGGTTGCAAGATAGTCATGAAGCTTAGTATTGGATAGCATGTCCTCACTGAGAGAGTTCAGCCAGTGGAGAGCACGATATAAGAAGGAGCACTGGCCCTGGGTGGTGCAGTGAAAAGGAACTTTAAAGGTCTAGACAGTGGACCCGTAGAGGTGTGAGTATTGTTGGTGGGGGAGAGAAGGCTTTGAACACCAGGAGATGCAAGCCCTAGCATAGACCTTTTAGCTAGAAGGCATACCTGGTACCAAATTCTACTGTCCAAGTTTAGCCACCCTGACTGGGAATAGAGGTCACAGGTATGTGTTGGGCAGGGAGCATCAAGTACAAGCTGGCAGGCTTTGTTGAGGGCCACTTTGACCCTCTTGAGGGTTGTATCAGCAGCAGTGCCGTATACTACCAGTCCATAATCAATCACAGATAAGACAGAACTGGTAACAGCTAGGTTTAGGGCACCATTTATAAGGCAGTGCTTGTGCCTAAATAGCCAATCCTAGCATTGACTGCTTTAGCTACTAGGTCAATGTGATGAGTGAAAGAAAGGGAACTATCCAAGATGACCCGAGGTAGTTGAAACTCTGAACCATTTCTAGGGGCACATTTTTAAAAGTTTACTATGTGCAATTGATAGGATTTGTGCCAGTTATGGGGTGAGGCAAACAGCAGTTTTATTTTTTATTTTTTTGTAGTTTAGCAGGAGCCTAGAGATGATGAACTAGGACTCGGCAGCAAAGAAATTAAGTTGCATCTGTTTTTCCAGCATTCCTGGGTCTGATTGGCTAGAACAAAATCACCGCATCATCAGCATAGAGGAGGACCATGTCCAAACATGCTCGGGGGAGGTGGTTCAAGAGCAGGCTGAAAAGCAGTGGGCCCAGAATTGGCCCCTTGGGTACCCCTGTAATTACAGCCTCTCTTTTGGAGAGGACATCAGCGATTTTCACTTGTTGTGTTCTCTCAGAGAGATAACTCCTAAACCAACATACAGTTTCAAGAGAGAGTTCCAAGTGGGTTAACCAGTCCAGTAAAAGTTCACAGTTGACTGTGTTGAAGGCCTTGGAGAGATCGATATGTCACCCCCACCAACTGGCCCCGGTCAAGAGCATCATGGATGTAGCCTGTGAACTCGACCAAGTTGGTGGTGGTGCTGTGTTGTTTTTGGAAGCAATACTGCTCTGGGCATAGCAGCTGATAGTCATCAAGGTGGTCAACGAGCTGATCATAGTTCATTCTAGTGCTTTTGAGAGAGGGGGGAGAATAGAGATCAGCATATAATCGGTGTGGCTTGCTCTATCCCAACTTTTGAAGATGGGGGTGACCACAGCCTTCTTCCATGGCCAAGGCAATTTGCCGTTAATGAGTGAGAGGTTCAGGATTCTGGTAAGGAGTGGTAGTACCTCATCTTGGGTTAAGGCAATGAGCTTGAGATCAAGCACATCACTGCCCACTCTGGTTTTCCCAAAGACTTGTGAGAGGTATTTTTTTGCTTTGGCCTGGGAGATAATTTTAAAGTGGAAATGCGGGGCAGAGCCAGCCAGGGAGACCGACGGATTGGGGGGGGTTTGGAGATGTCTGGAGGTAGAAAGAAATCTGGAGGGAGTACACTACTTAGGTCTGTAAAAGCCCTATTAAAGGTGTCAGCTATAGTAACAGGGTTCTGGGTTATTGTACCATTTAGACTGAGTAGGGTTGGGGGGGATTTGTTTGGTTTACCAGTGAGAGTCTTCAAATTATCCCAGAATTTGTGGCCATCTCTCCAGTTGCTAGACAACTGGTTCTTAAAGTAGCAACTCTTTGCTAAGGGAATAGCTCTTGTGCAGTTATTTCAAGCAGTTTTGTAGCTCTGGAAGTCTGTGGAGGAGCCAGTATTTCTGGCTTTGTGCCAGAGATTGTCCCTAAGTTTCATCTGCTCGAGGATGGCCAAGGTGATCTAAGACTTACTACACCCCTTGGTTTAGCACTTGACTGGAGGTGCATAAATATTACAGATCGTATTGAAGGTCTGGATGAAGTGATTTGAGTGCAGAATCAACATCATTAGTTGTGAAAAGATACAACCAGTCCAGTTGCAAAGGTGCACTCTGAAAGAGGCCAGCTGCCTTTTTTTTAGTACCCTAGAAGTGTGTGTTTTAGCAGGGATTCTGGGGGATTTTTTCGACCAGGTGCGGATTATAGGTGAATGATCACTGACAGAGTCAGGGAGGACATCTGGGTAGGTAACTTTCTTGGGCCAATTCACAATCAGCCAGTACAGCAGTGAACTGGAACTGGTTCGATAATTCCTTCTCGTAGGAGAGTCTACTAGCTACATGTGTAGGGAGCAGATAGCATCTTTGTATGGTGCTACATCATTCGAATGCCAGTTGATGTTGAAGTCATCTAAGACAAGAACCTCTGAGTTCTGGTCCAGGTTGGAGAGGTAGTTGAGGATTTCAGTGAAGCCTGTTGATTGCTCTTTGTGGGTATGCGTACCGTAACAATTGTTAGACCTTTGTTGCAAGCACCAAGCATGAGTTTAATTGCCAGCATATGTACATTTCTGCTAGTGGAAGGGCATGGGCGATGCATCCTAGGATAGTGTCCTTGGTATAAATGACACATCCCCCACCACTCTCTCTTCCCAGTCCTATCCAGCCTGAAGGAGGTATGCCCCTCCAGCTGAATGGCTGTGTCTGGAATTCTTTGTGAGAGCCAAGTTTCTACAATGGACAGCACATTGGGGTTATGTTGCGATACCCAGACTTTTAATGAGTCAAATTTGGCTATGAGGCTGCAGATGTTAATGGATGCTATTGTCAAGACACCACATCTCTTCAGGAGAGCTGGGGTAGGGGGCAAGGGGCTGGGGTTGGGATGGATGTAACCCCTAGAATAACAGGAGTAGCCAGGCCATCCTTATGGCACACCATTTAAGGAGCTTTAGCATCTGCGTATGGTTTTGGACTGTGGGACTAACTTTCCTGCCTTTGTCAGAGATTATGACATTGAATAGTGCAGGGGGAAGGAGGGGAGAGGGTTGGGAGCCCCATGGCGAATGCTGTATTGTAAAGGACAGTGCAGGGCTGAAAGTAGTGAAGGCAGGGGTTGAGGTAATTTTTTGGCATAGTGGGACCTATGCATGAATGGTGTGGAGTGGCTACACATGCGCATCTGTGGCGAGTAGCCACCCCATGCCAACTGTGCCCCCCGCATGGGATGCACAAAGGGGTGTGCTTAGTAAATATGCACCCAATCCCCAGGCCATGTGATGAGCAACGCGCCAGGGTGGATTAGGGGTGGGCCAGTACTATGCACCATGCACTAAGGCACATAGTGCTGGCTGCGGGGGTGCATAGGGGGTCATGGGGGTATGCCAGGGAGACCCAGCCGTAAACCCCCTATGTACCCCATGCACACCCCATAGGTCTGGGTGAGCAGCCTGCCAATGCACCAGGGCTATGGTAGCACTCCACATGATGCACAAAACTGCAGACTGCTGCGTGCACAGTCACGGCGGGGGCATTGGCACCCCCAATATGGATGCCCCTGCCATCGAGGCACAATGGGTGGGCTGGGGGTGGTCGACTGATGACTTCAGCCCCAATATCTTACCCAGCACTCTGCATGCCGGGACAGACATGGCACCCTGTGTGCGCAAGGGATCCACTCCAGGACCCAATCTGGGCAGCCGATTGGCTGCGCAGCCAGATCTGCAGCCCTGCCCCAGACTGCCCCCATGAACCTGCACACCAGAGGGTGTGGGGCCATGTAACGGAGCTTGGTAGGGACCGCTGTTCATGAATAAGGTTCCCACATGGATCGCCAGTGGGTGCAGAGCTGCACGGGGGGGGGGATACGTGCAATTTGCACGTACCCCCACTCACTTTCGTGAATAGGAACCACAGTTACTACATCATGAGAGTTATATATATAGCTACTACATCATCAGCCCCCCTCCCCAGCTGGCACTAGTTTGCAAAGATTTCACTTTCATTTGAAACAAGCATTTGTCAATGCCGAATGTTGTCGCGCTGGCATTGGTAGTAGTGGAGGTGGACCATAGATGGAATAAGGACCATAGTTACTACATCATGACAGAGTTATATATATATACATATATATATATATATATATATATATCTGTAGCTACATCATCAGCCCCAGCTGGCACTAGTTTGCAAAGATTTCACTTTCATTTGAAACAAGCATTTGTCAATGCCGAATGTTGTCGTGCTGGCATTGGCAGTGGTGGAGGTGGAGAGGCATAGCGCTGTGAGTTTGTTAATGTGTCCCAAAAGGTGATTTTCCACAGTGAGTATGCCACTGTGCAGCAGAGCTGCGGAAACGCGTTTTGGGCAGGCTGTGGAAAATGGCAGCTGGACTGTTGATAATAAGGTGTGCACAAATGCTAGTGGTGAAAATGTGGCATGAAAATAGCGCAGATTGACAACGTTTCAAGGGTGCGTGGAAACCGCACAATGCACGCTTGCAACACAGTCATTGTCTGGACTTTCACCAACAAATTTTAACATAGGCATTTTAGGACCTCTGCTGATGAATAGTGTCACCGTCATTTCCTGAAGTGTCCCGGAAAGTGATTTTGCACAGTGACCGTGCAATTCTGCACCGGATGTGCGAAAACACATTTCAGCCAGTTGCACTGTTCATAAGGAGGTATGGAAAAATGGCAATGATGAACAGCTGGAGTGAAAGTATTACAAATTCACAAAGTCAAGAGCGTGCGTGCAAATTGCGCAATGCACGCTCGTAAAACACTCATTTTATTGACTTTCGGCCCTAAATTTTCAACATAGGCATTTTAGGACATCTACTAATAAACAGTGTCACTGCCATTTTCATAGTCTGTCTTGAACACGGGCTTTCCACAGCAACCGCTCTATTGTGCGCCGGAACTGCGAAAACAGATTTTGGTCAGGATGTGAAAAATGACAGCTGTTCTGTTCATTAGGAGGTGTAGAACAATGGCACTGTTGAAAATGTGGAGTGAAAATATATTTCGAACTTACAGGGTAATAGTACAAGCTACTAGCGTGAGCTCGTAACACAGTCATTTTATGGAGTATTGTCACCAAATTTTTAACACATGCATTTTAGGACCTCTGCTCATGAACAGTGTCACTGTCAGTTTCATAATGTGTCCCAAACAGTGATTTTGCACAATGACCGCGCAATTCTGCGCCAGAAGTGCGAAAACACATTTTGGCAAGGATGTGAAAAATGACAGCTATACGGTTCACAAGAAGGTGTGGTAAAATGTTAATGTTGAGCATGTGGTGTGAAAATATTGCAAATGCGCTAACTTAAAAGCCTATGCACGCTCGTAAAACAGTCATTTTATGGAGTATTGTCACCAAATTTTTAACAAAGGCATTTTAGGACCTATGCTCATGAATAGTGTCACAGTCATTTTTGTAATGTGTCCCAAACACTGATTTTGCACAGTGACCGTGCTGTTCTGCACAGGAAGTGAGAGACACATTTCAGGCAGGATGTGAAAAATGACAGCTGTATGATTCACAAGAAGGTGTGTTAAAATGCCAATGTTGAGAATCTGGCAAGAAAATAGAGCGAATGCACTAACTTACAAGAGTGCTTTGCGCAGTTGCTACGCATGCTCATAAAACACTCATTTTTTTTATTTTTCCCACCAAACTTGCAACATAGGCTTTTTGAGAGCCCCTCTCATGAACAGTGGCACTGTCATTTTGTTACTTGGTCACAAAAGGTGATTCTGTGCAGTGAGTGCGACATCTCCTTTCGGGACCGAATAACGCCATGACAGTGCAAGAATTCATGAGAAGGGGTCCCAAAAACCCCACGTTGAAAATTTGGGGCCAAAATTCGTAAAAATGCCCGAGATATGCATTAAAGTTGAAAAAAAAACCAATTCATTCCATTATACAGCTTACCGGCATTTCTTCAGTTCGCGGTCGGCATTGAAGAGTGCAGACGTGTTCCTGGTCCACAGAAGATCGTCACACTGGACTCCTGAGTAAGTATGGGGTGAGGGGTGAGGAGGCTGGAGTGCGCAGTGGGTGGGGGCGGGTGGGGGGGGGCATCGAGACTACAAGGGACCGTTTTCATTTTACAGGGGGAAAAAAATGAAAAAAAAAACATTGCGGAACATTTTTTTTTTTTTGCAGGGGATTTGGCATGCTGGGGTGGGCTCCCAGAGCACCACCTAACTGTTTGGGGGGTGTCTGTAGCTGATGGGGGATTGGGCACCCTCGTCGACACACAACACGGGAGGGAGGATGTAATGCTGACGGGGATTGGGCACCCCCTCAGCATTTCAACAATTGGGGTTTATGCAGGCAGAGTGGGCTCCCCCTTGGCCACAAAGGCGGGGTTAACCGACGGGGATTGGGCACCCCTGAAGTCGGCAGTAGTTAGGCTGCTGCCTGCTCACCGACCATGCACATAATGGCAGCGAGCACGGCAAGAAAAGGACCGCTGCATATGACGAGCTTTGCGCGGATTGCAGCAGACCTTTTCTTAGATGTGCTCACCACATTATGTATGCATGGTGTGGCGCCGGCAAGCAGGCTGATTGGGGAATGCGGGACGCATCTACTGGTGCGTGCCCTGCATTCGCCTATCAGCGACCCGCCTGAAGCTGCACTGTCCCACAATGTTGGCTGCACAAGCGCGCCAACATAAAAAGACTGAAATGTTTACACACTTGTCCTACTTTAACATAAACTCTCACTACATGATACTTCCATTATTTAAACAGCAATTAACTGTAGATGAAGGATGCTTATTTAGTACATGCTAGTACACTGAAAATATTGTAACCCTGTAAACCTCATTTTCTTTCATAATGAATGGATGTCAGAATTTTAATACAACGCCTCTATTTTGATGATTATTTCTCATGCTTGTTCAAATGTCAAAAAAAGGGGGGGGGGTTCTTTTATATCAGTGAAATATAGTCCTGAACAAGATTATCTGACTTTTTTGGTTTTCTATATAGCTGTTTGGCCTGGATCACCACCACCTCCTTTCTTCTGGTCCACTGCTGGTCACCAGCCCCAACTGCCACCCCCCCAACCATTGTAGCCAGTGGAATGCCACATAGTGGGAAGCCCAAGGACCATGGGTACTGCCATAGGTTTTTTTTTCATTTTATTCCCTAGGTTGGTCTCTCCTTCTACCCCAGATGTCTGGAGTAGCCTCTTTCAGCCTCAGCTACAACAGCGAACTCTGGGCATGTGCTACCCCTCACAAGGAAGAAAACTCCTTGACTCATTGAGAGGGGCTGCGGCTGCTGCACCACAGCCAGGCCAACTCCCTCCTTGGCTGGCTTGCGCTCCCTTCAGGAGCACTCCCCAGCCTTGCTGCCTGACCTGCAGTCCCAGGCTCGTTTTCAAGCCAGGGTCACCAGTACTGAAGCATGAAACACTTCCATTGAGCCACTGGGCGGCCCGATTAGCTGACTTTTAATAACTTTGTTGATACTTTTATACGTAACCTTTGTATTTGTAGACAGAACAGTATCTGTAATTCTAGAAGCTTACCAAACATACAGTAAACTCCTATACATTACTTAAATTCAGTATGTCAATCCCAACTTTTGGAGATATATGTACCATGCATCATACAGCGCTGTCAGGAATCTAGCGCATCATGGAGGTACCAGTTGGTGTTGCTGGTCAAAAGGATGAATTCCATAGACCAGCACTGCACATTTGTCTTGGATTTGACTGTTTTAGTTTGCTTGAAATGTAACACTGTACATATAAAGTTTGAAACATTTTTCTAAATGGCTCTTAACATAAATGTAATAAACATGTAATTAAGCTATGCATAGTCTATTCATGATTGGAGAAAACTATATTTTTAACATAACTTTACAGAGAATGCTAGTACAGTATTTCATTAGCAGTTCAGTGCAACTGTTGCATTGGCCAGAAATACATTGATCTAGGGCTACTGAATAAAACATCTGCTTCCTTTTGGTCAAATGTCCACCAAAGTTATTTTTCAATATTATCAAATATACTGTATTTATCCTCTTCTGAATCTAAACATGGACAGCTAAATCCGCCTATGTCTTTAAATTTATGTGACCTGAAGTGTTCCTCAGCCCTTCTGGATTACCACTATGTAGGCATAAAAGTGTGCAGAAAATGCTGGGTCTACAGTGGCCACAATTATGAGAAGACTGCCGGACTTCTATCATGGAAGTCTTTTTTTTTTTTGTTCCATATTGCAGAATTTGCCTTTTCATCCTTAATCTATTTTTCATTCAAAACACAGGCACACAAATACTGTAGGACACGGAGGGAGAGGGAAATGGACTTAAAAAAGTCAAACAAAACTAAAATGACTACACTCTCTACCTCTGCATGCTGCCCTATTAAAGTTATGGTGGGGGGGGGCAACATGGAGTGAGGGCCCTGGCTTGAGATCTGTGAGACACCCTTGAACTCACTCAAAGGGCCCAATTTTAAAAAGAGAAACCTTGGTGCAAGATGCCTGTGCCAAACAGCCATGATGTAAGTGGTACCTTGCATCAAAGTTTGCAGCAATCCTAATTTTCAAACACAGGCTGCGTTGAAATCGGGATGCCATGCACCAAAACCACCCTTCGCCACCCTTGCAGCAGAAGGATCTGTGCGCCAGGTCACAAGGGGGTTTGTGCCTTAGCAGGGCTATACCATCCCCTTTTCTGCAATTTTAGAAGCCCCTCTGGGGTCGTAACACAGGGCTCAGTTTAGACAAGCCAGGAGGTGGTCTAAGGGCCATGTGCCACTACTGGGCAGGGTGGCAATGGGGGTAATGTCTGCAAGGAGGGGACCGGGGGCAGAATGAACACAAGGGGTGGCCTTGGGAGTGATGGGGCATGGCAGTAATGTGTGAATGCTGAGGTAGTACCCTGTGGGGGTGCCATGTGCAGATACAGAGAGATGATCAACCCAGGTAGAGGGGCTTTGACAGGAACAGACTGGGACCCAGCCTCAGATGGACAGAGCCCTGACACCTGCCCCATAGGTACCACTGACCCCACCACTATAGGCAGGCAGCAGTATGCCACCACTCAGGGGGCCGAGTGCCAGGGGACTGTTGTGGTGCCCAGGGAATGTTCCCCTCAATCACCTGCACTCTGCAACCTGCAGCCACTGCTGCCTGCCTACAGTGCTGGAGTCAGTGGCATCTATGGGGCATGTGCCAGGGCTCTGTCCACCTGTGGCTGGGTCCCAGTCTGTTCCTGTCAAACCCACTGTATCCAGGCCGATTGGCTCTCTGCACATGTGCATGGCAGCCCCGCAGGGTGCCACCTAAGCACTCACACATTGCTGCTGTGCCTCCATTATTCCCTACGCCAACCCCATGCTCATTCTGCCCTCAGTCCCCTCTGTGTTGGCATATGCACCCCCATGCCTTAGTGGCCCTCTAGGTTTACCTTGGGTGAAGGGTGTTGACGGATCCCTCCTTCAAACCCTGCAGGTGCACCATATATTTAGTGCACCCCTGTGGCTTTGGCAACTTTTGGGTCTTTGGCATAGGGACACCCTTTTTTATAAAATAGGTTGCAGGGTCCCTCATGCACCCGGAGTTTGCTGCAGCAGTAGAGTGACATAACTTGCGTCGCTCTAAGGGTCAATTGAAAATTGAGCCCAAAATGTTTTGTTGCCAGGTCTGAGATCCTGACAGGCCCAGAGCAATTTTAGCCCTGCATATAGAGAGGAGCATGTTTGTGTAGCTCAGTATTGGGTGAGTGAAGTTTTTATGTACTTTTGTTAAGTAATAACAGCTGAAAAACCAGTAATTTCTGAGGGATTACCAACCAGTTGGGGGGGGATGGGTTACCTGAGGCACAGCCAAGGATCGCCTCTCTCCAGCTGATCATAAATCCAAGGAAATGACCAACTTCAAAGTTGTTATTGAGATTATAAGTCTAAGCACACTAATAATTTTCTTTTTTCCCATTTATTTTTAACTTGATTAAGGTGTTAAGCAGAGTGGTGTGAGCTGTGCCTGTTGCACAGTGTCAGCTGGCAGCTGGAGTGTTCATTTCTAAAACATTAATGACCAATGTAGTAGCTAATCAAGAGCCTCATTAGGCTCATGTATTATTAACTAGATTTATAACATTCTTTGCAGGTATGTCAGTTGTACTATCAGTGTTGTTGCCAGCATCATACAACTCTAGAAATGGAGCATGTTGGCTAGATAGGTTACAGATGACATACCTATGCACACAAATAAAGTAAGCAGCTGATGGAACTGCACATGTTTATTGGAGTTCCTTGCAAATAAGTTTATTACTGATATGAAATCTGTAGACTTAGTAATTTAACTTATCCTGACTGACTCCTTACACATTTCTGTACCTTATATTGCTTTGTGGATGGATATTTCAGCAAAATGGGTACCCAAAATCAATGACTGAGGTAACTTGATCAACACATGGGGCATTCACTTCCAGCATCAGTGGACAAGGCAGCAAGGGAGAGACTTCTGACAGAAAAGGAGAGTCGACCATCAAGGCAGTTCTCCAAATGATCAAAGATCTGTACCACAAGGAAGAGACATTTAATCAAAAGGAGAACAAAATGGGCACTGTAACCAGTGAGATGAAGGAAACAGTTAGAGTGGTGAACACTGCTATGGCTGTATCACAAAAGTGCCAGTGGTACAGGAAAATAAACTGCTCCAAGCAAGAATGAAGCACACTAGAGAATTTGGTGCATGCCCTGAACTGGACGCTTTACTGGACTACCTGAGTGGGAATTGGGATGAAGGCCAAGACCTTGTTACCTTCTTGGGTACATACTTAAATGACTTATTGCAACTGGAGGCACCACCAGAGTCGGACCAGACATCAAACACACACACTCGGACTTCCGGTTTAGCCTCCAGCCTAATGGCAGCTTAATCTGAGCGCTCCAACCAAGCCCTCTTACAATCCGTCATAATCGACCTGAAAAACTAAATCAACCTGTCTTCAAAGATGAAAATAACAGACTACTGGATGCCTTCAAAACAAAGACATAAAGGTACCACATCTGGGATGGCAGGGAAAAGCTCTAAACATCAACAGGACTCTGCATCAATGCCAGCGGCCTGCCCTGGATCCTCACCGTGTGTTCAAGCCAGAATGCCTGACCTGACAAGTGAAGCAGAATGCACTATTACTTTGAAGCAGCTTTGTGAGACTTTTCAGCAGATGAATGCGACCCTCCAAAGATTGGAAGTGAGAGCCCAAGATGTCTGGGCTGAGATAAAAACATTGATGAAAAAAATGGAGGAAATAGAACAGAACCTAATGGATTACAACATGGTTACAGACATGCACAATGGCGCCCTCCTCAATTTACATCACAGAACACAATTCTTTGAGCAGAAACTAGAAGAACTTGAGAATAGAAATCGCTGCAATAACATGAGAATACATGGGGTACCAGGAGACACAGAATCTGGCAATATATTAACCTTTATTGACTCCTTCCTGAAAGAAATTCTAAATCTGCCTAAGGAAAAGGATCTAAACGTCATTCGAGAACATTATTCGTTGGTACCCCACCCAAGGGACCCAAAGGCTTGCCCCCGCTCCATAGTCCTGGCCTTCTAGATTTCAGAGTGAAGGAAGAGATACTTAACTTGGCTTGGTCAAAAAAGCCTATTTTCTTTGGTGATGTCCGATTGTACTTTAATCAGGACTATACTCCTCAGCTCCTAAATTGCAGAAGACAAGTACTCTCAGTAATAAAGTAGTTTCAGCAAAGCGGTCTCAAAGCATACCTGAATATCTTGCAAGTTTACAGATTGTCACCAAAAAGGGTCCCCAGAGATTTCCAGACCTAGTGGCTGTGGAGGAATTTCTGAAAACCATGGACATTGCCGTTCCACAAGAGAACCTGTCTCAGAGAGTCACAGAGCTTAGGAACAGATCCTGGACCACAGTAGGCCCAAAGAAGAGAGGACTCAGCAACAAGTCGGCCACTTCCACTATGTGATACAAGGTCCATGAGAACCAGAGAGCACGCCACGTCAATAATGGTGCAGTTGAGCGAGAGGATGAAGAGGAGATATCCAACTGAACAATGGAGGTAGACACAGCAGACAGCAATTCATAGTGTAGGCTGAAATGAAGCCCAGTTTACAATCTGAATTTATGGAGAGACTCTGTGGTTTTCCTCAACGTGCCCCAGTGATGGGGGCAGGAAGGCCACGTAGAGCACACCGGACCTAAGAGGGCATCTCAGTTTAAATAGGACCAGAAATGACATTATTGATGTATAATATTCTTGATACGGATAAAAGTTAAAAGATCTTGCTCTTGCTGGGGGGGGGGCTTGCGGGGCTGGGGGGCGTCTCCTGGTTTCTGCTTGCTGACTCCTGGGGGTGCTTAATGCATGTGTGGGGGAGGGGGCTCACAAGGAGGCTACTGGGACTGGCGTGCCAACACAGCAACTAGTTAAAATATATAATATAAAATTATGGCTGCAGGCTGCTACAAGGCGGGGTACCCACCCAATTAAACTTAAATGCTGACTACATGCCCAAACATGAGAGAGGATGATTTAGGTGGCCATCTCAGGAGACCAAGGTAATCTGGGGGCAACGAGTTCATCTTAATTGTCTCATGAGAATACAACATAAAAGGACCATGGATGACACAGCAGGCCAAATAGGACGTATGCTCCCATGTTGGATAGTGGTGGGCGTAACTCTGCATATTGTTGATTGGAAGGAAGGTGGTGACCTCACCCAGGGCATCCGTAAGAAGCTGGAGAGCATGTAAATTGTAATATAACAGAGAAAACACAAGGCAAAGTGGATTATCTAATTGAAAGGTTGGGGGATGGTGGCTGGTCCTGGGGCCCGGGTGGGTGCCATCCTCTGCAGCGGGAGTGATTGGGGGTGGGGTAGGTAGGTGGGCTTGGGGATGCTCCCGGTGTCTTGTGGGTGGCCCCTTGGGGAGGGAGCAGACCTAAGTGGATAACATCCCTTAGAAAATGGCAAGAATCAATTGTAAAAGCTGATTGGCTCAGACAGGCTCCAAGCTGGGAATTTATTTTTCAATAAATGTCCAGCTAAAAATAAGAGCCAGTCCAAGTGCCACTTTACAGTGTAGCATTTTCCAGAGGTGCCCAGCCTGCTTTCTAATTGGCTGAAAGCACCCTAGAAAATTTGAAAAACCCACAATGTTTTTTTCTCTCACTTAGTGAGAAGCACAGCTGCCCCCAACAGTACTGCCTTCAGCGTTGATGGCCACTCTCCTCCCACGACCCAGGTAAAAAAAAAAAAAAAACTCTTTTACCATTAAATGGCACTGCATACTAAATGCTTCAGTCCGATCATAAAAGCTGCTTGCTGTACTGCCATACAAAGAGTGTTATCACCGAAACAACCACGGAGCGCGACAACAGCGATGTTTCCGTTGTTTTCATACCGCACCCGGACGTCCATCTGCGGTACGAAAAATTAAGAAAATACCGGTGTTCTCATGCACAGTAGCGGTGCTGGAGATATCGCAGTCTCTGCTTTACCACAGAGAAGTGAGCGTCACAGATGAGTAATGTCCTTTGCCCTTGTCTTTTTTCTCTCCTACCACACACAAATGGGGGGGGGGTTGGTAGGTACCTCACAAAAAAAATAAAGCATTGTCATGCAGGTGGAGGAACTATTTTATTACAAAAATGATTGTAAACAAGTTTATGTACATAATTTTATTTCATTTTTTTTTCTTTTACAGTGGCCATTTTCTAAGAACAATAATACCCGACAGGGTGGGCATTATTGGGAAATACCGGACCTTCCAGAGGCTATAAGGCCCTCCGCCTCGCGCGCCGGGCCCCACACCCCCTGGGCGGTTCAGTATTTCAATAATGCCCACCCTGTTGGGTATTATTGCTTACATAATTGGGGAAAGGGGGAAGATGGAGCACAGATAAGTTGCTACCTTAGCTTATACATAAACTGCCCATTTTTAGGTGAGAGGCAACATACATAAGTACAGAGACCCCCTGCAAATGTGGGGGTGACCTATGTATTATTTTTTATTTTTTCTTAACCAGACTCAGTGGAATCTGGTTGAGGAGGGTGACCCCTGTAAGCAGGGAAGGATGAAATGCCCTCTCCTTCCCTTCCGAATAACTCCAAGGGAGGAAAGGATTAGAAATCCAAGATTATGGATTTCCTACCTTGAGAGTCTTTGAAAGTTAAAAGTTACTACCTAAAAGCCCAGTTGGCTAGGTATTTGTTGTTTCAGTTGATGAAGTTGCTTAATTGTATTTTCAGGGTATTTTACACAGGCGAATCAGTGTATACAAATATCAGGGTTCAATATAATGGGGAGCAGAGGGAACTGTTGCATTTTTATGGTATTCAAGACTATATACATACAAGATGGCTAGACAAAGTACATGCATCTGCACATATAATATGCATGGACTCACAAATCCAGTAAAAAGGAGCAAAATAATTACTTTCCTTAAAAGAACAAAAGTAGAACTGGCCTTTTTACAAGAAACACACATGTCCGAAACAGAACATGAAAAGTTATCCAGGTTTGGGTTCCAGGAGGTTGCCACAGCTTCATACAAGAAGGGACATAGATGGGGGGTGGCTATTTTAATACCATCAAAGGTTCCATTTGAAAGGGTAGATGTACTATCGGACATGGAAGGGCACTTTGTGCTAATGAAGGGACGCTTGATGGGAAATATGGTGACTATGGCCTCTGCTTACTTTCCCCCTGGGTCTACCTTTGCAGATCACCAAGCCTTTTTGGTCACTCTGCATGATTGGAGTGAAGGAACAATTATCTGTGGGGTGGGGGGTAACCTGAACCTAACACTAAATCCACAGTTAGACACCACATCTAGGATCCCGAGGAGAGAACACAAGGTAGCGCAGGAAGTCAACAAACTACTGGGAGAGTTGGGCATGGTGGACATCTGGAGGCATCTGAATAGGGGGACGGAGGAACTATGCATATCACTCTGCCTCACATCAGATGTATTCAAGACTGGATTATTTTCTCCTCCCCAAGGAAGAGATGGCCACGGTTCAAGAAACCTGGATAGGAGACTTTGTTTTATTGGACCATGCATCCCTATTCATGAAGGTGAACATATGGAACTGCTGGAGAAATGCCTTCTGGTGTTTAAATGTCTCACTTCTCAGGGACACAGAGGTTAAAGATAGCATTAGGGACACAAGCAAACAATTCCTGGAAGAGAACTCCTCTCCAGAGACATCCCCAGCTATACCATGGACACGGCCAAAGCTGTGTTAAGAGGCAAATTTATAGAGATATCTGCCCAGAAAAAGAGAGATAGGGAAGCCAGAAGAGTGGAGATAATATCACAGATTCAAACTTTAGAAGCATTACAAAAAGAGAAAATAAACAGAGAACATACAAAGGAATTGAAAGCACTTAAAAGGGAACTAAGCAGCCTGCTAGATTATCAAGCGAAGCAGAAACCTCTCTTTTTAAGACAAAAATATTATGAGTGGGGATGAAGAGCCCTGAGATTATTAGCAAGTCATCTAAGGGTGCAAAGGGTTAAGGCCAGCATAGGTTCCATCCAACATCCACGGACTGCCAAAATGGAAAATCAAATACCTGAAATAGAGGAAGCTTTAAGGGAGTTTTATGCTGATTTGTACAGCCCAGACCCAGACCCAGATGAAATGAAGGTGGCAGAATTTCTAGACAGACTTACCCTCCCAAAGTTGTTCCCTGAGCAAGGAAAGAGATTATTAGCACCTATTAGTGAAGAGGCCTGAATGAAATAATAGGCACACTTAAAACTGAGAAATGCTCAGGGACAGACCCGTTGCCCTCAGAGTTTTATAAATCTTTTACGGAGGTGATTCAACCATTGTTATTGAAGATATTTAAGGGGGTTCTGGGCAAGGAAGGTCAGATACCATCCTCATGGCCGAGAGTGGTTGTCTCTGTATTGCCCAAGCCGGGAAAGGACCTCACTACGTGCGCCTCATACCGTCCCATCTCCCTTTTAAACAATAACTATAAGATTTTGATGGCCATCTGGGCAAGTAGGCTCCAACAACTGCTTCCAGGCCTAATACAATTTGACCAAACAGGGTTTGTTCCTGGATGACAGGCCCAGGATAATCTTAGAAGAACGGCCCATATAATTGACTATATTATGAAAACAAAGACCCCTCTTTACTATTAAGTTTAGATGCAGAAAAAGCATTCAACAGAGTCTCTTGGTGCTTCCTTCGGGGGGGGTGCTTTCCTGGTGTGGGCTTCTGGGGAAATTTCTGGATGATCTGTTCAGACTTTATTCAGGAATGAATGCATATATTAAAGCTAATAGACATATATCCTCAAACCTCAAGCTAGGAAGAGGGACCTGGCAATAATGCCCCCTTTCTTCGCTCTTATTCACCCTATATATAGAGCCATTGGCTCAGGCTATATGGCAGAATGGGGACGTGAGAGGCATTAGGGTGGGGAGGCAGAGCATAAGTTAGCATTATATGCTGACAATATACTACTATATCTGTCAAACCCAGACACTATAATAGGAGCTGTGTTTAGATTACTTGAGACCTTATCTACTCTGTCGGGATATGCCCTAAATGGAGCAAAAATGGAGGTGCTGAGTTTTAACTGAAATTTCACCCCAATTAAGAGAACTGTACCAAATGAACTGGGACATGAGGTCCATGAAATACTGGGGTATAAAGCTAGGAATATCTAACACGCACCTTTATAACTTAAATTACCCACACTTGATAACTAAAAGAGGACTTTAAAAGATGGTCTCTCTTGCCCCTCTCAATACACGCCAAGCTACAGGCTCTCAAAATGAAAGCACTACCTCATTTGCTTTATCTATTTCAATGTGTTTCCTGTAAAGTGCCCAGCAGGGATTTAGAACTCTGGCAAAGGATGTTCCTGGCCTTTCTTTGGGGCAAGGGTCGCCCCAGAATAAGGAGTAGCTTGTTATGCCTCCCCAAGTTACAGGGGGGTCTGGCACTTCTGAACCTACATGGCTACTGGACTGCTGCACTGTGGAAACAGATAGATATGGTGAAACATATAGACCCACCACTATGTGCAGCTCTCTTTATGAGGGGAAACCGGGAGACAACAAAGATGGGATACACGGGTTCAGGAGTAGTCCTGGAGGGATGGAGAAGGAGGATACAGCAAGGGTTTACCAAAAAGCACATGTGGAAATACAAATGGTTGCTATATGACACACAATTTACCCCCTCAGCACATGATGACTGGTACATGAGGCAGACCAGAAGGGGCCTAGTAGCCCTTGTTCAGCTGTTTGCAGGGTCAACAATGTTGTCCTTTGAAGCAGCACAACAGAAATTTGCGTGTGGTAGAGGAGACCGTCTGAGATTTTATCAAGTTAGGGATTACATGCAGGCCAAAATGAGGAGTGAGGGACTTGAGGGGTTAGAAACAGAAAAGTGAATACCCTTCCTGAGGATATGGTCCTCAACCCTGTGGAGAAAGAGCCATCTCCCTTCTCTGCACTAATTATATAACAGATCTGCAAACATCCTCAATATACCTCAAGGAAAGATGGAAGAAGGATCTCAAAGTGGATCTTGCAGAAGAACAATGGGCCATAGTTTGGAGGAGTGCATGGAAAACTTCCTCCTCTCCCACCTGGATGGAATATCGATGGAAGAGCAAAAACAGTTTTTTTTTTCTTGTACCAGTGCAGATGGCACATGGGAAGCCTGGGGCCCTGCGAAGTGCTAGAAGGGCCGCGGGGAAACACATGCCACCCAAGCACACATCTTTTGGCAGTGCCTGGGGATAGAGGCCTTCTGGGAGGAGATAAGCCTACATCTGACTAGACTGTTTATAATACAAGCACAGCTAGGCCCGGAGCACCAGCTGCTAGGTATATACCCCCTTAAGGATGAAAGGCAAAGAGGAAAAATACCTCTGGGCCATATTAATAAAGGCAGCTTTAAAATTAGTGACAAAGAAATAGCTGAGACAGGAACCCCCTTCAATATCAGAGTGGATGAAGGTGATTCATAACATCCTGAGGCTTGAGAAATTAACTTTAGATCTTATGCAACAGTCACAGAGATTTCAGAACTGCTGGACCAGATGGATCCTTTATGAGGAACACTTAGAATGAGGGAAGACCTGAGCTCTTGGGTTGAAAAGCTTGCTGTCAGGGAGCGCAACCCTTCGAGACCATTACTGAATAGGAGGTAGGGGGATATGATATACGAGTCAAGTAGAGGTATAAAGGAAGGAAGGAAATATGGATCTGAGGATAACCCCAGTTTTATGAAATGGTGAAAGACACTTACAAATAAAAACAACAGCTATAGAGTTTACTGACAAACAGAAACAAAAGAAAAAAACCAAAAACCCTGAGACCAATTGTATTGGTGAAGTTATTTTTATTCAATAAGCTAGGACCTTGTTACTAGATTTATTGTTGTGTATAGTTAATTGCTATTAATTTAAATATGTAAGTGATAGACATGTAAGAGAACATAAGAATATAAATACAAGATCAAATAATAATTTGAACAGAATGTAGCATCAGTAATGGATATTGGTATACAGATGTTGGAAGATATGGTACAATGTTTTTAAATTCTAGCTGTAAAACAAATTTTATCAAATAAATGAAGTATAAAAAAAAAAGACACACACACTCACCTAACATCCTCCTCCTGGTCTGGACAGTCTCTTTCTTCTGTGGCTCCTCCAGTCCTTAGAAGGCCCAGCCTGGTGTGCTCCCCCAAATTTTCAACATAGGGTTTTTGGGGAGTACAGTACCTCATGAACTGTGACACTGTCGTTTTGTACATCGGTCCTGAAAGGTGGTTTCATGCAGTGACCATGAAATCACCTTTAGGAATCAAATAACAAAATTACAGTACAAGAATTCATGAGGTGGGGTCCCAAAAACCCCATGTTGAAAATTTGGTGAAAAAATTCCCAAAAATGTCCAAGATATGCATCAAAGTTGAAAAAACCCTATTTATCTGATCATACAGCTTACTGGCATTTCCTCAGTTCGCGGTCGGCTTTGAAGAGTGCAGATGTGTTCCCGGTTCACTGAAGATCGTTGTGCCAGACTCTGGAGGTAAGTATGGGGTGAGTGGGGGTGTGGAGAGGCAGGGCGTGTGCGGGTGGGGGTCAAGACAGTGAGCGAAGGACTGTTTTTTCTTTCTAGGTCTTTTCCTTTTAGGAAGACGATGTGGGAAGTTTGCCGCGCTGGGGTGGGCTCCCAGTGTGGCAGCTGGAAGATTTTGGGGGGGGCCAATGGAGCGAGATTGGGCACCCCATCGATATAAAGATTTTTGCCATGCTGT
This sequence comes from Neoceratodus forsteri, assembly GCA_016271365.2. Lineage (NCBI taxonomy): Eukaryota > Metazoa > Chordata > Ceratodontiformes > Ceratodontidae > Neoceratodus > Neoceratodus forsteri. The sequence goes on along the minus strand of CM028134.1, from coordinate 345,107,879 downwards.
GTTGGGCTCCCAGCGTGGCACCTGGAAGTGTGTTGGGGGCAGCAGACAGACATTTGCCACACTGGGGTGGGCTCCCCAGCGTGGCACTTCAAAAACTGTTTGGGGGGCCAGCCAGAAGCTGACAGGGATTAGGGCACCCCGTTGGCCCTGAATTGTTGCCATGCTGGGTGGGGTCCCAGCGTGGCACCTACAACTCTGTTGGGAGGAGCGCAGCGCAGCTGAAGGGGGATTGGGCACCCCCGTCAGCCATACTGTGGGGGGGAGTGTGTGAGCACGCTGGGGTGGGCTCCCAGCATGTTGCTTGTTTGTGGGGGTGGGATAGGAACTGTCTATGACAGCTCTTGCACTGCAGTGCTGACATGTAGGCACTTTGCATACTGCCGATGTCAGTATGCAAATTGCCTGCACGCTGCAGTGCCTTTCGGCTGTACACTGCTGCATTTGCAAATGCTGCCATTCGTTGGCGCGGTAGGGCCGTGCCTGCAAAAGGCAGCAGGGCGTTGGAAGTAGGGAGGCACACCTACAAATTCTCATATGGTGGCACTATGTTTCTTGCACGTGCATGCAAGCAAACATAAAAATGAACGGCTTGTCAACATCTGTTTTGCAGCACCTATCCTTGAATCAGTTTAGCTGGACAGTGTTCATCACATGTGCTAATGAAATAGACTTCCTTCCAGGCAGACATTCATAAGGCTAGAATAGACAGACTAAGGCTTTAGAGCATAACGGAGTAATCCAGAAAATGTTCTTGTCCTGACATCGTCATTTGCGCTACTGACATAACCAGTAAATAGCTGTACACCTAAAGAGAGTGACACCATGGACAGAAAACATAAATCTTTATTGAGCATTTGAATACTGAATCAACTAAAAACAACATTAAGCCAATATCTGCTCTTTAAAGAGGCCAAACATTTCAGCCCTTATAGTGGGTGTAATCTGAAATATTTAATTCGTTTTCAAACCTGCTTTTAGCACCCTGGGCAGTTGATATCTGAATTCATGTTTTAATTTTATCTGAACACATTAGATTTGTTTGTCAACCAGCACATGACACACATTTTGTGTTTCATTGGCTGCCTGATACTCCAGAAGGGACAGATGTTCCAAAAGTATTGGGCAACCACATGCAATACTCACCAGCTGCAATGGCAGTCTGGCTGGTGGGTTATAAGGCACATGAGAAATGTAAAAACAAATCTGATAAAAGTTTGGTTTATTATAGCAACCCTTCCCCCTCACTGCATCCAGCTCAGGATGCCCTCCATCACCCTGCCCAATCCCATTTTTAAGGCAGCCTGACATATTCAGGACAGACCTCTTGCGATTAGTATAGAGAGTTTTTTTTTTTTCAGTTCTGTGGTAACCAGATAAGGCCCACTGGGCACTAGGTCTGTTTACAGGGACAACATGGGAGAACTGGGGTGGTTAGGTGAATGCCTCAATGTCACACAGTATGCAAGTGGAATAAGAAGGATTAGGTCTACTGGAACCAGAATAGCCATTTTACTCATGCTAGTACTGCAGTTACTGTGTGAGGAGTACTTTCATGCATCATCGAAGTAACCTCCGTGATAACATGGATGCAGCTCCCTACCCCATTCTCCATCCCATCATCATCCTACCAAATACAACACATAGAAACATGCTACCCCCTCTTATCTGAGCAAATAAAAACCTGGAACCTACACAACAAAGTCCCAATTACCAGAAGCTCCTCCTGTCCCCCTCAGTAGAAAGAGGTGACTTGTTTGTGTACGTCACCCTCAGTAGAAGAGGACATGGACAAACAAGCTGGCATCTCTGGTTCCCCTTCAATAGAAAAGGGCACACAAAAAACAAATTGCAATCAGTGGCAGCTATTCCAGTTCTACCTTCGTGAACAGCACAAGATCCTCTGGACTCCCCCTAGGTATGTAAACAAGCCAGCTCCTCTGGCCCCCTTGGTAGAGGAGACATTCACAAAAGAAGCCAGGATTACATAGAAACATAGAAGTTAACAGCAGATAAGGACTGTCCCCAGCCCCCCTCTGCAACTGGCAGCAGCTCCTCTGTTCCTGTCCTGCAGTTGTCGCCAGCTCCTCTGGTTGCCACCTTCCTCCCCCAAAACCCTAAATAATCTTTAACTGTAATGATCAGAGCAGCTTTGGCTACAAAATAAATTTTGAATGTTTTGAATGGATAGATCATCACTGTGTTCTGTGTTCAATTGGGGGGGGGCTGTACTGTGTATCACTGTGTGCAGTGCATCATTGCATAACTATGTTGTGAGTGTGATGTTGATTTGAATGGCATCAGTACCATTATGCTGTTGTGAGCAGCACAAATCCATGGCAGTGGTACTGAGTGAACTAATGTGTGGTGCACAGGAGGAGCACAGGAGGACTGGGTGAATACACAAGCACAATGACTTTAGTGAAGCTAGAAGTTTATGTTAGGCAGGTCAGCTACCTCCTTCTATGCACTGCAGCAGACACGATCGGCTATGTCACACCTTTTCTGCCTTGCTTTCTCATCTCATCCACTCCTGCATGGTATGGGTGCAAGCACCAAGAAAAAAAGAGTTGTAAAACACCTGCTTGTGTGGGCAGCCAGGCCATTCCTCACATGTGTCTACCTGGACCAGATCTCCCTCAAATTATCCCATACCAAGAATTATAGTAAGTAAATTTAATTTGTCTTTTTTCAGACTTCCACTAATCAGAATTTACTCCGTTTTGGAGGAATTGGGGGAAAAAACGGAAAGGAAGAAAATCAGGAACTTGTCAACTAACTACTCTTCGCATGAAGAGAAGTTCTATTTTTCAGGGTACTAGTTTGCTACAGCGGGGAGTACAATTGTTTGGGAGAAGGATTGTTGGAAGCTCTGTTTACACTGCCACATTTGCACCGCAGTAAACTGAGCTCTCGGGATGCTGTGGTGCATGTGTGGCATTGTGGACACTTACCCGACTGGGGTAAGTAGTTTGCTTCTCCACTCCCTGGGCCACAGCAGAGTCAGGAACACATTCTGGAGAGAATGGTGTAAGCAGTCGTGTGGACAGGCTACACTGCTAGCTCCGAAGCACAAGAGATGATCCCCTGCATCCTCCTATGCCTCACAGTGATATTAAAACTAGTGATGGTAGTGGATGAAAACTTTTTGAAGATTTTCTGTTTGTATAAGCAGGGGAGTCATCTCTTTAGTCCGAATTCCTTTTGTATTTCAGGTCTCAAGCAAAAAAGCCACAACTGTGAAAAGCATGAAAATCACTTTACTTACCACAGAAACCGGGACTCTATTGGATCCTCGGTTTCTGTGCAATGTGATGTTTTCATGCTTTCTACATCCAGGGCATGTAGTTAGTAGTCAGATGCTGGGACTATAGTGCTAATTATTTCAGCTGCAAAACTCAGAGTCAGGACTGATTCTCAGTGTTTAGTCGTGTACTTGCTTGCTGTTAAATCTACTTTCTTCTGGACTGTTCTGGAAAGTTCAAGAGGTATACATATTTCCATTTTTTGCAAGATGAATCCAGGGGCCAAAATAGTAAGTGCAGAACATTTGACTCCAGGGACCCCGATATTCAAATGTTTGTGCGGGCACTATTGGGTCTCTGTCCGAGCAACCTGGGGTTTGCGCTGGAGCCCCATACAGTATTCAAAAGGGGCTGTTGTGCAGGCAAAGAGGGTTAGTGCCCGTGCAAAAACTTAATGTTTGTGTGTGGGCAAGCAGCATTGCATTGCAAAAAGGGTTTAGCGCAGTCCATATGCACAGTGCAAATACTGCCAAACAAAACCCCAACTTAACTCCAGGCAACCCTAACAGCTGCCAGAGGTAATACAGTTCTGTAAAATAATAATTCCCCTGCATTAGTGGTAACCCTCCTCCCTCTGATTGCCAGTCTTGGCTGAAAGAATAATATTTCTCATGCTCGTGGTAAACCCCATCCTGCCAATTGCCAGACTCAGCTGAAAGAATATAATCTCTGGTGCTAGTGTCAACCCTCTGCCAATAGCCAGCCCCGGCTAAAAGAATAATATCTCTGGTGCTAGTGGTAACCCCCTTCCTCTGATTGCCAGCCCTGACTGAAAGATAACCCCCCTCTCTCTGATTGCCAGCCCTGGCTGAAAGAATAATATCCCTTGTGCTAGTGGCACCCCTCCCAACAGTTGCCCGCTTGGAAGTAATATAAAAAAATTCCTTAGCATCCAGTGGCTCCCCCTGTGGCACCGGGCATACCCCCCACTTACCTTTGCATTATCCATGGTTCCACAGGAGCATACAGCAAAAGGTACAACCCTCCTCACACCTCCTTAGCTGGCCACTGTATGTACAGGCAGGGAGCACACCTATTATTTATAAGATAGGGCATGTTACCCTGTCATATAAACAATAGGTGCACTCCCTGCCTGTACATATGGTGGCTGGCCAAGGTGGTGAGAGGAGGGCTGTGTTGGTTGCCGTATGCTCCTGCAACACTGTGGATAATGCAAAGGTGAATGGGAGGGTATGCCCAGTACCATGGGAGGGACTACTGGACACCAGGGAGTTTTTTTATTGTACTTCCAGGTTGGCAGTCAACTGTAGGGGTGTTACCACTAGCACCATGGATGATATTCTTTCAACCGGAGTTGGCAATCGGAGGGGAGGGGGAAGGTTACCACTAGCACCAGGAATGTTATTCTTTCAGTCAGGGCTGGCAATCGGAGGGAAGGGGATTACACTATCACCAGGGATATTATTTTACAGAATGGGCCGGCTATCAGTGGGGGGAATCACTAGCACCAGGGATACTACTATTTTACAGAATGGGCAAGTGATTGGTGGGGGAACCAGTAGCACCAGGGAAAGTATTGTTTTTCAGAACAGGGCGATGATTGGTTTGGGGGACCACTAGCATCAGGGATATGTATACATGGCTGGGACTGGGCAATTGGGGGGGATGGCGCCACTCTAACCAGCCTCATTACCCATGCAAATGAGCCCATAATGGGCATGCAAATGACCCCTTAGCACCTTGCAAAACCAATGGACTCATTTTCATGGGTCCTTTTGAGTATTGCAAATAGCGCTCTGGTGCTATCCATTCTGGCAGCGTACTTCTGAAGCCCTGTTGAGGCAGCACTAAGTGGCTTAGCCCTGGGCTGACATGTCCCTATATTCAGTGGAATAGCACTGGTGTGCTATTCCACTGAATATAGCATCTTTGGGCACCCAGACAATTGCAAGGCGCAGTGCAAAGTTTTGTACTTAACTTTGTTCAGATCTGAATATTGGGCCCCAGATAATTGTATAATCCAACGTTTGTAAGAAGCTGACTGCCACCAGGACTCACAGCCCCTCTTCAGCATGGCTTAGATCATTGCTAAGAAGGGTTATGTGAATGTGATACTGCATTGGTGTGGGAGGTGAGGACAACACAGGAGTGGCCTGCTGGGAAGACTGTTGCTGCTGTTTAAACATGTCTGGAATCACAGTAAGTGCAAAATGCATTACTTCTGAGTGAGATCCTTATTGTCTGTTGTCTTCTTTGACTGGCACAGGTGGGGCCTTCTTTGAAGAGGTTGACCAGGGAGGGGGAAGGGGTAGCTCCCATGTTTTAGCAGGGTAGAAAAACTGGAAAGGAGCATGGTTGTACACACAGTGAAGAGAGGCCAGTGGTAAAGGAGGCAAAACCTAAAGCTCCACTAGGCTGCTGGCAGATCACTATAGCAGATGGCTGGGGGTGTTATGGAAGGTTCAGGGAAAAAACAGGTCTGTCACAGTGTGTTTCATTACTAATTGGTATTTGAATGAATTTGGAGCACTCAGGTTATTCTCAGAGCTAGCATGATAAACATTTTTTTAAGGTCTAGGTGCAATCATGCAGGACTTAGCTGCAATTGGTGGCAGCTACTCAGGTCCCTCTGGTAGACAGAGAAATATACATAGCCATGATTGGTAGAGTTAGTGGTGAGCTACAGTCCTACCCACACCAAAGCAAGGGTGACTTCTTGAGCTGCAGTGCAACTTAAACTCCTATATGAATTTAAAATATTCTCTTTTTCTTGGAAAACTGACCAGTTTTATTGATTCATTAATTTGTTTGTTTAATATGTTTGAAAATATCACTGTGGTCATGCCCTACCCCAATCATATCCTCATTTTCAAGACAGTGTACCACTTAGACCCCACCCTCTGATACTGGCCTCTAAAAATATACAACTCCTGCTCCCTTCCTTTGCATGTCCCCTCCTTACTGGTTTCAATATCTTACAAAAAAAAAGTTGCCCTATCCCTCTTCGTGTCCCCACCTAATATCTAAAAAAATACATTGTCACCCTCCCTTTGCATGTCCCCCCTTTAACTTCCAACTCCAACCTGATGGTAGGTAGGGTAGTAACATATCTGAAATAAATTTGGTAGATACCAACCACCGCAGCCCTCCTCTTCCCACCTTGGCCAGCCACCATCTGAATGAATGAGTCTCACCATATCAATTGTAAAAGTAAACAGCTGATTATTATTGATGTGGCCATGCTAATTTACTCAAATAGTGGCTGGCCATGGTGGTGAAATAAGGGACGTGCTAGTCACTGTAAACATGAAATCCTAATGTTTGTCTCTATTCCTGTTCATGGATTAAGGTATCAGAATTCTTTTTCATAGTGTGATGATGCAGAGGAGAGTGGGAAATGTCAATCAATCAATCAATTTTATTTGTATAGTGGAAGGTATGTGAGCAAAAATGCCAGTTTTCACAAACGTCCAGTGTAGGAATACAACAGATGAACAAAGACATAGGCCAATGGAATACATAGGACATACAATAAACTACCTATGACATACATTGTAAAGCTTCATTCCCTTGAAGGTAATGAAGTTCTGGGCATGCTTAGTCCTGTAAAAAGGGGTGTCAAAAACCAAACTTGAGGCACCTCTAGTCAAACTTCCAGGCGCTGCTAGTGGAAATAGGGAGATAACGCTGGGGGGGGGGGGAATATTGAGGTATCTCTTATGTAGACAGGAGAGCATCTTAAGATGGAACCTCCCTTCTAGAGTGGGACACTTGAGGGAGTAATAAGTGAGCAGTGGTGTGTTTTCCAGGGGAGACCAGTGATGAAACATGCTATGCTGTTGTACGTGACTCTAAGTTTGGAGAAAAGGAGGGATGAGGTAGGGGAGAGACATCAATAGTTGCTTAGTCGATAAGGGGCAGGAGTAGAGAGCTAGTGAGGTGAAGGCTGGATGCAGGGATGAGGAACTTTCTAATCCTGTAGAGCAAACCAAGTCTGACATGCACCTTCTTTATGAGGTCAACAATGTGGAGATTGTATGAGAGGTAGAGATGTGTGAAATTGGAAAATTTTGCCAGCAAAATATTTCATGTAATTCCCGCATTACGCAAAATTTTTCACCTGGCAAAACGCAATTTCACCTCTGATTTCATTTTTGCGTACTGCGAAATTTCACCCAATTATTATTATTCTTAATTTCGCCAATGTTTTTCAATTTTGCCAGCGAAATTGCAATGTATTGTGGGTAGATAGCTGAAATATCACATGCAGGCTGTTTCTTGCACAGTATATTGTCTGTTGAGTCGGAGAGCAGTGCAGTGTGATGCATCATAGCCAATAAACTCTTCAAAAACCCTCTTAATTTGTGATTTTTTGAGAGTTAATTGCTCCCAAAATCTTAATTTGGTTCCTAATGCTGCTAGTGAACCTTTGGATAATACTTAGTTAAACTTAGGTACAGTTATCAGTTTTCTCTGTGTCTATGTCTGTGAGGAGTTCAGTGGCGGAGGGTAGACCGTGTGGTGTGGCTTTGTGTGTATGTGAACGCAGAGCAGGCTTGTTCCTAATATTTGACAGATTTCTCACAAGTTGTGAGTGAGTTTCTGTAATTTATTTTAAATCTTAATATTTTTGATGGTGTGCTACTTATTTGTTATATTTTTCTTTCATATTGACCCTTTTTGGGGTAACTTTATCTGAACAGTTACTCATTCTGAGTAGTTCTGTTCCCATTTCCTTTTGCTTAATCACTCGTGCTTTATTTTTTATTGGAAGTATTCATGTACATTGATCACATGACCTGTCCATAGGCAGGTGCACTGCATTGTTGAATTGCTCACAGAAATTCAAATTGTGATCTAGCCTCTGCATTGCAGCGTTCCTATTTTTCTATTTAATTTGCTTACTGTATTAACCCTTTCCTCCCTGTTACACCACTGGTGTTTACTACCTGACCCTATTATATATGGGGGCATATTAGGCAGTGGCAGCATCCCGGTTAGGCCTGAAAACCATTTGAAATGGTGCAGAAAACAGCAGATTTGTGTCCCGATGGTGAATGTGAACCATGTAATTGCATGTCTGATACCTGATTTCTGCCTGAATGTACTGTAGCATGTTTTGGGGAACATTTCTGGACATCTGGGCCATGTTAGGCAGTGGCAACACCATGCTTAGGCCTTAAACCATTGGTAAACAGTGTGCCAAACAACATGTTTTGGTCCAGGTGAAAGGCATGAAACTTATTACAGCATCTCAGACACCTGATTTAGGTCAGAATTTACTGTAAAACATTTTGGGAAACATTTATGGACTTGTGAGGCATGTTAGGCAGTGGCACCACCTTGGTGAGGCCTGAAAATCCTTAGAAATGGTGCAGAAAACAACAGATTTGGGTCCTCCTGATGGTGGATGTGAACCATGTAACTGCATGTGTGACACCTGATTTCTGTCTGAATGAGATGTAACTTTTTCTGGGAAACATTTTGGGAATTCTGGAGGATCAGGAGGACAAGGGTAAAACAACACTGAGCGGGGATAACTAATAGAGAGAGAACAAGAAAAGGGACTGAATTCTATACGGAGCATAAGACAAAAACAAACAACAGCAATAAATAAAATTATTTTACATACAGTACAAAATAAAGAAACGAGGACATAAGGAATGGATGTAGATTAACGAGAATGGAATAGCTCTTTTTTTGGTTTTTATTTTTTTTATAGGGGGAACATGCAAACAACAGAATGGAAGATAGAAAAATGAAAACAAAAAATACAAATTAATTTGTGCTGCCACATTAAGTGCCAGTGGGGCCGCCACGGAGTTCTGACAGGATGCACATGATTTTGTCAACATCACACTGCAATTTAGACATTTCCCCCCAACCCCAGGCATCACAAAATTCCTGTCTGAAATTGATTAACTCTTGTCAGACATGCTGGACTGCAGACAGGACAGCGGATAAGTCCATATGTGTCACTGGCACTGCTGGCAAGGTGGGGGCTGTCTGTGCTGCTGGCTTTGAACAGGGAGGGCTCTGGAGGAGCCTTGATGTTACTGACTGCTGCTGTTTTCTGGTACAGCGAACACAGTGAGGACATTTAACTGGTCCAACCATGCCTCCATCCTGCTCACCCCCTTCAGTGCTTACACCCGCACTGCTCACCACAGCTGCACTTGATGATGCCGCCACCTCCCGCAGTTTGAGGTACCATTGCGGCAGGTGGTGGTGGACCATGTAGCTATGCTGGCCGGTTGTCCCAAAGTATGATCCACACTTTTCTCCATGCACTTCCTGCCTGTATAGATTGCAGGTGATCACTGGGTCACCAACCAATATTAAGTAGAAAAAATTCCAGAAAGGAGAACTTTGGGGATAATGGAGCCATGGGGGTGCAGCAGATAATGCCCCAGGCACTGACTCCTCCAGCTGCTTGGGAGGGGGCACGGTCTCTGGCTGCCTGGGTGGATGAACAGTATCCTCCTGGTGCTGGGGAGGGTGCACTGTTTCCAACTGCTGCTGGTGAGGGGGCACAGTTTGCTGCTGGGTGCTAGTACTGGAGCAAAAAGCCTCCTGCTGTGGCATTTCATTTGTGAGGGTTAGCTGAAATGCGCATACAGGTGCCCCACTGTCTTCTCCCTTCTCCATTATGACCACAATCCACAAACACCACCCATTCAAACAAACAAACAAAACAAAGAAGCAGAGATAGAGACTCAGAGAGAGCCGGGGGGGGGGGGGATCACACACTCACACACACACACAATCACACACACACAAACACCATCACCAGGTACTATAATTTGAACTATGACAAAAACAAACAAGAAACAAGCATTTGTCAATGCTGAATGTTTACTTGCTGGTATTAGCATTGGAAATGCAGGAGTTAGAGAGATGCAGACTAGGAATGGCAGTGAAGTATTGAACTCCATGCCAACCCCACCTCCACCCTGCAGAGACAGACAGGCATTGGGGTATGCATTTGGGTCATCACCCATAGCGTTCATGCCATTTCATTTCACCCTCTTCTGCAGACACCAACACATGTTGAGGTGTGCCTTGGGATGTTCAGCTTTACAGTCACCCCATTTCATAAGAACATATGCTAAAATGGGTACAATATAGGAAAATGGGGTGAACTCTGGAGCCGAAGAGTCCAAGGCACACCTCGATGCCTGTCACTGGCTGCAGGGTGATGGGGTGGGGGTGGAATGGCATGAGCATTACAGTCGGCAATCCAAAGGCACACCCCTGATGCCTGTCAGTCTGTACAGGGTGGGACGTTATGGTTAAAAACCCTAACGCCCCAGGCATTTGTTGGTATTTGCCCTACAAATTTTCAACATGGCTTTTTTGTGACCCCCACCTCATGAAAGCATTTGGGACCTCTTTTCATGAACAGTGGCACTATGATTTTGTTAATGTGTCCCAGACTTTGAGTTCCCACAGCGACCATGCCATTCTGCGCCAGATGTAAGAAAACACAGATCAGGCAGGATGTGAAAAATGACAACTGTACCATTCATAGGGAGGTGTGAAGAGATGACAATGTTGAAAATCTGTAGTGAAAATATTAAAAATACTCGAACTTCTGGGCTTACGTGGAAACTGTGCAATGCATGCGTGTAACACAGTCATTTAGTGGAATCTTTTCACCAAATTTTCAACATAGGCATATTGTGACCTCTGCTCACGAACAGTGTCACTATGATTTTCCTAATCTGTCCTAAACATTGATTTCCCACAGCAACCACGCTATTCTGCACCAGATGTGTAAATGCATATTTCAGGCAGGATATGAAAAATGGCAGCTGTACTGTTCATAAGGATGTGTGAAACAAGCATTTGTCAATGCCGAATGTTTGCTTGCTGGCATTGGGATTGGTAGTGTAGGAGTTAGACAGCTGCATAATAGGAATGGCAGTGAAGTATTGAACTGAAGCCAACCCCGCCACCACCCTGCAGATACGGACAGGCATTGGGGTGTGCCTTTGGGTCATCAGGCATAATGGCCACACCATTTCACCACACCCCACCCTGCAGACACTGACAAGTGTCACGGTGTGCCTTGGGATCTTTGGCCCTTATGCACACCCCATTCTATTAGGAAGTACGGTGAGATGGGTGCGGTATAGGAGAATGGGGTGAACTTTGGGGCCCAAGAGTCCAAGGCATACCTCGATGCCTCTCACTGACTGCAGGGTGTGGAATGGTATGAGCATCACAGGCAAGAATCCCAAGTCACACCCTGATGCCTGTCATTCTCTTAGGGTCAGGCGTTATAGTTGAAAAGCCTAATACCTCAGGCATTCGTTGGTATTTTCACTCCAAATTTTCAACATGTTTGTTTTGTGACCCCACCTCATGAACAGGGGAATATCAGTTTGTTAGCCGAAAGCTGCTTATGCACAGTGACTACGGCATTTAGCACCACAGGTGCAAAAATATTCCGAACAGGATGTAAAAAATGACAGCTGTACTCTTTCATGGGGAGGTGTAAAAAATGGCTATGTTGCAAATGTGTAGTAAAAATAAAAAAAAAAATGGTGAAGTTACGAGTGTACATAGAAACTGTGCAACGCACACCCATAATATAATTAGGTTGGGGATTTCTTACAGCAGATTGTCAACTCAGGCATTTTGGTGCCTCCGATCACGAACAGTGTCACTGTGATTTTCTTTATCTGTGCTGAACAATGATTTCCCACAGTGACCACGCATCTCTGCACTGAAAGTGTGAAAACACACTTTGGCCATGTTGTGAAAAATGGCAGCTGTACTGCTCATAAAGAAGTGTGGAAAAATGCCACTGGTGAAAATCTGGACTGAAAATATTACAAAGTCATGAACTAACGAGGGTGCGTGGAAACTGTGCAATGCTCACTCGTAACACAGTCATTTTACGGACTTTTGTCACCAAATTTTCAACATAGCCATTTTAAGACCTCTGCTCATGAACAGTGTAACTGTGATTTTCTTAATCTGTCCTAAACATTGCTTTCGCACACCAACAGCACCATTGTGCACTACATGTGCGAAAACACATTTTGGGCGACATATGAAAAATTGCAGCTGTACTGTTCACAAGGAAGTTTAATAAAATGGACATGTTGAAAATCTGGAGTGAAAATATTAAATTTGCAAACTTACGAGCATGCATAGGAACTGTGCAACGCACGCTCATAAGTCATTTTTAGGAATTTTTTCACCAAATTCTCAACATAGCCATTTTAAGACCTCTGCTCATGAACAGTGTCACTGTGATTTTCTTAATTTGTCCTGTACATTGATTTCGCATACCGACTGCGCCATTGTGCGCTACATGGGCGGAAACACATTTTGGGTGAGATGTGAAAAATGACAGCTATACTACTCATAAGAAGGTGTGGTAAAATGGCAATGTTGAAAATCTGGGTGAAAATATTGAAAAATTAGCGAACTTACAGAACCAGCAGGAACTGCATAGCACGCACGCCGATAAAACAGTCATTTTAGAATTTTGGCACCAAATTTTCAACATGGGGTTTTGAGACCCCTTCTCATGATTGATGTCACTGTCATGGTGTTATTCAGGTCCGAAGGGTGATTTCGCAGTCACTGCAGCGAAATCACCCTTCGGGCCCGAATAACGCCATGACAGTGACATCAATCATGAGAAGGGGTCCCAAAAACCCCATGTTGAAAATTTGGTGCAAAAATTCAAAAAAATGCCTGAGATATGCAATAAAGTTGAAACCCCTATCTAGCCCATTATACAGCTTACCGGCATTTCCTCAGTTCGCGGTCGCCTTTGAAGAGTGCAGACGTGTTCCCGGTCCACCGAAGATCGTCGCGCCGAGGTCCGGAGGTAAGTATGGGGTGAGGGGTGGGGAGGCTGGGTGCACAGTGGGTGGGTGCGGGTTGTGGGAGGGGCGGGAGACTCACCGTGGGACCGTTTTTCGTCACAGGTGAAAAAAAAAGCGGATGATGTGGGGCGTTTGCCACGCTGGGGTGGGCTCCCAGCATGGTAAAAGGATGTTGGGGGTGGCTGTTCAGCCGACGGGGATTGGGCACCCCGTCCGGCTATATGATTAGTTAACACGCTGGGGTGGGCACCCAGCGTGGCATTTAGCGTTTGGGGAGGCGGAGGAGCGCCGCAGCATAGCCGAGAGGATTGGGCACCCGTCGGCTATACAAGCGTGCGTTGATGTGGGGGCGCGCACACCTGTAGGGCGTCTGTGGGGGGAGCGTGCGTGAGCAGCCTTATCTTATAGCTGCTCACCAAGCATAGCTCCTTTCAACTGTGTTACCTGCATTTTGGCGTGTCATAGACAGCTCCAAATGCATTGGCTTACAGGGTCCACTCCTGCAAGCATACTGACTGAATTGGAGGAGGAGGTGACACACCTCCGAAATCTCCGATGATGGCACTATGTTTCTTGCACATGTGAGCAAGCAAACATAAAAATGGCAATGTTGAAAATCTGGAGTGAAAATATTACAAATGCACAAAATTACAAGGGTGCATGTAAACTGCACAACGTACGCTCGTAGCAGACTCATTTCATGGACTTTTGTCACTAAATTTTCAAAACAGGCATTTTAGCACCTTTGCTCATGAACAATGTCACTGTGATTTTTTTAAGCTGTCCCAAACACTGACTTCCCACAGCGACCGTGCTACTCTGTGCCTGAAGCAGAAAAACACATTTTGGCCAAGATGTGAAAAATGACAGCTGTACTGTTCATAAGAAGGTGTGGAAAAATGACAATGTTGAAAATCTGGAGTGAAAATATTACAAATTTGCGAAGTTATGAGCGTGCATGGAAACTGCCAACGCATGCTCGTAACACAGTCATTTTATGGACTTTCGTCACCAAATTTTCAACATAGGCATTTTAGGACCTCTGCTCATGAACAGTGTCACTGCAATTTTCTCACTGTGTCCTGAACACTGATTTCCCATAGCAACCACACTATTCTGCGCCGGAAGTGCGAAAACACATTTCGATCTGGAAGTGAAAAATGACAGCTATACTGTTCATAAGGAGGTGTGGAAAAATGGCAATGTTGAAAATCTGGAGTGAAAATATCACAAATTCTCAAAGTTACGAGCGTGCTTGGAAACTGCGCAATGCATGCTCATAAAACAGCCATTTTTTGCTATTTTGTTCACCAGATTTGCAACATAGGCTTTTTGAGAGCCCACCTAATGAACACTGGCACTGTCTTTTTGTTAATTGGTCCCGAAAGGTGATTCCGTGTGGTGACTGTGAAATCACCTTTTGGGACCGAATAACACCATGACAGTGGCTGAATTCATGAGGAGGGTTCTCAATAATCCCCTGTTGAAAATTTGGTGCCAAAATTCCCCAAAATGCCTGAGATATGCACCAAAGTTGAAAAAAACCTATTTATGCCATTATACAGCTTACCGGCATTTCTTCAGTTTGCGGTCAGCTTTGAAGAGTGCAGACGTGTTCCCGGTCCACCAAAGATCGTCACGCCAGGCTCCAAAGGTAAGTATGGGGTGAGGGGGGTGTGGGGAGGTAGGGTGCACAGTGGGTGGGTGCAGGTTGGGGGAAGGCACGGCTACCGGTGTGGGACTGTTTCCTTTCTTTCAGGGAGAAAAAAAAAAAAAAAGACATCGCGGGAAGGGTTTTTTTTTTTCAGGCTTGCTTTCAGCACACTGAGGTGGGCTCCCAGTGTGCCACCTGCCTTTTTTGGGGTGGGGGACTTAAGTCGATGGGTATTGGGCCCCCCCTCAGCAAAGAATGACTATTTGGGGGGGGCATAATGCCAAGGGGGATTGGGCATCCCCTTGGCACACAACAAATGGGGGAGGAGGTTACATTATGCTGATGAGGAGTGGGCTCCCCCATTGGCAAATTAACTGGGTCGGGGGCATGCCGATAGGGGGATTGGCCACCCCTGTCGACTTTCATGGGGCTGTGAGGCGGTGGCAAGCCACCGCCATGATTACAAAAAATGTTACGCTAGGCAAGGTACTGCCCTGCAATGACTGATTGCTCCCTCATTGCAGCGGAATGGCTGATGCTGCAACGATGAGGCGGACCCTCATTGCAGCAGTGAAATCGTTTCAACCTGGTGGCACTTATGGAAACCGATGTCATCAGTACAGTGTGCCTGCATTGGTCCACCAGTGCCAAGCCCCCAAATGCCGTGCCGCCATTGGCTGCCACAATGCCGCACCTCCACAACCCGCTTCTCTCCTAAGCTGCTGCATAATGTTTCTTGCGCATACATGCAAGCAAACATAAAATCTAGAAACAAATAGCACAAATTAAGCAATTTAGGTGTAAAAGTGCACTCTGCAGTCACAGGGAGTATAAATGCTGCCTGCTTTCTCAAGATACATAGCACATGAAATGGTCCACTCACTTACTGCCTGTTTAGACTCAACCATGTGACCACCAGCACAGAGAAATGCCCAGTTTTGCCTAATTTTGCCTGAGATGTGCAGGCAAAATTTTGCCAAAAGGCTATAATTTCGCGAAATGTTTTGCTAGGCAAAACTGGTGATTTTGCCATGATTTAGCTGGCAAAATTAAATTTCACTGCATCTCTAATGAGAGGAGGGGGTCAAGGTGGAGACCTAGTATTTGAATTCTGACACCTGTTCAATGAGGTTGCTGGAATTGTCGAGGAGTTTAAAACCAGGGGATGGGGCTTTCCTGGGTCCTGAGAAGATCATGAGCTTGGTCTTTTTGGAGTTGAGGATAAAATCATTACTCGGGAACCAGGAGTGAAGCTTCATGAAATCAGACTGCAGATTGTGGAACATCATAGTGGGTTTTTTGTCACTGCAGAAAAGGGCTGCGTCATTGGCGTAAAGGACAATTTGAATGGAATGGCATATTGAGGGAAGGTTATTTATGAAGAGTGAGAAAAGAAGGGGTTTCAGGATTGATCCCTGGAGGGCACCATATTTAGTTGGACATTCTGAGGAGAAGTGGCTTTCGATTGCAGTCTTGTGGGATCTCCTGGAGAGGTAGCTACCAACCCATTTTATGGCATCATCAGAAAGACGTAGGCCTTTTAGGATGTTAAGGAGGAGGGCGTGGTCCACAAGGTAGAAGACCTTGGTAAGGTCAGCAAAAACGGAGTTGGTGTACTGGCCTTTGTCATTAGCTTTAAGGATTTCACTGGTGAACTGGACCAGGGCTGTTTTGATGCTGTGCCCAGATCTGAAGCCATGCTGAGCACTAGTGAGTAGGTTGTTGGATTCCAGGTAGTCAGCGAGTTGAGTGTGCACAGCCTTCTCTATAATTTTTGAGACGGGGCAAGGACGGAAATAGAATGGTATTTGCCCACCTTGTTTCTATACCTGGACTTGAATAAGGGTCTGATGGTGGAGGTTTTCCAGATGGCGAGGAAGAAGCCAGAACAGAGGGAGCAGTTCAGTAGGTTGGTGATGGGGACTGCAAGGCATTGATGGAGAGTTTAAGAATGTTATAATCTATACCATCGCCACCTTTACTGGGTTTGGGGTTAATCCCATGGATGAGCTTTTTGGTGTCAGCAGATTTTAGGGCTTTGACATAGAAGTCAGGGAAAGTCCTGCCTTTGGGGTTGGGGTAGGGGGGTGATGGGTGGGGGGAGGTGATCATAGGAGAGGAGGGGGTAGATTTGTATTTTTTAAGGTCGCCGAAAAAGCTGTTGAAAATGTTAGCCACTTCGGTTGGATCATTAGTCTGGTTTGCGCCATGATGTAATGTGATAGGATCTAAATTTTTGGCCTTGCCTAGTAGTGAGTTAAGGGTCCCCCCAAAAGCTGACGGGGGGTTAGAGGATTTGCTGAGTTGTTTGTCATGCAGGAAGTTGATTTTTGCTTTTCTTACGGCTGATTTGCACTTGTTTCACAGCGACCTATAGAGGGAGAGCTGGGCTGGTTCTCTGTGCTTTTGGTAGCAGGCCCAGGCTTTGTTCCTGGGTCTCATGAGTTTGATGATATTAGGTGAGATCCATTCATTAATTTGACCCCTGGTCCTAATTTCATGTAAGGGAGTGTGCCTGTTGCAGACACTGCCACGGATCCTGGAGAATTTATCTAGGCTAGAGTAGCAGTCACCTGGCCCCTCTGTGAAGGACCAGTCCATTCGACTGAGATTGTGGGTTACCCGCTTAATTTTCTGATCAGTTAGTCTCCTGGAGAAAATGAATTTAGGAGGGGTTTGGGTAGACAGGCTGACAATAGGCATAAAATGGCACAGTGATTGCTGATACAGTCAGGTAAAACATGCGGGAGGGGTGCGAGGTGACAATCTAGTCTAAAACTGCGTGAGTCCCAGTTTTATAGTTGGATCTAGTAGGTGAAAAAATGAGCTGGTAGAGACCTAGATTCGTGATACAGGATTTGGCAGTGTCGGCATGGCCAGAGTCCCAGTTTATGTTAAAATCACCGAGGAGGATCCACTCTCTGTTCAGTGGGAGGGAGTGTTTAAGGGCTAGTAAAGACTTAATGCCAAAGTGCAGGGTTCCTGGGGAGAGGACAGGTGGTGGTGAGGGTGATGGTTTTATTGGGGCCGAGGAGGAGGTGGATTAAGAGGGTTTCAAGTAGGGAAAACTCAGAGCTGGGGTTGTGTTCAGTGAAAGAGAATTTGTTAGATATAAAGAACATGCAGCTGCCCCCTATTTTACTCTGTCCTTTCTGACAGCAGTGTAGCCGCTGAGCTCAATCTAGACCCCGGAGCCGCTGTTGACAGTCAGAATCATTGGTCACAATTCAAGGCAGTTGTAGTTAGCTGCAATTGCCCTGAGTTGCAGTCGTATGTGAGTGGAGTCCTTCTTTTGTGAAGTCGACAACTCCACTGTTAACTTGCTTGCTCGCCTAACAGTCTCCTTCCTTCCCCTCACACCTCCAGAGTAGAAAAAAGTATTTGAGAGGCATATGAGCCCACCTCAAAGCCACCCTTTACTGGCAACAGCTTTTATTCCCCCTCTCCATCCTCTCCACTGCCCATCCCATGCGAACAGTGCAGAGCAGGGTTTTTTTAAATTTGAGTGTGTGGTTTTGGATGGACAGCCTCAGCCACCAACCTGACTGTGCCTCTGCTCTGTTCTTCAGCGTCAACCACCCAGTCCTCCAGTAGTTTATGAGAGAGAGGGAGGTGCCAGGAGATATGCACGCTGCACATGAGCTGTCGGGCAAGTAGAAAGTAGAAAATGAAGCAGCTGCGGCGGACCAGAGGAACTAATTTGCAACGCCACTGCCAGAGTGTTGTGTTCTGGTTTGCTGAGCAGCAATCAGGGTAGCTGTGTGACTGTCCCTCAACTCAATGGTCTTGACCATCATCAACCAAGAAGCAGAAGACACCCTGTGAGACAGTGATGGAGAACGGGTCAGGAAGAGTGGAAAAGGGAGGAAGTCGGACTCTGTCCCGGAGTCAGAGGAGGGAAGCTGAAGCCTAGAGAGAGAGAGAGAGAGGGAGAACATTCCGGGGGGAGCAGCAGTGGACTGGGAATGGGCCAGGGCCTGGACCCAGGAGAAGTGCGTGAGCACTGGAGAGTGGGGATGAAGACCACGAGGTGCTGGTGGGGGTCCTATCCGAACCCGTACTTGGGTGGTGGGTTCTCCGGGGTTTCCAGGGAAAAATAATAGAGTCGGTTGGATCAAGGCAGAGGCAGGCTGCAGACCAGGTGTCGGCAAGGATGCCAGTGAACTGAAGGCAAAATCATAGCAAGAAAGAAAGAACAGTGTGTGGGACTTGACGGGAGAAAGCAATAACCAGGCAGAAGGAAGTACATGGCCAGGCCGAGCCAATAGTAGGTAAATGTCAATTTGATTACTTTGTGGCCTGGCTCCCATAACGTGATTTTGAGAAGTGGTCAGAAGGCTTCAGTCTAGTGGTGGTGGAACAGTAGCACATATTTTTAAAAGCCCCCTCCCTTCCCTGTTGTTCTATGAGAAATGTGTGGATTGTTGAAATGCCGAGATAGAAATATACTGGTTAGTGCCTTGGTACGACAGATTAGAAATTGTGTGAATGTGAATTCAAAAAGTGCTAAAGCTTGGGGCTGTGGATCCCTAAACATCCAATATGTTGTGCTGTAAAGTAGGGCATCCCAACTGTCACCCCCATTAACCCCTAGTTAGTTTCACTTTTTTCAGATTCAACCTCCTGGCTATCCTTGGTGCTGGTGCTGTATTTTTTGGTTACATACATAGCTAGAGTATTTTCTGAGTCTAAATTCATGACTGCTCTAGCTGCCTGTAGTCTAAATGGTCACTTCCTCCTCACTGTAAACTTTCTTTTCGGGGGGGGGTGAGATTCTTCTCTAACCGTCCCTCTCTCAGTTGAACTGCGGCGCCACCGTGACTTTCAGCCAATTAACGCACCCTGGCTTCTGAACGCCAAGCATTCACCAATGAGGGCAAAGAGGAGGAACCAGGAGCACTTAATGTCTTGGACTGCACAAGGTGGTGGGAAGAGCATGGTAGACAGTGAGTGACTGAGGAAAGGTGGTGGTGTGATCAGATCAGACCGTCAGCCGTTTTATAACAACTTTGTGTTGCGGGTTCGGTGTTCTTTCAGTTAAGGTTAGACCAGGTTTTAAATAAATTTACTGTCATATAGAGGTGCCATTTGGAGAGAGTCAGTGCAGCAAATTGAAATCTGCTGCTGCACTGCGAGGGCTGCAGAGTCCGGGAAATGGGAGTAGCCTGTGGGGAACTCAGAAGGGAGCCAGGCACACCATGGAGCCATTCACATAGGTAGGATGACCATCCAGAGCAGACTACAGAGCTTCATCAGTTAAGCTCTGAGTCACCGGCAGTCGTCGGTCTTGAGGGAGCAGGGAGGAGGTCCCTCCAGAGGAGGACTCATCTCGAGAAGCCCAGCCAGGGAGGGCATCCGTGGTACTACTAGGCCACTAGGCATGAGTGAGGAGGACCCTGGGAGTGGGACTTACAAGAGGGCCGGGCAGAGGTGTGGTCATGGTTGTCAGGCAGAAGGAGCCTTGCTTGCCTCGGTACAGTAGTAGTCCAGCAGCAGGGTGGGCAGCAGCTCTTTCATCTTTCCACTAGAGTAGCTGGCAGCAAAGTGGGTGGCAGGCACTGACTGAAAGGAGGAGCAGGCAGCAGAGCAGAGGGCCAGGGATCCAGGAGGACTCGGAGGATTAGCAGCCCCAGAGACCTGAGTGAGAGAGAGTGAGAGAGATTGAGAGAGTGAGAGAAAACGCATGCGGTGGCTGGTATGAGTAGAGCCTAAGGCCTAGTAGCAGCTACTGCAGCAGGATCGGGTCGGGCATCCTCTGTAGTCGGTCATCGTGTTGTGGTGCCAGGTGCAGTCTTGGTCTGTGTTGTTGACAGGTGGCGGTATCAGTGTAACCTGCCTTGCCCTTGCTTGGTGGGAGTCCGGACAGAGTCTGGAGGAGCCAACCTAGGCTGTGGCACAGCACGCACCTCAGTCATCGTGGAGGGAGTGAGGAGTTCACATCAGTCTGTCTGGTGGAAGAAAGTTTGGAAGGAGCATCGATCCAGATAAGGGTTTTGAACTGGAAAAGCAAGTAAACTATGAAAGTGCTGCAGTGCATTTTTTTTTTTAGAGGTTAGAATCGCAGGCAGAGAAGAAGGAAAAACAAAGTTTGTACTATACTGTGTAGTGTATGAGAGGGAGCCTAGGCAGCTCATCTGTGGCTGTGGCACAAAATATGAAAACCTCATTCTACCCCATCCCCTATTTAGTCAAGACAGTGCATGAGCATCCCACCTTGAGTCTCCTAGTCCTCTCCCTGACAGACTCCCATTGGCATATTTTTTTCAGATTCCATAGAAATGAAATAAAAGGAGAGCTCCTTTATTGCTGACTCAGGTTTATGTCAGTGGTAGAAATAGAATAGAACTGTTGTTATTGTGAATTGATTTTGAACACCCTACTTGTAGTAAAAGTGCTTAAGGTACATGGCACACAAGTGTTATTTTTCTTTTTCTATTGGTGTCAGTCTCCCATCAGCCTATCCTGGTCTACTCCCTCTTCCATCATGTTGTGTGCCACTCTGCTAAAAAAAAAAAAAAGAGACATATACCTGGACAGCAAAACTGCAACAGATTTTTCCCATTTAGAACACACACTCAGTCTGTTCATATCCTGGATGGACTCTCACAGTGAGTGCCGGGGGGGGGGGTCGATCTTAACATAGTTTTACTAGCCTAAACCATAGTGCAAATTAAGCAGGGCTGGTGCAGTTACATAGAAACTGTTGGCAGATAAGGACTGCTAGCCACTAGGCCCATCTCGTCTGCCCATAGGTCCTATACATTGTATGTGGCCACTTACCCTATGTGATCAATGTCTTCATCACTCCCTCCCTTCCTCTCAAGGTTTTCTTATGCCTGTCCCAGGCATGCTTAAACCCCTCCACTGTGCTTGCCCCCACGACTTCCTGTGGCAGACTATTCCAAGCATCAACTACACTTTCTGTGTAGAAAAACGTTCTCACGTTATCTCTCAATCTACCCTCCTCCAGTTTTATATTGTGCCCCCTTGTTCTAGTACTTTTTATACATTGGAAAAGGTCCCCCACCTGCACCTTGTTAATGCTCTTGAGGTACTTAAAAGTTTCAATCATGTCCCCCTCACTCTCCTCTCCTCCAGTGAGTACATATTGAGATCCTTTAATCTCTCCTCATATGTTTTGTGGTGCAAGCCCTGCACCATCTTTGTTGCCCTTCTCTGGATAGTCTCCACTTTGTTTATGTCCTTCAGCGTTGCCTCCAGAACTGCATGCAGTACTCCAGGTGAAGCCTTACCAATGTTTTATACAATGGCATCACCACCTCCCACCTCTTGCTAGTGATACCACTGCCTATGCATCCCAGCATGCCACAGGCCTTTCCTGCTGCCTTTGTGCACTGCTTTGATACCTTAAAGTTATCAGAGATGATAACCCTTAGGTCCCTTTCCTCCTTGGTGACAGTCAGTCCCCCCCCCCCAACCTGTAGCTCTCCCCAGGGTTCCCTCTACCCAGGTACATTATTTTGCAATTTTTTTCATTGAACCTCAGTTAACTCTGTTTGTCCGTCTTGACTAGTGCATATTTTCATGGCTGTTAACGAACTTACAAAAAGTCTCTGTTTAGCAGTTTTTTTGTCCTCATGAGTGTCTGTCTGACAATTTGTCCCATATTAAGACAAGTGCCCATCATTTCCCTACATTTTTGGTGTCTGAATCCAACATTTCAGTGACAAAATGCCAAGTGGTATACAGGGTCCACCCTGGAGGTGGTGGGTTTTAGCACAGCCTCGCTATAGCTTTCCCTTCTCATTCAAATCTCTTAACTCTGTTCTCTCCCTGGACACCACTGCAGACCAGACTCTGAAATGACTATCCACAGATCCATATCTGCCATTGCTTGAAAGTGTAGGGGGTCCCCAGCTCTTCTAATTGGACCAAGCCAGCCAGCACTTGTGGCTGTGGATACTGTGGAGGGGTTCAAGAGGGGCTGGGAAAGGTATATGGGGAGGGTGCTTCTAAATGGAGTCAGCATTCAGGGGGCCACAAAGTCAGGGGAGTGGGACCTCGGGGAGGAGGGGGGGCAGAAAACAGTGCCCTAAACAGGCACTGATCCCCGAACAGACTCAATAGACCATAGGGCCTACTCTGCTGGCTTCTTAGCATGTTAACACCATCCATACAGTCCCACCCTACATTCCCACCCTTATCCCACCCAGCTAAACAAAGCTTTAGATCACATCTGGTCCCCCCCCCAAAAAAAAGCTTAATAAAATACATAGTTTGAAAGTTTACAATAGACATTACTGGGTTGCATAGATCATCCTATATAGAAATAGAGGTAGTATAGCGTCATGCCTGTGCATTGTTTCCCCTGGACAGATAAAAGGATGAAAGGACACTGTTAAAGAAAAATTTATTTTTGTTGGGGCAGAGTATAGTAAAAATCAATTATTTTAAATATAAAAATGCCATAGTTTTCTATATCTCAACCCCCTTAGGTTTGTGAAGCCTCCACCCAAAGAATTCTTAGATGTGCTCTGGGCTCACTGTACAAAAACTTCCAGAAGTGCATGTCTCCAGTTGACTATGGGGGGGGGGTGCTGAGCAGCATGTCTTTCTTTGCCAAGCTCTGTTCATTGCCCTGTGGAGGTGAGATTGTGGTGAGGAGCATGATGGTGTCAGCTGTTGTGCGTGTGCAGAGATATGTCTGCTTGACTGAACATTTGCAATTGTGATGTCCTCTGGTTTGGGGGGGGGATTGTGAAGAAAGAGGAAGATACAAGGCCTTGGTACAAAACAATGTGGGGTTCACTGTGTGTGATGGCATTGCAGACTTTTTTTTTTGCAGATAGGGCTGGAGGAAACAGGGAAACGTGATATATGTGCAATAATCGGAGTATTTCGTGTCTTGAATAGTTTTCTGTATAAGTGATCAAAATGTGCCATTAAAATGTGGGCTACTGCAGCCATTTGTGGGGTACTGCAATTTTGAATCACCTTGCCTGCTGGCTAGTACAAAAAAAGATTAAGGTTGACCCCTGTGAGTGGTTGTGATGTGTGTACAGAATCGGATGTAATCCAAAGTGCTATTTATTAAGCAATGAGGCATGACTAGTGATTAACTGTCTGTTAATTACCCCCTACTGGTGTAATGTGGCACGAGATATGAAGTTTAAAAAGTGACAAACTACTTCATAATAAGATTCAACGATGGTGAAAGTTGAAAAAATTGGTTGGATTTTCTTTAGTTAGTTGAAGCCACAAATTTCAAACTAGTTGGAAAATCAGTCATAATGTGAGATAAGTCAGTCAGGATTGTTTTTTCAACTGACTCCGGGGTCTAGCTCGATCTCCCCATCAGAGATTTTGTGGGAGAGCCAGGTTTCAGAAAGGGCGATGACATCAAAGTCATAGAGGGCAGCCCAGGCTTGGAAGGCGTCAAGTTTGGCTGGGAGACTCTGAATGTTTAGATAGACTATACTGATGTGTCCTTCCTTATTAAATATGTTGAGTTCCAGAGGCAACTTTTGAAGTTTGTCTATCTGATAAATGGAGCACCTAATCTTCCCTTACAGCTCCTAAAATTCAACTGAGAAAAATACATTACTTCTACACTAGTCTGAGGTACAGTTGTTTATATTATTTTACTGGTTGCCCTATTGTGATGTAAGTGTGGTAGGGATATCTTGTAGAAAAGTGTGAGGTAGTATTACTGCTGGTTAAGAAATTCGTATTACCTCTAAGTCCCTACAAAGTGTCATGCTTACATCACAATAATACAAAACAAAAACAAAAAAAAACAAACTTACACATCAAAAGAATGTTGAGGGGCAACCATTGTTAGCTCTAACCAATTCTTGTTAGTAATTCAGTACAGATACCACAACCTCAACCGACTCTCCAGTCTTTCCAGATTCTTCACAGCCCTTACCATCTCCTCAGTTTATTGTTTACCACAGATCTTGGTGTCATCTGCAATGAGGTACACCCACCTCATTATTTTCTTTACCCCTGAAGTCTCTCCATTTAGGACTACCCTCTGGGTTCTCCCACTATGTTTCACCCATCTCAGTGTTTTTAGAGACTGAAGGAAACACAAGGAGGTCCGGTGACCTGCTTTGGTTTCCACAGTGTGTCGCTGACTATTGTGAGATTTGGACCTGGAATCTCAGCCCATAGGGAACAGCTTAGATACCAGTGAAAACAGTGGTTGCTGAGAACCCCTCTTGCACTGTCATATCATACATTATGCCTAATGGAAATGAGAGACTGTTGGCATTTACATTTCATACTGTAAGTAAGGCAGAGCAAAATTATGTACAGATTGAGCAGGAGGCATTAGTGTTTCTATCTGTAGTACAGAAATGTCTTTCTTACTTGTATGGTCATTCCCCCTCCAACTTGTGAGGGGCTCCAAATGGATCTATAGGGCTTTCTGGAAAGTGGGAATTATAGTACACATCCAGGAAAAGGATTACGCAATGCAAATGTTCTAACAGAGAAAAAAGATTCTGTCCCTACTCCCGACTAAGAGACTTTACTATTTGTATGCTTTGTCGCATGCCATGGTACAACTAATCAGAATGAGGGAACCAATGTTCAGCAGAGAAGAATGGGATGTACAGGTGACAATCAGGACATTGCAGAATAAAACATATGAGGACAGAGTCAATGACAGGACCTATTTTTTTTTTGGTTAAAATGTTGTTATTGTTTTCTTATAATAAACATTACATTGTAAATGGTTGCTTACCTCAGTACTTAAAAGGTGTACAGTCAGTACGAATAGATGCAATGATTCTAAAACTAAACAAGCAGTTTAAGGCTTTCAAGGACTGGAGCCTTTCTAGGCCTCCCCATGTGGGCTTACAACATTTGCCCTGAGGAGTGCACACTGACTATGGCCATCACAACAGAACAGAATGCATCTGGACTTATCTGAGATTCCCTGGAAGATGAATTCATTCACATATCTGGACTGCCTTGTACGGTATGGGCTGCACGCCCATTGGCTCTTGCTCTGAACCAATGGGAGCCCAGCTGATCAGTAGTCAGCGAAGGCGGTGGGGCGGCAGGCAGGTGGGATGCTGCACCCGCCGGCTGACAGGAGGAGCGGGTGGTGGGGCTCCATGGGTGGGTGGGGGGCCACTAGATCACATGGGCTTGGACCTGGGGGTTGACTCTAATGACCACGATCGGGCTTCAAGGGTCCACTGGACCACCAGGGATATTGTTCTTGGGGGTTGAACTCCACTCCTGCCCACGATCAGGCTAGTGGGGGATTACTATGGGTTTGCCCATGATCGGGCCAGTCGGGGTGGGAGTTTAATATGGGTTTGCCCGCGATCGGGCCAGTTGGGTGGGAGGGGGTTACTATTATGCTCATATTGGGCTGCGAGGGGGCACAGGAAGTAAGTCGAGGGCCACCCACAGGTGGCAGCTGCTGTGTTGCACCCTGCAATGTGGCAGCTCACCTGTGGGTGGCCCTCAACGTACTCCTTTTTTTTTGTGCAATTTATGCATGGTTCCTCCCCCTCCGGTTGAGCATGCCTTCATTAGCATTGCGCTGTTGCTCAGCTTGACTTGGGGGGCCCAACTGCCTCCTGCTGAATATGGCAGAATGGAGCAATTTTGGACTTGCACAGGTGCAACCCTATTGCGCATGGTGCAACCCTTTTGAATATCCAGCTCACTGTCTTAAATTTTATTTTGCACTGAGATGCAATGCAGGATTATTTAGACTTTGAAATAGTTGCAATAAATCCCCTCTAGCTCTCCTTTCTTCCAGTGTCATTAGGTTCAGTTCCTCAAGCCTTTGGCTATAGAATTTATTTTTCAGCCTTGGAAAGATCTTAGTAGCCCACCTTTGTACACCTTCCAGGAGTTTAACATCCTACCTCAAGTAGGGTGACCAAAATGGGGACCCATAGTCAATATGTGATCAAACATAGGACCTGTATAAATGAATTAGGCAGTCCCCATTCCTAGTTATAAATCCCTTCCTAATCATATTAGTATTTTTGTTGGCTGTCTGGGTGATCTTTCTTATATAGGTATGCATATTAAATAAGTAATCAGTCAAGATGCCCAAATCCCTTTCATGTAGTATAGGAGATAAAGGGGTAACTTAAACATATAGGAGTGTTTGGGGTTATTTCGGCCCAAGTGTAGGACAATATATTTTCCAAGACTGAACTCCATTTACTTCGTTGCCCCCCCCCCCCAATTTTCAGTTAGTTGAAGGTCCTTTACCAGAGAGTGGGGCTGTTTCTGTTTGAAGTCCTTTGGAGGAGGGGTAACAAGTAATGGTTATTAGACACAGGTGCACCTTTGTTGGTCATCAAGAGACTAAATTGTGGGTTCATTATGTATCCAGGCCACCTTTAGGGTCTCACTGCTGGGGCTGATGGGCTGCTTGTCTCAGGTTTTCTGATACCCCGGGCAGATGGCACATCTTGGTTAGGAACAATATGGATGGTTGAGGGAACTGTGTTGTCAGAGAGAGAAGGCAAAAGTGGGTTTCATTGGTGGGTATCCATTTAGGGGATGTGCGTCCATGGCTTTCAGGTCTGGAGGAGTTTCTTGAAGATGATGCAAGGAAAGTATGGGGAAGAAACTGTTATCACGGTGGGAGAAACATTACATCCTGGCTTTGGAGCTTGGATGGGGTAATGACTTGAGGTAGCAGGATGAACAAGGTAAAGAGCAGGTTCTAGTTTCTAAGGATGTCTCTGATACTGAATGGGGAAAATGCTATCCATAAAAGGATACAAGAACCCAAACTATGAGTAGTATCCAGTAGCATATCTGTGTATGGGGCAACCATAGTTCCATACTGGTCAGAGCATTGCACTGGGGCACCAAAGTTAATAGTAAGGGACAGAAGAGTCTCACGTATAGATCTACTGGACATGAACTGTGCTTGTGAGGAGTACTAACATGCTGTAATGGGCCTCATCTATGTTGAACTGTAGTAAGGGGCGCATGTCCCTAGAATGCCTGTAATGAATTGTAAGCACGTAATATGTACTACCACTGATCCCTATTCCCCTTAGTAAAGGGTTCTCATATGAAGTGCCATTTTGGTGTTCAGTGTAATCATTTAGTGCCATTGTATCTGTTTCTAAAGTCTGAAGTAAAAAGAGGAAGGCTGTGTAGTTTAGTTTAGTTAATTCACCAGGAAGAGTCTCTGTTGAGCAAGATCATTTATAAGGAGGCCCTGGACAGGACAGCATAAAATGTAAAAGGTACAGTGGATAAAAACAGATACAATAGAGTACAAAAGAATAGAGGTACAATTGCAGTGCAGTAACTGAGGACAAGAGCTGTAGTGTCATTTAGCCTAGTCTATAGTAGTTATGATGATAGGAAGAATAAGATTTTAGTGCAGTAGTTGTTAAACAGGTAAACAAAAATCAATAATTCAGTGAAGAATAAGACAGCCCTAAACTAGGTATTATTGAGCAGTAACTTGACAAGTCATAAGAAAATATAATGAGCAGAATTCACAAAGGAGTTATGCTCGGTGCATCTTGGATGCCCCAGCACAAATGAGACGTGC
The DNA here is from genome assembly GCA_016271365.2 of Neoceratodus forsteri. NCBI lineage: Eukaryota > Metazoa > Chordata > Ceratodontiformes > Ceratodontidae > Neoceratodus > Neoceratodus forsteri. The sequence continues at coordinate 345,079,595 of CM028134.1, read as the reverse complement.
CAAGTGAAAACTGTGGTATTCACAGAAGATGCACCGGATGATGCTCCTGGCACATCCCCTCTGTGAATACCACAGTTGTGCGCAGCCCAGGATGTGCCAGTGCAAACCCCTGGTCTGGCTGGGAAACTAATGATGCAGTGCATTTCATGATGCGCTGTGCCCATATGTGCCATTCAGAGCCAACAACATGCAAATGAGGCCATTAGGCATGTATGGCACAATGGGGCCATTTGCATGTCATTATGGCCCCATTTTCAGGCGCATAGCAGGGTTGCACCCAGCAGAATGCACCAGGTGCCCTGCAATTGCTATGGGCCACACAAAGCCCCAGGAAGGCAGTCTGCACCCCCCATCAATCCCCAGCCAGTTCGCTGGCCATGAGGATGCCCACGACTGAGCCCCTGAGGTCTACTGTCCCCCCGCCCCAATCCCATTCTGAACATCGCACCCTGCAGCAGTAACACCATGTCCAAAGAAACCCCTCCCTGCCTGCCCAGATTCCAGTTTCCAAGCTTCACCCTGTGGTGACAGAGACATGTACATAGAAGCCCCCCATCCTGCCCATGGTCACGGGTGTAAATCCACACACCGTGGTGGTGGCACCCTGTACAAAGCACCCCCACCCTGACACACACACACACACACACACACAACAGCCATCCAAATGACCCCCTGTCATTCCAGCAGCCCCCACCCCCACCCACTCAGGCACCCTCTCCCCACCCGCTCCCCTTCCCAGCAGTTCTTGAAGGACAGCAGGCAGCACAACCCACCCGTATACTGCCATGGCCACCTGCTGACAGAGCTCTCTGAGACTGACAGCTACTATACTACTGAAAGCCCATTGGTGGACCCTGTCAACCAATGGGCTTGCAGTGAGTACTGTACACTGTCATTCATATTTTGTAAGATTTTCAAGACATTTTCTAACAGTGATTTGAAGACACCTATACCTACTATTTTGTTAAGCTTAAGTGTATCTTGCAATTTATTCCAAGCCTTAGATGATGCTACTGATAGCTATCTTTCCATAGAGGAAGGAGAACCTTGCTATTTCAGGTTGGATGTAGGAACTCCTTCTCAATGTATAACTGCTACTGGATCAGGAGATGAGCTCTGTGATATAGTGCGGCAGCTTGTTAGCTAATGTTTTATATGCCCACATGTACAGGTTTTTGAGTCTCCTCTTGGCCAGCGAAGTCCATCCTGTGGAGCTGTATAGAGTACAATGGTGCATTCTGGGAGGAGAGTTTGTGACAAATTGAAGGGCCCTTTAACACAGCATGTCTGATTTGCTTAGCTGTGTGAGGGGACAGTGACTATAAATCAGGTCAGTGTAATCCAGTATGGGAAGAAAGGTTGCTGGTACCAACTTCTTTCTAACATCTAGTGGGAAACCACTCTTATTTCTATAGAAAAACCCTAACCTGAATCTTAGCTTTTGCAGATGTTATCTATGTGGGTATCAAAAGACATGCACTGGTCAAGCCATACACCCGGGTATTTAAGATTATCCACTACTTCAAGTGTGTCATCCAGCACCATGGATATGGGGAAGGGGTGGACACATTTGGAGGATGATGACATGTTTGGAGACTGGAAGAACATAACTCTTGTCTTACTTGCATTTAAAAGTATTTTAGATTTAAATAGATTAATCTATAGAAGATTAACTTCTGCTTGAAGGTCAGTATAGGTACTAACTAGGTTTGGACTGGATAAGTACAGAACTGTGTCATCTGTGAAGAAATGCAATTTGGCCTTGTCAATATTTCTATGAAGGTCATTTATCTAAATCATACACAATAGAGGACCAAGGATTGAGCCTTGCATCACTCCTCTTGGGAGGGTTATTAGAGAGGAGAGTTCACCTTCTGCTTTGATTTGTTGCTGTCTGCCCATGAGATAACTTTAAACCGGAGAGTACAGACACATGCAGGCCATTTTTCTTTACATTGTGTAACAGTATATTACGATCTACTGTGTCAAAGGCCTTACTTAGGTCCAGAAACACAGCTCCTGTATGATACTTATGATCTAGGGCTATTCACCAATCATTAGTGACCTTAGCTAATGCCGATGTGGTACTGTGCCTAGATCTGAATCCCGATTGCATAGGATTTATGTGATTCGTGTTCTCCAGATAAGCCCTTAATTGGCTGTTAACTAATATTTCTAGAAGTTTGGCTAATATAGGCGATATAGATATTGGTCTATAATTATTTAAGTTGCATGGGTCGCCTGTTTTAATGAGAGATTTAATATGCGCAGTTTTCCAAATTGCAGGAAATTCAGCAAGTGATAGGTTAAAAAGATGTGTTATTGGTGCTATAAGATAATGACAGCTGATTCTCAGAAATAAGGAATCTAATCCATTGACACCAGCACTTTTTTTGATATTTAAGCTTAGCAATCAGTCTTCCACTTGTTTATAAGTTATGAGCTGGAAGGAAAATGGTTTAGCTACCCTTATATCAGCAAAAAGATTATCTGATCTGAGAACAGGGGTTGAGTAGCTTGCAGCGGGTGAGTTGTCGAATGCCAGCCCTGCTGTAGCAAAGTGGGAATTTAGGGTTTCTGAGACAATTTGTCTGTCTGTTAGCACTGAACCTTGCCAGTTCATTTTGCATGGAGGGATGGAGGGTATACCCCTCTGACAGCGACATTTCGACAGGGACCGACACTACAGCAACTACAGCACCAGGTAGCTATTGTGTCGGCATTGGACCCCGGCACTGTATTTCAGGGATCTTGCACCCCCTCCCCTAATCAGTTGTGATTCGGAGTTGATTATATTTCATGGGGAGGGAGTGCAGGGAGGTGAAGCCTCTGAAGAAAACATGTTGGTCAGTGAGAACCCTGCCGACGCAAGAATGTGGTCATCAACATGATGATTTCGGGCCGCACGATTGTTCGATGAAATTTTGTTGATGAACAATCAGATCTGAGATGGAGGAGGTTTTTGCCTTCTATAGCCTTTATGACTCTCCATACCTTGGCTGTGTTACCTCTTGAGTTGTCCAGGGCGTTTATATAAAAGCTGACTTTTGTTTCCCATACCTCACATAAGACTAGACAACAAGCTGGAAAGTATGTGTGTGGGGGACAAAATAGCTAGATGAGTAGAAAACTGGTTGGCGGACAGAAGCCAGAGGGTGGTAGTGAATGGGGTGCACTCCATGACAGGGCAGGTGATGAGTGGAATTCCCCAAGGGTCAGTGCTGGGACCACTCCTTTTCATTATCTACATCAGCGATACAGCAGAGGGGATGAAGGGTTGGATGGCCCTTTTTGCAGATGATATGAAAATATGCAATAGTGTACACTCCACAGGGAGTGTTGAGGACATGAGGCAGGACCTGAGGGCACTGGAAAGGTGGGCAGAGACCTGGTGACTAAAATTGAATATCATAAAGTGTGTAGTCATGCACCTGGGGCACAGGAACTCGAAGGCAGGGTACACACTTGGGGGGGGAGTCAGAATTACAGAGCAGAAGAGGGATCTGGGGCTAATAGTGTCTAGTAACCTCAATGTGGGAAATCAGTGTAGCCGGGTGGTGGGGAGTGTGTACAGGATGCTATTGTGTATAGGCAGGGGAATCACTAGCAGAAGGCGGGAGGTCCTGATGCCCCTATACAAAGCCATGGTAATACCACACCTAGAGTATGGAGTCCAGTTCTGGAGGCCATACCTGCAAAAAGACATAGATATGATTGAAAGAGTTCAGAGAGGGGCAACCAAGATGATACAGGAGATGAAGGGCAAACCGTATGAACAGAGATATAGGGAACTGGGACTTTATACATTGCAGACTAGAGGGGAGAGAGGGGACATGATAGAGACCTTTAAATATGTCAAAGGAATAAATAAAGCATGCTCAGGGCATTTATTTCACAGGAAGGAAGGCACTATAACGAGGGGCCATGGTTTGAGACTGCAGGGAAGAACTACAGAGGCAATGTGAGAGGACGGTTCTTCACTGAGAGGGTGGTGGAAGCATGGAACAGGCTTCCAGAGGAGGTGCTATGATCTGAAACAGCGGAGGAGTTCAAGACAGCATGGGGCAGGCACATTAGATTACAGGGTGGTGAGATGGGTGCTCATAGAGAGAGGAGGGAGGAATAGTGTGTGGGGGGGGGGGTAATGAGCAGACTAGATGGGCCAAGACGTCCTTTTCTGCCATCAAGACTCTATGATTCTATGATTCTTATTAGCTTGGTACAAGCATTCCTCTCTTTCCTAAATACTGCCCAATCAGATTCTATTCTAGTATGCCTGGCTGTAGCCCAGAGGCCATCCATGTTTCACAGTTCCCTTTTTAGGTCACTGTTGAACCATGGTCAATGATTCTTTTTAACCCTCTGTTTAGTCAGTGGAGCATGTCTACTTATGACTTTGGGTACCAGTTTGATAAATAGGATGGCTGCTTCATGAATTGTCTTTGTAAGATAAAACTGCTGCCACTTTATAGCCCCCAGATCGGATAGAAAATTAACCACATTAAATTTGGTGAATCTCCTTTTTTTAATGAATCTGGGGATAGATGTCTGTTCTATGAAGCCTCTGACACAGGCAACTACATTGTGATCACTTATGTCATTGTGGAAATCTGCTGCATGGGTGTACTTGTGGGGCCTATTGGTTAAAATGAGATCTAGCAAAAGCTTTTTTTGCAGGGTTTTTAGCATTAGGTCTTGTGAGCGTGCTGATTAGTTGAGTCAGACCTAACTCATCACATAGGTTTTTTTGCTTGTTAGATTTGGGGAATTCCAGTCCAGATTCAGGTCTCCTAGTAGAATTGATTCATTAGTGTGAGTCAAGGATGGTATGGATATGGTTTAAAAGTTCCAGTCTGCCTTTAGGAGGTCTATAACACCCTATGATATTAATTGATTTAGTATCCGATAGGGAGAGATTGATAGCCAGACATTCAAACTCGTTAGGAATTGATAGTGAACCAATTTCAGTAGACTTTAACTTATTATTAATGTAAATGGCTAGTCCACCTCTCCTAGTAGGTCGCTCTAGATATAAATGGTTAAGTTGCTTTTATACAAGCTTGGCAACTTAGTGGTTACTGGATTAGAGAGGGAGTGGTTTCAGAGTTATCTGTGTGATCGAGGACAGAGAGTTAAGATCAGGGATACAACCTCAGAGATTATGAAAGCTGAGACAAGGATACCCCAAGGGTCATTGTTAGGGCCACTATTATTTACAGTATTCATGAATGATATACATACTTTATTTTCAACTAAAAACAGCATTATTTATGCTGATGATACTGTAAAATTGAACTAGTCACCTACAAGCAGTATTATTCAGGTGTCCCTGCAACGTAAATATAACATGCTAGCTCAATGGCAAAGGGACAATAAATTGACTTTAAATGCGAAAAAAACAAATATAATGTTATTTGGAACTCAACAGAAATTGCAAAAGGAAAATAAATTACAGATAATCGGTCAAAATAGGATAAGTCTTTCCACAGTCATTATTTCAAATTAGAAAATGGGCTTTTTATTTGGAGGCAACTGATTGGTTGGTACCCATTCCACAGGAGTACATTAACTTTCAATAGATGCCCACCAAATAAAAAGTCCCAGCCCAAATGGCCCTATACTCTCTCAGATATCCTGGTGCCTACCCTGCCTTTCTCACTGGCTGAAGCCACCCCAGGAAATTTCAAATCACCGCCACTGTTTTTAACTCACTTAGCGAGTGAGCAGACCCCCCTTCCCTCACCACATACAACGGAACTAACGTCTGTCATCTATTTTTACAAAATATTTAAAAACCACATCCCGTGCCCTAATGTTCAAACCCAATCACAAAGAAAGTAAAAACAATATTTTTTTCCCCGCTTGCTTATTGAGGGACTGATCGGATGTGCCAGCTCCCTCCTACAGTCCTTTACCACTGTTCTGTGCTGTCGTTTTCCCTGACAGTTATAAAAAAGAATAAAAAATTACCACAGCATAGAGATCCCCTTTGTAATATACTCACATTATGCAACCCCACTTCCTGATATGCAATGTCCCTAGACAACAGTACCTAAGAGTTGTTGTCCACTGACTGCTTTCTGCTCCTCCTGTTTGGTGCAGGCTCACTTGCTGAAAAGTGCTCCTCTTCAAGGCTCACTTGCTGAAAAGTGCTCCTCTTCAAGGCTTACTTGCTGAAAAGTGCTCCTCTTCATACTTCCACTCCTCATGGAAGGCAGTGAGGACTGGGAACTCATAAAAAAAACAAAAACAGAAATACCTCAGTCCCAGTACTCACAGTAGGCAGCAAGGACCGTGAAACTTGGAAAAAAAAATACAGGCTGACCACTGGCTCCCAACCAGGCTCGCACCCCCAAGCCACGTTTCCTTCTCCTGACTGGTAACATCTCCTGGCCCCAGTGTTACAATAAAAAGGCAGCATCACAGAAAAACATACTGTAGAACTAGAATTGGACACCTGTAAAAAAAAATATTGCTATTGTTGCGCTATAGCTTTAATGCACGATACTAATTTTACAGCATTGATTCGTTGCCATTCATAACTTAGTACCACATGGTCGACGATGTTGCTTGGCAATGAACCCAACCCCCGATGTTAGGAAAAACACAGAAGCACATTTTCAGGTTTATTGCATAGTATTTAACACCTTACTCAGTAGAAGTTAATATAAAAAACATTACAGAGCTAGCCTGCCACATCCTTTTCCTTGCTCTGCACTTCCTGGTTTTATGAGGCAGGGTGATCACACACACAATAGCTGCAAGTTCCGAGTGTAAAGAAAAAGAAACACTCCAAGTAGGTCAGAAAACTGTTTTCTTCTTTATTTTTTGTCTTGCAGACTGCAAGGGAGAAAAATGTAAAAAGTCAATCTCCTGTTAAGGAGCTGAGGCATGTGTGGGGGGGGGGATAAGTACAAGGGAATGCCTAGCAAGGGGTGGCAACAGAACATAGAATAGCACAGAAAACAATGGACTATTTTACAAGCAAATGTCTTTAAATTAATTCATACTACACTTTTTTAATTCTTTCTTTCTTTTTTTTTAAATCCACATAAAACTGGCACAGATATCCCATTTTCTAAGCGCAATAATACCCTCCAAGGTGGGCAGCATTGGGCAATACCAGACGTTCCAGGGGGCTATAAGACCCTCTGCCTGCAGCGTCAGGCCTCATTACGCCCCTGGGTGGTTTGGTATTGCCCAATACCGCCTTACCTGTTGGGTATTATTGCTTTCATATTTAGGAGTTTATCTGGACCCCTGCCTGAGTTTAGTTCCACATATTGAAAAAGTAGGAAAGAGACTTAATCAAAAAATAGGGTACTTGTATAGGAATATAAAAGCATTGATTGAAGAAGCCTGAACAGTCATAGCTAAGCAAATTCTGATGCCTACATTGGAATATGGGAGCATATTGTTTTTTATGTTGGCTTGCCGTGCTTGCACGCAAGTCAACATCTTTGGAGAGTGCAGATTTGGAGGCGCAGCTGCTGTTGGGCGAATGCAGGGCACGCATCAGTAGGTGCGTCCCTCATTCCCCAATCAGCCTGCATGCCGGCGCCACACCATGCATGCTAATGTGGTGAGCACATCTAAGGAAAGGTCCGCTGCAATCCCAGCAAAGCTTGTCAGAAGCAGTGGACCCTTCCTGCGTGCTGCCACATTAGTAGCATGGCGGTGGCCACCCAACAGCCGACTTCAGGGGTGCCCAATCCCCCAGGCGGCTTTCTGTGGCCGCAGAAATTTGATGATGGGGAGCCCACTCCCTGTCGGCATACAGCTGCCCTCCCATTTCCGCTATGCCGAGGGGGGTGCTCAATCCCCCTCGGTTCTTGCCTCCCCCACTTTCACTGTGTGCGATGGGTGCCACTCCCGTCAGCATAAATCAGCCCCTCACATTTCTTATATGCCGAGGGGGTGCCTAATCCCCTTGGCTCTTGCCCCCGCTATCATTGTGTGCCGACAGGGTGCCCAATCCCCATCTGCATAACTTTACCCCCCCATCGTCTGCCGATGAGGGTGCCCAATCCTCTGTCGGCTGCAGCAACCCCTCCAAAACAGTTAGGTGGCATGCTGGGAGCCCACCCCAGTGTGCCAAGTACCCTGAAAAGAAAAAACTGTCCCGCGATGTTAGTTTTTGTTTTTTCTTCTTCCCTGTAACATAAAAGGTCCCTCGTAGACCCCTGCTCCCCAACCGCACCCACCCACTGCGCACCCTACCTCCCCACACACCCCCACCCCAGACTTACCTCCGGAGTCCGGTGCGACGATCTTCGGTGAACCGGGAACACGTCTGCACTCTTCAAAGCCAACTGCGAACTGAGGAAATGCCAGTAAGCTGTATAATAGAATGAATAGGGTTTTTTCAACTTTGCTGCATATCTCGGGCATTTGTTGGAATTTTGGCACCAAATTTTCAACATGGGGTTTTTGGGGCCCCTCCTCATGAATTCTATCACTGTCATGGACTTAATCGGCCTCGAAAGGTGATTTCGCAGTCACTGTGTGAAATCACCTTTTGGGACCCATTAACAAAATGACAGTGCCAGTGATCATGAGGTGGCCTGTCAAAAAGCCTATGTTCCAAATTTGGTGAAACAAATCCAACAAATGCCTGTTTTCCGAGCGTGTGTTGCGCAGTTGCTACGCAGGCTTGTAACTTTGCCCATTCGCAATATTTTAATGCCAGATTTTCAGCATTGCCATTTTTGTACACCTCCTTGTGAACAGTATAGCTGTCATTTTCCACATCCTGCCCAAAATGTTTTTCCGCACTTCCGGCACACAATAGCGCAGTCGCTGTGGGACATCAGTGTTTGGGCCAGATAATGAAAATGACAGTGACAAAGTTCATGAGCAGAGGTCCTAAAATGCTTATGTTGAAAATTTGGTGATGATACTCCATAAAATGACTGAGTTACGAGCGTGCGTTGGCAGATTGCACGCACGCTCGTACCGTCTTGCATTTGTGATACTTTCACTCTGGATTTTCACCATTGCCATTTTTCCACACCTCTTGATGAACAGTACAGCTGTCATTTCACATATCCTGCCCAAAATGTGTTTTCGCACTTCCAGCACAGAATAGTGTGGTCGCTGTGAGAAATCACTTCTTAGGACACTTTGAGGAAATAACAGTGACACTGTACATGAGCAGAGGTGCTAAAATGCCTATGTTGAAAATTTGGTGCCGAACGCACATAAAATGGCAGTGTTCCAAGTGTGTATTGCATATTTCCCACGCACCCTTGTAACTTAGGACGACCCCAATGCACACCGCGACACTGGTCGGTGTCTGCAGGATAAGGAGAGGTGAAATGGTATGAGCACTATGGCCAACACCCAAAGGGACACCCAATGCCTGTCAGTCTCTGCAGCGTGGGGGTGGGGTGGCATTAGTTCAATACTTCACTGCCATTCCTATTATGCATCTCTCTGACTCCCGCACTACCAATGCCAATGCCAGCAAGCCAACATTTGGCATTGACAAATGCTTGTTAATAGTAGTAGGGTGTCTGAGACAAAGTACAAGACTTTGTTTAATAACATCTCTAGGTTTGCACTAAGGGTGCCAAAATGTATGCACTACTGTGTGCTTTATGAGAAAATAGAAGTATTGCCACCAGAAATGAGAACTAGATGTCAGTTGGGGAATTTTGCATTTAGGGTATTGAGAGCCAATGATCCCAAGGTACTTTCTGGGGCATTGGGATTAATGAAGAGGGAATTAATCACAAGTAGTAGTGGGGTACAAGATTATGAGGTTCTGAGGTACAAGTTGCAGATGGCTAGGAGGGCTTTTTCTTGGTATGCACCCCATCTCTTGAACAAATATATACACCTTACTAAGGAAGTACATCATTTAATGCACTTTAGGAAAGGGCTTTTTGCATATTTAAAAAATGGAATTGTCTGTAATTGTATGTGAAATTACTGTATTGTGTATTTGTAAAATACTGTACTGTGTATTTGTATTTTCATCTATGTGGCTGTAAGTTGTGTATGCTTTGTTATTGTATAAATATCAGGCATGACCGAAAAAGGGCAGTACCCAGTCCACTACCTGGTTAAAAACCAAAAATGAAATGAAAATACGAGAGCATAGCAACAGCCTGGTGCGATACCATCCCATTCAACCATGTTTCCATCAAAATGAGGACAACTGGGTTTATATGTTCAACACAGGCCTTAATATCACCTAATTTTTTCATCAAACTTCAAACATTAATTAATATGAATTTCAGTCCTCTAAGAGTTGAACATTCTGTGGGAGATGCAATTTATGAGATAGAACCAGGGTTAATTTCAACATTATTAAATAATAATAGCAGAATTAACTTTTTGATAATATGGTGTCTAGCATTCAACATATAGGACTGCAGTAAGAATTTCTTCTTTGTAGCTAAGTGAAATCTAGGCTTTATGGGGGCTACAAAGTTGGATACAAAGGCCTGTAATTCTAACAGTGCACGCACACTTACCAGTTTTACTGTGGTCAGGTAGGATGCTAGTTTGGAGGTATTAGTACACTATTTTGGGGCCTGACCCTATGCCATGTGTCATTTTGTGTGATAGGTGCCCAGTAGGGAAGGGTTCCAAAGGAGCCCAGATAGCATAATAACAGCAGTGATCCATACAATATTTTGCTCTTAGTCTGAGAGTAGATAATGGGCTTAAACAGGATGTACCCATATGTATTTTCTTATGATATAGAATTGAAATTGAGAAACAGCCTTATACAGATCATAGGCTACAGATCCTGAAATACCTTCAAGAATAAAATGCCTTACAATTCATATGAGAATCTAATTGTGAATTAAGAATATTAACAATAATAATTGGAACTCATTCAGGTCACTATGTTGGGAGAAGATACCAGCTCCCTAGCTGGTGCAGTGTTCATTGACCTCTCAAAGGCTTTCGACACTGTCTCCCATCCACTTCTGCTGAATGCACTCTGCCACACTGGTCTCTCGGCTGGCCCCCTGGCATGGTGCGCTAGCTATCTTGACACTCAATCTCAGTGTGTAAAAATTAATAGCACACTCTCCGATACCCATCCCATTCTCACTGGGGTCCCCCAAGGCTCCATCCTGGGCCCCTTCTTCTCGCTGTATCTGAACACCCTGCCCAGTGCATGCCTGGCAAAATTCTACTGTATGCAGACGACGCTGTCCTTTTTGCCACCCACCGCAATCCCATCTCCCTACAGGACTCCCTACAGCAGTCTTTCAACAGTGCCGAGGCTTGGTTTAAGGAGCGCAGACTCATCATCAATCTTAAGAAAACCAAAACTATGCTCTTTTCCCACCCCAAAACAGAGCTAGCAACCACCCACTCTATATCCTTCCAAGTACCAACCAGCCACTAGAACAAGTCTGCTCCTACAAATACCTTGGGGTTACCTTCGATTCAGCCCTCACATTTCACAACCACATCGACGCCCTAACATCCGCCACTAACACACGGCTTGGCATCCTATTCCGCATAGAACCTGCCTTCCCCTAAATGCCTCCGCTAGCTGTTACATCATCCGGTTTCTGTCCCTTGTAGACTATGGTCTACCAGTATATGGTGCTGTCGACACCACTGCACTCAACAAAATTCACCTAACCCTGAATAAAGCGTGCAGATTGATTACTGGTGTCCCCAGGCTCACACACACCTGTCAGCTGTATGTCGATGCTAACCTGCTTACCCTGGATGAACGGCTCCAATACCAAACCTGTCTCCTCACCAAAAAACCCTACTCAGGCTCTCCCCCCCTGGAGTAACGGCATCCATCCACCTGAGCCCTCCCACCATTGCAACACGGTCTTCCTACAAGACCACTCTAAAGGTCCCCAGATCAAGAACCAGCCGTGGCCAGAGGTCCTTCTGCTATACAGCCCCAACCTGGTTTAACTCTCCTGCCACCATCACCAATGCCATCACCATCTCCAAGTTCAAAACCACACTTCGGAACCACATCTTCAGCACTCGTAACTGCTCCTGTCTCTGAACATAGCCTCCACCTCTGCTTCTCTTGACAATGCCCCCCGGGCAGCTCTCCACCTAACCATCCCCTCCACCACTTCCCTGTACACCATGCCTATGTTTAACCTGGCCAGTGCCAGCTGTTTCAGTGTTTACTTACCAGATTTCTCACTTGATACCGACTTGTGTAACACCTGTTATCAATTACATGTACCCTGTACCCAGTTGTATTTGTCTGACCACAATGTGACGTGGCGCCTCTATTGAACACCGATTGTTTTGCAAATCTTTGCTATGTAACCAAAAACACAATGTATGTCTTTATGTGACGAAGTACCTTTGGAAACGAGCCTCTGGCTCAAAGGTTGTAAACTGATTCTTAAAATAAAATAAAAATAAAAAAAATAAAGAGGAAAACGCAGATTAATGTATTAAGGCACTGCTATGAGAACCTGGTTGAATTAAGACCCGAAGAGGGCTGATGGTGATTGTAAAGGCAACTACACTGAGAAGCATTAACTGTCTTTAAGGCATGTAAATAATTTGAGTAATATGAAGTTAAAAAAATAAACAGCACACCTTACTAGGATATACCTACAAGGCAAGTTTTTTATAGTCTCCCTCAGCAGATGATGGTAGGGAAGGACTGGATCACAACTGATGCCCCCATGGCCCCCTAAAGCAATTTCAGGTGCTTTTTGAGCTTTCTGTTCAGTCAAAGTACGCTAACTTAAAGCATTCTTGTGGCAGTAAGGCCGTTGAAGTGATGCTGAGTGGGAGCAGTGATGATCTAGGTCACAATGCAATTCCAGTTTCTGGACACTCCTGCATACAAGCACGCCTACTCTTGTCACTCTAGCAGATCTTCCTACCCAGGTGTCAATCACACTTGAGCCAATAACTTATTTGGGTGGGTGGGGGGTAGAGGGATGGCCAAAACTCTGTATGCTTATGCATTTGTAAGTGGGGGTCCTGGTGAGCTGTAACATCCTATACCTCTAGACATGGGAGCTGCCCTGGGCCATGCCCACCCCCATTTGGGAAAACAAGACATTTAGTAGTGCAGGCCAAAGGGGAGAAGATTGCAATTATTTATAAACTGTAGAACAGAAAACTAGTAGAGGATATAATAAATGTGTTCAGAATAGTGTGACTAAGAGATAAAGAGGATTGGTCAAATCTATTTTTATTGGCACAGGACAGTAACACACGGAGGAGCGTGAGTTTAAAATGCAATGTGTGAGATTCGGAAAGGATGTGAGGAAGGATTTTACAGTGAGAGTAATTAATAATTGGAATAGTTTACCACAGGAGGCATAGCACATGTAGCTTTGATGTCTAACTTAAAACTGGATAAGTACACTGGGTAAAAATAAATTTCTGGATAACTGTTAGTACAGCAGGAAGGCTGAGAAAATGAACTGATGGTCTCTCCCAGCCTTAAGGTTTCTAGGCAGGCCCCTGAAAACAGATGTCACAGTTGGGCCCCAGTAAATGCATGGCTGTCTCTGAGAAGTAATGACATAAAATAAAATGTATTAGAGGATTAACTTTGATCTGACTCTGGTAGGATTAATTGATCTTGATTTCATTTATCTTGTGTTACCTTATCAGGAACATTCAGTTAAGCTGAAAAGGCTGATTACCTGGTGGTGGTTTGTGTGTGTGTGTGGGGGACCAGGAACTGTAACATACATAAAACTAGTGACTAGCAATTTTTTCTGGTTGTAATTTGAACCCAAGATGACACATCCAAGTGATGCCTGCATGGGTGACCTGGATTCACTGCAGTGCTGGAGCTGGGGGGGGGGAGGAAATGTGGAGGCAGCACTCTACAGCTACAGGATGGGAGAGACACATGTCCCACTGCACAAGTGCTTTCTTAGGCAGAAGAGGGCTTGATGTTATTGGTGACCATGTGATGTCAGCCCAAACAAGATAATGCCAGGACTTCTGTGGGCCGTATTCAGCCCTAACGTGCCAATGAGCCTATTGAGTATGCAAGGTGCTACAGTCCATAAGCATCCCCATTATGGGTTTATTAACATGCATGCTCACCCCCCCCCAAAGGGACATCCTGTAGCTGTCTTGAATATTCCTGATGGTCTAGTGCATCCCTCGTAAGTATTATAAAAAGCTGTTTGATTGTCAGTGAGTGAATGTTAGTACTAGAGAGACAGCTTTTTGTACAATACTCAATTTCTCACTAGCAGTGAGGTAGCTGGCAGATGATAGGGAGAGCAGAGGGCTATGCCAGTTGCCATCACTATTGATGTAATTCAGCTTATGTGACTGGGGTGGGGGGGTGAAGGGTGGAAGGTCTTGAGCAGGTGGGTTGTGAGAGGTTCAGATGCCTTTGCATGGGGGATGGCACCACTAGACAACAAGGAATATTTCAGACAGCTACAGAATGGGCAATTGGAGTGATTTTATAATGCATTTTCCAGGACACCTCAGCGTAGATGCAACATCTCCTGTTTAGTGGGGATTTCTGTATGTGACTGGGGTGATGAGGGTGCAGGGAGGAGGGTCCTGAGCAGGTGGGTCATGGGAGGTTCAGATACTCTTAACAGAGGCTTACTACCAGACCACAAGGGATATTCCAGACAGCTACAGGAGGGGTGATGTAGTTTCACAGGGGGAGACATTTTAACTGGACTCTAATGGAGGGAAGGGAGGTGGAGAGATGACTGGAAGAGGGTTGCTGGTTCCAGAGGGAGGGGAGGTGGTATAAGAAAGTAGATTCACAGCTGAGAAGTGTGGGTGGAGAAGAGAGAAGGTGCATAGGTCCCTTGAGCACATGGAATAGGAGAAGGAGCGGTTGGGGGAAAGGAGATGAGATAGGTATGAGAAGAGGGACCCAAACCAGTATTTAGAGATGAGGAAGCACAGAGGGACTGGCAACATGGGGGGAGGGAGGATGGATGGGAGGAGTAAAGGGAGCAATAGTGAGTATGAGAGGATGAGTTGGTAGTAAAGTGGAAAGCGGTAGAAGGTATTGCAGAGGTTGTCCAGTTTATCAAAGGAGGTGCAGGAGTGGTGCCATAAACCACATCCACATGGTCAAAAACCAGAAGAACCATTTTAGTAACCAGCGTCTAGCAGACCTGAGGAGAAAAGTAGTCCTTACTGTGGTACAGGGCACCAAGTTTGGGGCAGAGTTTGGCAAGGATGGCATCAATGTGGGTAGACAAGTCAAGCCTGCTATCTAACCACACACAGAAATACTTGAAGACTGAGGCTACATCAAGTGTAGAGCATGGATAGAATGGGGAGGGTGTGAGCCAGGCCAGCTTCTGGATGGTTCCAAAGGTCATACACACAGTTTTGTTTGTGCTGATCCAAAGTTGGTTGGACTGGAACTAGTGCAGAACATTGTAAAAGCTGTGCAGGAACAAGTCTTTTACAGATGCAGTCGAGGGACAGGAAGTGTAGAGAACTGTTTCATCTGCATACATGTGAATATGTGAGTTGGCACAGGCAGAGTTGAGGTTATTTAGGAAAATGGAGAAGAGGATTGGGTCCAGTTGAGCACTGTGGACCCCAGGCTGGAGAGGGAGGGGTGGGGCGAGGGTGCCTCCTGCCCAGTACTGACTGTTGATAACCCAAGAGGTAGGAATGGAACCTGTTGACAATGTGGGTTGAGAGGCTGGCAGAGCTCTGCTTATACAGAAGGAGTGAATGGGACACTGAATCAAATGCTTTTGCCAGATCGATGGAAATGGCTGCTGTGATGTGCCCCTTATCCATCCTTGAGAGGATGGAGTCAGTGATCCTAGATATGGAGGAGATGGTGGAATGATCCTTCCTAAATCCAGACTGGAAGGGGGAGAGGAAGTTGAAGGAGTAGAGGAAGTCTGCAAGACATGAGTAAACAAGTTTCTCCTGCAGCTTTGCAAAGAAAGGGAGGATGGAGATAGAGCGAAGTTGCTAGGAGTGGAGGGATCAAACCCTTTGTGGAGGGGGAGAGCCTTGGCAATTTTCCAAGACTGAGGGACAGTGAAAGGGGTGAAGGAAAGATTTAGGAGGTGAGTAAGGAGGAGGTATTAGGAGGAGCTAACAGATGTAAAAGTTTGGAGTCCAAGCCATACAGGCTAGATTTGGAAGTGTTACATAGAAACATAGACTTTGACAGCAGATAAGGAACGCTTGGCCCATCTAGTCTGCCCATTTCCCTACCTATTGGATAAGCTGCAGATTCTAGTTAACCAACAGCCTTTTTCCTCCTACCCCCCACTGTAATTGCCTTACGTCTGTCCCAGGCATTCTTGAATTCCCCCAAAGTTTTTGACCCCACAACCTCTTTAGGAAGGCGATTCCATGCGTCCACCACCCACTCTGTGAAAAAATAATTCCTCACGTTGCCCTTGAGCCGTCCCCACTCTATCTTCAAATTGTGCCCCCTTGTTCTTGCACATCTCTTTTTCTGAATGATGCTCCTCTCTTGGACATTGATTTCCTTGAGGTACTTGAAAGTTTCTATCATGTCCCCACTCTCCCTCCTTTCCTCAAGGGTATAAATATTAAGCTCTTTTAGTCTCTCTTCATATGGCTTCTGGTGTGGATCCTGCATCGTTTTAGTTGCCCTCCTCTGGACTACCTCAATCCTGTCTATGTCCTTGCAGAGATGGGGTCTCCAGAACTGCATGCAGTACTCCAGATGGGGTCTCACCAACTGTCTGTACAGAAGGAAAACAACTTCCTGTTTTCTACTGGTGATGCCTCTCTGTATGCATCCCAGTATCCTCTCAGCCCTCCTCACTGCCTTCTCACATTGCTTGCCTACCTTAAGGTCATCTGATATGACTACCCCCAGGTCCTTTTCCATTTTTGTTGTTGTTAGTCCCCCCCTCCACAATTGTGTACTCCTCCCCTGGGTTTTGTTTCCCAGATGCATTACTTTGCACTTCTTTGCATTGAATCTAAACTACCATACTTTTGACCATTCCTCCAACCTTGCCAAGTCCCTTCTCATCCTTTCCACCCCCTTGTGTATCAACCCTGTTGCAGATCTTTGTGTCATCTGCAAAGAGGCATTCTTTTTCTTTTAGACCCTCCACAATGTCTCCTATAAAGACATTAAAGAGGACCAGTCCCAGTACTGAACCTGCGGTACCCCACTAGTAACCCCCCTTTCTTCAGAGTGTATTCCATTTACTATTACCCTCTGTGTCCTCTTGTCCAGCCAATTTGTTACCCAGGATACCACCCTGGGACCCACTCCCAGGCTGGCTAACTTGTTTATTTATCTTTTGTGTGGGACTGTCAAATGCCTTGCTAAAGTCTAGGCGGTATCCACAGCCCCTCCCTGACCTACTACCTTGGTCACCCAGTCAAAGAAATCTATTAGATTTGTCTGTCATGACTTTCCCACTGTGAATCTATGCTGTCTTGGATCCTGTGTCCTGCTGGCCTCTAGGTACTCAATAATTCTTTCTTTAAGAAGTGATTTCATAATTTTTCCTACCACTGAGGTCAAACTACAGTAACAGGTCTGTAGTTTCCTGCCTCTGCCTTGCTCTCACTTTTGTGAAGGGGAATCACAACAGTGCTCCTCCAGTACTCAGGTACCACACCATCCTCCCATGATTTGTTAAACAGGGTAGTCAGTGGTGTCACTAGGTCTCTCCTTAGTTATTTTAGAATTCTGGGGTAAATCCCATCAGGCCCCATTGCTTTGTCCCCCATGAGTTTTAGAAGTTATTTCAGGACCCTTTCTTTTGTGAATGGGCTGGTATCAACCACCCTGTCCAGAGTGCTTCTATTGTTTTGTTTAGGTACCTCTCCCTCTTCTTCTTTCATGAATACTGAGCAAAAGTATACATCCAGTATCTCTGCCTTTTCATTGTCACCTTCTACGCACCTTCCCTCCCCTTTATTAAGCATCACTATCGCTCCCTCAGTCTTCCTTCACTCCCTGATGTACCTATAAAAGGTTTATCCCCCCTTCTTAACTGAGTTGGCTATCTTTTCCTTGGTTTGGGCCTTTGCTATTCTGACTACCTTCCCCACTCCCTTCTGCTTTAACTGATACAGTTCTCTGTCCTGCTCCTTCTGTGATTCCTTATACTTCCTGAATGCTATCTTTTTCTCCCTAACCTTCCCCGCCACCTCTTTTGAGAATCATAGTGGTTTTTTGACTTGTTTTGTTTATTTGCTTAACACAAAGACTTGTTGCCTCTGTGATGGCAGTTTTTTATTTTTTCCATTGTTCTTCCACCCCTCCTTTCTGTCCATTTGCTACTGCATTCCTTAGATGCTCACACATTTTGCCAAAGTCAGCCCTGCTAAAGTCCAGTACTTTCATTTTTGTATGGCTTGACTACAGCTGTGTTTATCGTGAACCACATTGTTTGGTGGTCGCTTGTTCCCAGAATGCTATCCACTGTCGCATGAGGAAAGGGCTAGCAGGGTCTCCTGGGGAGTGACAGGGAATCAAACTCTGTGGGGGTGGGGAGGTAGGGGGAGGGAGGGGACTGGGAGAGAAAAGAGGAGCCAGGAGGCAGGAGGGGGTGAGGAGAGCACAAGTGGTGAAAAATGATTTGAAGTGAGCAGCAACAGAGGGAGGGTCAGATACCAGTGAGCCATTAACCATGAAGACTAGGGGAGAGGACTTGGCTGGGGGAGTCAAAAAAGAGTGAATCACCTTCCAGAACTTAATTTAGGAACTAGGATTATTATGGGTGTTGTCCTTGAAACAGAGGGGCTTGGCAGTATTAAGGGACTTAGCACAAGAGTTCCTGAGCACCCTGTCAGACAGGTGGTCTGATATGGAGCTGAATAATTTATACTTGGCCCAGGCTTAGTCATAAGTCTTGCACAAGTCACTGAAATTGAAGGTGATCCAAGGGAGGTGAGAGGATTGAACTCTGGATTTCCTGATGGATTGTCCCAGACAGAAATAAATACTGAGAGGGCCATATCAATGTCTGGGGTGGAGAGCATGAGAGACCAGTCATTTGCAGCCTGGTCACTCAGTAGATCTTTTTTTGCTCAGTGACCAGAGGGACCTGGACCAGATGCACTTTGTGGAAGTGGGAGGGAGCCAGACTTTCCTGACACAAAAATGTCATGTAGTGGTCACTGAAGATGTCTGGCAATACACCTGCTGCAACAATGTGGTGGGGGTGTGAGAAGAGAACCCAGTCCAGGAGGGTATGGTAAGATGAGTGGGGATTGAGTCAGATGGGTTTTGTGATGAGCTGTGAAAGGTTAAGGGACTCAGTCCTGTTGGTGGTCAGCCTGTAGGTTCAGGGAAACCAATTCATGTTGAAGTTTCCCAAGAGGATGAGCTTACCACCAGAGGAGTGTGAGGAGAGAGTAGAGAGTGAGTTTACCACAGAAGAGGGGGAGATTTTTGGAGAGGCATACAAATCATCAATAAAGGTGGGTAATGAAGAGGGAAAGAAAAGTCTGGCTAGCCAAATCTCATAGGAGAAGTGGCAGCCTTCCTGACATTGATGGTATAGGAGAGGCTCTGGCGGGCATATAGGTCAACACCATCCCTTCGTTTAGCTCTGTCCGGCATAAAGAAGTGGTAGTTCAGAACAGCCAAGTTATAGTCTGGAATCCTGGAAGACAGCCAGGATTCCGTTATATAGAGGAGGTCTGGAGAGTGATGAGGGGCCCATACAGTGAGGAGGTCCACTTTAGGAAGGAGGCTTCTAGCACTGAGGTGGAAAACACTAAGGCCTTTAGGAATGGATGGGTGGGAGGGGAGGTTGGATACCAGGGATGAGTTCCACATCACTAGTAGTGAAGATAAGCAGGGTAAGAAGGCAAAGAATGGAGTAGAACTTGTGACCCTTTGGCTGGAGGGGGGGTTGCAGAGAAGAGACATGACAGAATGGTAGAGGAACTCAGGTTAGTGGAGGGGGGAGAATTGAGAATAGGATGGATGAGGAAGGAGGAGAGAGGAGAGGAATGGAGCGGATGGGTGAAGGGGGAAGATGGAGGGGGAGGAAGGATGGGGAGGGGAGGAGGGGTTGAGGGAAGGAATGGGAATAGGAGAAGGCAGAAGAGGAGGAGGGCATGAAGCATGATTAGCAGGAGACAGAACTAAAATGAACAGACACTAGCAGAACAGCAATACACAGGCAGCCTACGACTAGTGAGCAATTAAAAACAGCAGGGAAGTGGCATTAAAATGATGCTGTGCAAACTTAACAGACATACATATAAGGCAGAAACCCAGGAGGGGTGTAACAAGTACAATTACCTTGAAGATAACAGTAAATGAGACAGAGTATACTCAAAGTGGTAGCTAATGAACAGAACAACTCCCAACAAGGGGTTGGGAAACAGGGTTTACCCAGGTAGGATAAATTAAGGATACCTTAATATGAGAATTAGATCAAAGGCAAACAGGCTAGCAGTGGTTCAAGCAAGCTGAATAAAGTCTATACAGTCTAAAATTTAAGCAGCGTGCTGCTATCATGGCTGGCCCAGATAGAGTGACTTAGAAATATTCAGGCAGACATAATTAGAATGCAAACCTAACAGTGGTGCTGAACCTAGATAGGGTATAGCCATGGTGCTGGTAAATTAGGCTGGTAGTGAAACAGACCTTAGATGTACTAAAAGCAAATAGACAACTAGCTGTGATAAGTAAGCAGACACAATGTAGAGGACCTAAAACTAGTTCTGAGGTTATACCCAAAGAAGGTGTAACTAGGGTTACAGTAAAATGGACTGAAACAAAAGCTGTTACCTTTGCAGGAAAATTATGATGACACTTAAAACAGACCTTAGCTGTACTAGAGCAAACAGTCTACTTAGCTGTGGTAAGCAGGCAGGCAGGCAAGAAAATAAAAAGACACAAAAACAGTTTGGTTGCCATACCCAGAATAGGAGTAGCTAGGGTTGCAGTAATACAGACAGAAACATTAACAGTCACCTTTGATTGAGATTGTTCTTTGGTGGTACTAAAAGGAAGTCCTTAGAACACAGGGGAGCAGTGGAGGAGTCTTATAGATGGGGAGCCTGGGGAGCAGCATGTCCTGACTGATGGCTGACTCCAGACAGAGTCCTTCCCTATTTTTTGTGCTGCAGTCCTTAGTGCTCTGGACTGCAATGCTCCAGACCACATGTGTAGTGATCCTAAAATGGGTTCCTCGGCTCTCCCCAGAATCCACCTGATTGGTGGAAGAGTTGTAGGAACAGGGTCTGTTGCTGGGCAATCTGCAGATAGAAGGTATCCATTATGGGGAGAGAGAGAGGAATGAAACACTCACCCTCATGGCCCTGGTCCTGGAGTCTTCAGCTGGTGGTGGCAAATGCAACAAGAGATGGGTGCTGATAGTTCTTGAAGTCAGAAGTTTGAAAATCACATGTAATATCTCATTATGTTGATTGCGTGCATGCGCAAGAAACATATTGCGGCAGCTTTCTCCACAAGCAGGTTGTGGAGGCGCGGCACTGTTGTGGCCAATGCCCCCACAGCCTTTAAAGGCTTGTGCAGTGTCCCCCAATGCCGTGGCACACTGCTGCTGACACTAGTTCAGCCAGCGTGCCACCAACTTGTAAAAAATCAGCTCACTGCAATCTGGGGGCCACCTCGTCCATTGCAGCGTAAGCCATTCGCTGCAATGAGGGAGTGACCCATCATTGCAGGACGGGATCTAGAAGCCCTGATATTGTTTGTGAACATGGCAGCAGCTTGCCACTGTGTTCACAAACAGTATAGAATCCGCCCGCCGTGTTTATTTGCTGACTGGGGCCCCAATCCCTGTCGGCTTCAGTGCCCCAATGTTAATTTTGCCGATGGGGGAGCCCACTCCTCGTCAGCAGCATGTAACCCCTCCCGCTTTTATTGTCCGCAGATGGGGTGCCCAATCCCTGTCGGCATAATGGAATACCCCCCACCCCCTTTTATTGTGTGCCGACAGGGGTGCCCAATTCCCCATCAGCTACTGCTTGCCCCCAAAAAGTAAGACTTCGGTGGCATGCTGGGAGCACACCCCAGCATGCCACATGCCCCTGTAAAATAAAAAAACGGTCCCACAACATCTTTTTTTTTTTTAACCTGTAAAAAAGGAGACTGTCCCTTGGCGGTCTCCCTGACCCCCACAACCCGCACCCAATACTTGCCTCCGGTGCTCGTCGCAATGATCTTCAGTGGACTGGGAACACGCCTGCACTCTTCAAAGCCGACCGCAAACTGAGGAAATGCCGGTAAGCTGTATAATGGAATAAATGGGGGTTTCCAACTTTAATGCATATCTCAGTAATTTTTTGGAATTTTGGCACCAAATTTTCAACATGGGGTTTTTGGGACCCCTCCTCATGAATTCTGGAATGGTCTTGGCATTAATCGGCCCCAAAAGGTGGTTTTGCAGTCACTGCACAGAATCACCTTTCAGGGCCGATTAATGAAACGACATTGCCAGTGTTCAAGAGGTGGGCTCTCAAAAACCCTATGTTGCAAATTTGGTGGAAAACATTCAAAAAATGGCTGCTTTATGAGCGTGCGTTGCGCAGCTGCTACACACGCTGGTAACTTCACGAACTTGCAATATTTTTATGCCAGATTTTCAACATTGACATTTTTTCACACCTCCTTATGAACAGTAGAGCTGTCATTGATCACATGCTGGCCGAAATATGTTTTCACAGTTCCAGCACAGAATAGCGCGGTCGCTGTGGGAAATTAGTGTTCGGGACAGATTAAGCAAATGACAGTGACACTGTTCATAAGTAAAGGTTCTAAAATGCCTATATTGAAAATTTGGTGACGATATGCCATAAGATGACTGTGTTATGAGCATGCATTGCGCAGTTTGCACGCATGCTCGTAACTTTGCGAATTTGTATTATTTTCACTCCAGATTTTCAACTTTGCCATTTTCCCACACCCACTTATGAACAGTACAGCTGTCATTTTTCCCATACTGGCCAAAATGGATTTTCACACTTCCAACACAGAATAGGGCAGTCGCTGTGGGAAATCACTGGTCGGGATGGATTAAGAAAATGACAGTGATACTGTTCATGAGCAGAGGTCCTAAAATGCCTATGTTGGAAATTTGGTGATGATAGCCCATCAAATGACTGTGTTACAAGTGTGCATTGCGCACTTTCCACGCACCCTAGTAACTTTGCAGATTTGTAATATTGTCACGCCAGATTTTCAACAGTGACATTTTTTCACACCCACTTATGAGCAGTACAGCTGTCATTTTTCACATCATGACTGAAATGTGTTTTCACAGTTCCGGCACAGAATAACGCAGTCGCTGTGGGAAATCAGTGTTCGGGACAGATTAAGAAAATGACAGTGGCACTGTTCATGAGCAGAGGTCCTAAAATCCCTATGTTGAAAATTTGGTGACAAAACTCCATAATATGACTGTGTTACAAGCGTGCATTAAACTATTTCCATGCACCCTTGTAACTTCGCAAATTTGTAATATTTTCACGCCACATTTTCAGCAGTGGCATTTTTTCACACCTCCTTATGAACAGTACAGCTGTCATTTTTCACATCCTGGCTAAAATATATTTTTGCACTCCTGCCAGAGAATAGCACGGTTGCAGTGGGAAATCAGTGTTTGGGACAGATTAAGACTGAGCGAGTGAGGGGGGAGTGACCGAGCTCAACTGAGCTCTGTCGGAACTGCTGCGGATTTGTTTGTGGGCAGAAAAAGTCCCCAATGCAAGAGCCCAGTACAAAAGGGCAGCCTGCAGCACTGAGAGAAACAGAACGAGAGAGCAAGTGAGGAAGGGGGAGTGAGTGAACTCACCGGAGCACTGTCAGGACTGCTGCGGATTTCTTTGTGGGCAGTAAAAGGCGCCAATGCAGGCAGGAGCCCTGTACAAAAGTGCAGCTTGCAGTGCCAGGACAAGCAGAATGAGCGCGTGAGAGAGAGAGAGACTGAACGACCTCAACGGAGCTCTGTCGGGTCAGCTATAGATTTCTTTGCGGACAGACAAAGGTGCCAATGCAGCCAGGAGCCCCGTGCAAAAGCGCAGCCTGCAGTGCCAAGAGAAACAGAAGGAGGGAGTGACAGAGCGTTAGTGAGCGAGCTCAACGGAGCTCTATTGTGACTGCTGCCAATTTCTTTGTGGGCAGAAAAAGGCGGCAATGCAGGCAGGAGCCCAGTACAAAAGGCCAGCTTGCAGCGCCGGCAGAAACGGAATGAGTGACTGAGAGAGGGGGAGTGAGCGAGCTCAGTGGATCTGTGTTGGGACTGCTTCAGATTTCTTTGTGGCCAGAAAAAGCCACCAACACAGGCAGGAGCCCAGTACAAAAGGGCAGCCTGCAGCGGTGGGAGACACAGAACAAGTGAGTCAGGGAGGGAGAGTGAGTGAGCGCAACGGAGCTCTGTTGGGACTGCTGCAGATTTGTCTGTGGGCAGAAAAGGGCAGCAATGCACACAGGGCCCCAGTACAAAAGAGCAGCCTGCAGTGGTGGGAATACCAGAATGAGTGAGAGAGAGAGAGGTGGAGTGAGCGAGTTCACCGGAGCTCTATTGTAACTGCTGCAAATTTCTTTGCGGGCAGAAGAAGGTGGCCACGCAGGCAGGAGCCCAGTAGAAAAGTGTAGCCTGCAGTGCTGGCAGAAACAGAATGAGTGAGTGAGACGGGGGTGGGGAGGTGAACGACCACAATGGAGCTCTGTCAGAACAGCTGTAGATTTCTTTGTGGGCAGAAAAAGGTGCCAACGCAGGCAGGAGCCCAGTACAAAAGGGCAGCCTGCAGCGCCGGGACAAACACAATGAGCGAGTGAGACAGGGGGAGTAAGTGAGCTCAACGGAGCTCTATCATGACTGCTGTGGATTTCTTTGTTGGTAGAAAAAGGCAGCAACACAGGCAGGAGCCCACTACAAAAAGCCAGCCGGCAGTGCCGGCAGAAATGGAATGAGTGAGTGAGTGAGTGAGAGAGGGGGAGTGAGCAGGCTCAACAGACCTGTGTTGAGACTGCTGCAGATTTCTCTGTGAGCAGAAAAAGCCACCAACAGAGGCAGGAGCCCAGTACAAAAGGGCAGCCTGCAGCGCCAGGAGAAACAGAATGAGCGCGTGAGAGAGGAGGAGTGAGCCACTTCAATGGAGCTCTGTTGAGACAGCTGCAGATTTCTTAGCAGGCAGAAAAAGCTGCCAATGCAGGCAGGAGCCCAGTACAAAAGAGCAGCCTGCAGCCCCGGGAGAAACAGACTGAGCGAGTGACACAGGGGCACTGAGCGAGCTCAACAGACCAACACAATCAACATTTGGCATTGACAAAAGCTTGTTTTTATTTAGGCCCTACTTTTACCCATTTTTACAATGTATTTAGCCAGGATAGCCCAGCTGAGAATCAAGTCCTTATTTTCAGAAGAGTCCTGCTTTTACGATGTATTTTTCCCAGAATAGAGCAGCATAGATGCACATTTCAATGGGATTTTTCTGTATTCGGATCCTGCTTTTACACATTGTTACTGTATATTTACCAGGGATAGGTCAGAGAAGATGCAATATCTCATTTTTAATGGGATCCTTCATTTACACATTTTTGTTATACGTTTACCCAGGATAGCCAGGCAGAGATGTACATTATTACCTAATTTTCAATGCTATCCTGCTTTTACACATACTTAGACTATTTATCCAGAGTTTCACAGCAGAGATATAGTACAATATCTCATTTGCAGTGGGGGATCCACTTTACAATAACCAGTATAGGCCAGTTGGGAGGCAAAATCTCATTTTCAGCAGCCTCTGACATTTTCACCCCAAATTTTCAACACAGTCTTTTTATGACCCCACCTCATGAAAAAGACAAGTGGGCATTTTAAAATCCATGCAAATAGCGATTTTGCAGAGTGACTACAAAAAACATGTTTCAGAGTGCAATCTGAAAAATGACACCTGGCATGTTCATGAGGTAGGATAATACAAGTGCTATGTTAAAACTGGGGCAAAAATTAACAAAAATAACAAAGTTATGAGTAAAGGTTGGAAAAAAATTCAATTTTTCCTCATAACCTAGTTTTTTTTTCACATTATGATCCCAAATGTTCAACATAGTCTATTTATGACCCCAGCTTATAATCAGGTGGAATTTTTAAATCCCGTTCAAAAATTAACTTTGCAGAGCAAGTGCAGAAGCTTGTTTTGGAGGGGATTTGACAAATGACAACTGTCATATTCTTGAGGTGTGGTAGCATAAGGGCTATGTTGAAACTGTGGGGCCAAAATGAGCAAAAATAACAAAATTATAAATAGGCATTGCAAAAAAAATCAAGATTTCTTCATAACTTACTTGTTTTTGACATTTTCATCCCACATTTTCAACATAGCCTTTTTTATGACCCCAACTTATGATCAAGACAGATGGATTTTTTGAAATCATGTACGAAGATGAATTCACAGAGTGGCTGTGGAAACATGTTTCAGAGGGGATTTGAACAATGACACCTGTCATGTTCATCAGGTGGCCTAACAAAAGGGCTATGTTGCACATTTGGGGGCAAAAGCTGCATAAATCACAAAGTTATGAGTAAATGTTGAAAAAAATTCAATGTTTCCTCATAACTTTGCTGTTTGTTGGTATTTTGACCTCAGGTTTTCAATTTAATCTTTTTATGACCCAGTTTATGCTCAACGTAAGAGGAATTTTTGAAGTCCCATCCAAAAGGTGATTTCAAAGAGCGATTGTAAAAATATGTTTTGGAGAAGATTTGAAAAAATGATGCCTCTCATGTTCATGAGGTGGGGGTAAGAAAAGAGCTGTGTTGAAAATGTAGGACCAAAATCTGCAAAACTCACAATGTTACGAGTAAACATTGAAAAAAATCAATGTTTCATCATAATTTCATTTTTTTTTTACATTTTGACCCCAAATTGTCAACATAGTCTTTTTATGACCCCACCATATGATCGAGAGGTGGAATTATTTAAATCCCATCTGAAAGGTGATTTCATAAAGTGACTAAGAAGACATGCTTTCCCCCAAAACTTGAACTTGAACAGTTTTACTTATCTTGTTCATGAGGTGTGGTTCCAAAAAAGCTATGTTGAAAATTTAGTACAAAAAATGTTAAAAAATTACCCAGTTATGAGTAAAAGTTTAAAATCCGTTAGAAGCCATTAACCAAACTTGCCTTGTTTCAGTCATTGTTTGTTCAGTGTTGGAAGCTGCAGGTGAGTTGTTAGAGGAGGACCTCCATAGTAAGTGAGGGGTGTGGCATAGATGGGACGGTGGGTGCTGAGAGGTGGGTTGGGGGAGAACTCTTTGAGGGACCATTTTATGTTTTACAGGTTTATTAAAAAAAAGACAACAAGGGACTGTGTAAATATTTACAGGTATCAACACTGGGGACAGGGCACTTCAGTGTTGGTTTGATGTTTGCGACACTGGAGGGGTGGGCACTCTGCTATCACACCCTGTGTTTGTGCGTGTGTGTGGGGGGGTAAACAGGAAGGTGGGGGTTGGAGTTTGCACAGATGGTGGGAGTGGGAGGGTTTTATCTATTTCCATGTCTGAGATGGGAACAGAGGGTAAGGGTTGGAGAGCACACAAAGGAAGGAAGCAGGAGGTTTCATTCAGTTCCAAAACTGAGTCCACAGTGAGAGGGGGAATGCTGGTTGATGAGGCAGCTCTATGAGCAAATGCAACCTCACTGTGATTGGTGCAGCTGCATCCTTTCATATGAGAGAGGTTTATGCCCATCCGCCAATGAAGGAACATCAGAAGCGGCCTTCCCAGGATTGAGTATCTCAGGCGCACCTCCTACAGGTTGGGTTGTTTTCTCTGCTTGCAGGACAGGTCTTCCCATCTACTACTCTGTCCAATCATCCTTATATGTTTTATTTGCATGTATGCACAAGCAAACATAAAAATATAATCAATGGTATAGCTGTGAGCAATAGGGAGGTAATGTTGTCCCATTGGATAATAAAGTATTGGTAGTTCTAAGTTTCAAGTGGTTCAGGCAGACAGCAGTATATCTAGCTATGTAAAGTCCCCAATTGCAATCTTTATTGTGATTCTAACCTGACCTTCTTTATTTAAAATAAAATTCTGTCATTTCTCCATTATTGCCACATTAACTAAAACAAGAGAAACACTGTGGCAGTATTAAACAAGGAAAGCATAAAGCCCTGAACAAACAGATTTTCATGTGGCATGCAGTACACTGACTCTGAAATCTGGCTGGCTGATTACATGTAGGAAGGTTAAAAAATCCCTTTGCAGGACAACATATGCAAGAAATCTGCACGCTGAAGGAAAGATGAAATCCAGGTCAATTTCTGTTTACTGGCATATAAATCCATCTCAGATTACAGGCCTGAGGCCTTAAGGTTATAATTAAAAGTATATATTTGTAAATGTTGACATGAGTAGAGTGAAGAAATACTATGATGAGAGTTAAGCACCGTTTATGATACATGATATTTATGTCTGATATAATAGTTAAATGTAACTAGCTCTATTAGGAATCCAATGCATCATGATATTGTGAGTCTGGGACACTGTAATAGCCCTGGCAGCCTTTTTATATGAGTGGCAGTATGGTCTAATGGAAAGAGTACTGATTTGGGAACCCGGAGATCATAGGTTCAAACCCCACAACAGCATTGCCAAATACTATCCACATGATTCTGTCCTGAGCAAGTCACTTAAGCTCCTAATGCTCCAGTCCACCTAACTATGGAAATGGGTTGAAGCAGAATGCCATTGAAAACAAGAGGCAACATTTTAGCTGGGGTGGGCCATCTTGTGAAAATAATTTTAAAACTAAAGAGTAAAATCTGGGCTGCCTAATTTGTGCACCAAGGTGATACTGGTCCCCATGTGTTCCAGACCTGTCTAGTTAACTATGGCTGGAATATCTGATTAAGCTCTTAAATGCTTTGAATCATAATTTTGCAACAAACTTTCTCAGTGCCATATAATCCCCTATATTCTTTAAAACCAGTAGTCTGATCAGCAGTACCACAAGGATTTATTTTAGGTCCAATGATCTTCAACACACACTCTTGCTTCTTTAGGTTCAGTCATATGCAAATTCAGTCTGAATTTCTGTCGGTATGCCATTGACACTCAGTTTGTATTAATCTTCTAAAATTGCTTCAGATGCTGCCTTGGAAAACTTGCAGCTATGTTTGGGTGACATTAAATGATAGCCAATTCTTGTTTCTAACTGTGGATAAAATAGAATGTTTGTTGTCTGGCTCTAAATCGCTCTTGCAGAGGACCCATTTTAGTCCCATTAAATGGAATACAAACCATGTTTATATTTTAATATAATTAGAAATTTGGGCATGTGTGAGGTCCTTTATTACACCAGTGTATTGTCTGTGTATTTGTTTTGAAGTAGTCCTTTGCCTTCATTTCCTCAAGCCCTCAATATTTTCTTTCAACTCTTTCCTCCCCACTACATCTTCCAGATTATGGGGCCATACCAAGTGTCAATTTTCTTTATTAGCAACAGTAAACAATCAGCTCGTGCCATCACTGCCAGAAACAGAGGACCAAGACTACATCTTACAACACATCCTGTTGGTATAAACCTTCTATACCAATGGAGATGGACAAGGTGGACAACATGGATAGCTGCTGTTAAGGAGAACTCTAGAGTGCGACTCAAAAAAAGTCACATTTGTCTTCCTTCTAGAGTGAAGGATTTGTGCCTTCTCACATTTAACAGCTAGAAAAGCAGTTTCAGTCAGCACTTGGCTCACAGAACAACCTGAAGTTGGGGGGGGGGGCACCCCAGCCCATCTGCTGCTTCAGTGCTGCCCTGCAAAGACCTGAGTGCTCTCAGGCAGCATGATTTATTCTCAAAAAAGTGCACTATAAGTGTGGAACAGAGTGTGAGGGTGAGCAGTGTATCTTTCACTAAACCTGATGTTAGAACAGCAATCTACACCTGCATCTGCTTCCCTCCGTATTGCTGATAAATCCATGAAGTCGGTGAGCCTCAGGGGATTGGATCTCCCTGTTGACGGTGACTTTTATAACAAAATTCTTGGAAATTCCTCATTTGAGCTGTAATCTTACCATGCATTTAAAGAGCAATATAGCATTTATATTCTCACTTCGGCTCAGAAGGACTCTCTGGTTCCAGTTCCAATTTTGTCCTCATTGGCTGCAACAACTGATTTTAAACTGAACTCCTTACTACTACTATAATCGCACACTCAGTGAGTAACATTACATCGCAAACTGCAACCAAGGAGACACAGGCTCAGTTTTCCTAGAATTGTTCTGTCTACAGAGACAGTCTATATTGCAACCTACTTAGCAACTCACACAACACCCATGCATTCCAAGTCCCAATGAACTACTAGCACTGAGAAACATTAAACTTTTGATTCTTTGGGCAGACTGTTAAAAGAATCTTACTCCTAATTGAGAATAGTTTGAAGCCTTGAATGGAAACACTGCATTTTGGCAAAAAGATCTGCAGTTTACAAAAAAAAGCTAATTAACATGTTTCAGTCATTTCTCAAGCCCCCATCCCAGCAGCAGCTGACCTGGTAAGGACTTCAGAAGTCCACATTCCTGAATTTATTAAAGGGACACTTTGGCCAATTTAGGTGCCTTCAGTTAATGTGCCTCTAGCAAGGTTTAGCTATGTAAAAGACGCACATGGCAAGAGAGCTGCACAGAAGTGCAAGATATGTGTTATTTTAAAAAAAAAACAATATTTCGGTCATCCTGACTGAAATGTCAGTATTGCCCATTCACAATCTAGAAAGGTGTGGGGCCAAGGGGAACTCATTCATGAATAAGTTATTTACTTTGGGTGCCATATTAGACAAAACATGTATTTCTTATTGTTTGTGGTTCTGGTTTCTAAAAAAAATGATTGTTATGCAAAACCAAGCACTGTAACACGTTTCATTTTATATATACAAATTGAATACCAGGTCCCCTTTCTGATCATTCTATAGTTGCCTGTTAGTTATCACTAGTTTCACTACCCAATAGGTGGTCTAGATGGAAGCTGAATGATTTATTGTTGTCAGACCCTGACTCTGTTAAGCTCATTCAAGAACATATTCAAAGATTTTATGAGCACAATTTCGACCCCACGTGGGGACCTGATATGCTCTGGCTTGCTTTTAAAGCCTACCTGAGGGGTATCTTAATCAGTATAGCCACCCAAAGGAAAAAAAGCTTCTAGTTCTAGGTTGTCCCAGTTACTATCCAAAATTAGGGCACTGGAAAAGAACCTCTCCTCACAATCCCCGGATTCTGTCAGACAAGAATTAATCAAAGCGAGAGCAGCATACATTGAAATGTTGAGAGAGAAAGTAGATTATGCCATGATAAAAACCCAGGCGTCTTATACAGTCCAAGGGGAAAAGGCTGGTTGCCTTTTAGCACTTAGGATTAAACAAATGGAGTTTTCCCCATATATATCCTCGATAACTTCCCCGCTAGATGGTTCCTCCAAAACTCATCCCAAGGATATTTTAAGGGAATTCACCAGTTACTACAAGGAATTATACGTCCCTATGCAATCTCCCCCACCGGAACAGGCCATACGTAATTATTTGCTAGAAGCTAACTTACCCCAACTTTCTGAGGATCAGCGGAACAGTCTAGCAGTCCCTATTATGGTAGAGGAAATTTCCGAGGTGATGGGGAATTTACCAGTGAATAAATCTTCGGGGGTGGATGGTTACTCGGTTAATTTTTATAAGAAGTTTAAAACCCAGTTAATCCCAATGCTTCTTCCCTTATTTCAACAAATTCTTTCAGGGCAAGCAGTGGACTCTACTCTATTCAAAGCACTAATAGTCTTGATACCAAAACCGGACAAGGCTCCAGACATGGTTACAGATTACAGGCCCATCTCTCTTATGAACCTGGATATAAAAATTCTATCCAAACTGATGGTCAATTGTCTCAGTACTGTGTTAAATACCCTGATTGGACCTGAGCAAGTTGGTTTCATGAAGGGAAGATTCTCTTCTGATCATATACGTACCCTGTCGCACGTCTTCTCGGTGTGTAGGGATGCACCTTACCCAGCCGTGTTGGTTTCTCTGGACGCCAAGAAGGCATTTGACAGGGTAAACTGGCATTATTTGTTTTTAACTCTGGAAGCATTTGGCTTCCCACCAAAATTCATTGGGTGGATCAGGTCTTTATGTCATTTTCCAACTGCGCATGTATCGGGTAACGGGGCGATTTCTGAGGTTTTCACTTTACAGTCTGTAACCTGACAAGGGTGCCCATTATCACCATTATTATTTAACATCTACCTAGAACCATTAATCCGTAAATTAATAATTTGTCAAGAGGTGCAGGGGATCCTGATTCACCCATGTGAAGTGAAGGTCTTAGCATACGCTGATGAGCTGCTTCTCCAGCTTGCTTACCCCGAGTTATCCATACCCCCCATGTTAGACATTTTATCGAGGTGTTCAGTAGAATCTCTAATTACAAACTAAATGTTAGTAAAACCATAGTTTTTCCTTTAAACCACAATGTGCTTAAGGCGGATATCCTGGCTTTGGGGCTCAGTTGGAAATATGACTCGCTGAGACATCTGGGTATTGAGTTAACCAGAGGCTCTGGACAAGTCATCAAGTTAAATCTTGACCCCCCAATCCACATTATTTCCCAAGATCTTAATAAATGGACCTCCCTTCCAATGTCACTGTGGGGCAGAATAAATTTAATTAAAATGAATGTTTTCCCCCAGCTTTTTTAACCCCTTTCTATGCTTAATATTTGGCTCCCTGTGTAGTGGTTTAATAAAATACAATCCCTATTCATGAAATTTATATGGCATAACAAGCCCCCGATTATAGCTTCTTACAAAATGACTGCTCCCAAGTTAAAAGGGGGACTATGCCTCCCCCACCTCGCATTGTATTTTTGGGCCAGTCACATTAATAAATATTTAAGATGACTTACTAAGGATAACCTGCACTCTGCCCCGGCCTGGCTTAAAATTGAACTTACTCTAACTCGTTCTTGTGGCCCAAATCCAGAGGGATTATTATTTATCAAGCAGAGTCTTCTTCCTTTAAAGGTTAAGAATTCTATTGTTACAGCCTCATTAAAGATCCATGCACAGATTTGCCGGTACCTCAGATATGAACCTGGCAGAGATCTCAATCACCCAATACTGGGAAATCTTCAATTTCAAATAGATGGCAAAGTCATTCCCTTAAATTGGTTACCCGGCTTACAAAACATGCAAATCACCAACTTTATTAAGGACAGAGATGATTGGTTCTCGGTCAAGGAACTAAAAGTCAGTCTTGGGATTCCTAATTAATACATTTTCCGACTTATGCAGTTGCAACATTTATTAATAAAAGCTCTTGGCAGAAATCCCCAGCCAGTGAACTGTATTCCCTTTTGTCAAGAACTTTCGAAGTTCAGTGGTTGTCCCAGAACAGTCTCGGAAATTTACAGTGCAATCCATAACTGGAAATTTCCCAACTGCTTTGGGCCTACTGATATGTGGCAATCCCTGTTCCCAAATCATATCATAGACTGGCCGAAACTTTGGTACAACTGCCATAAATTTGTGACTCAAGACAGGCTTAGATTAATGCAATTGTATATCCTGCATAATGCATACTATTCACCATCTAGGTTATTTAAATTGGGTCTAAAGCTTTCCCCGACATGCTCTAGGTGTTTACTGGAGGAGAGGACATTATTTCATTTATTTTGGTCCTGTTCCAAAGTGTATCCTCTATGGACTACTATTAAGCAGTTATCTGACCCCCTACTGGGGCTCAAAGATCTGTTTACACCTGAAGTGTGCATTATGGGAGATCTCTCTGAGGTTAAGGTTCATACTCGTAAATATCATATAACCCTCATAGCCATGTCGGTCAAAAAACTGATATTAAGACATTGGATTGACCAGCAGGAGATTACCTATAACGATTGGCAAGGCCACTGATTTACGGTGATTAAAACAATTAAATTCCATTTTCAAGACTTAAGATTTCGGAATTTCACCGGTGATTGTTACTCTAATTTCTGGATTTTACCAGGATTCTGTTATCATTCTTTTAGTATGTGCATAAATAATCAGAGCTAAAGAAGGCTTAATAAATAGAGCATTAAAAAAAGCAAACTGAAAATAGTACAGGAAGGAATTAAAAGAAAAACAGATTTTTTCATAGATTTACTGATCTGATAGAAAATGCCAGATTCCATGAAATCTTCATTTTCACCGGTTTTCAGGCAGCCCTAATTCCAGAATTTTATCGGATTTTCTGGTAAAAACCGAAAAACAGTGGCCTTGACGATTGGTTGTCCAAACTTTTGGCGAATCTTCACACAGAAAAGGCTATTGCCAGCCTTAATAATAAAATGGGACAATTCAAGAAAATTTGGGATGCCTTATACACCTTATACTCTTTACAATAAGGGTAATCCGGTCATAAGGGTTGTGTGTGCCCAATATGCTAACCTAGTACTTGAATAATGCTAAAGATATTTTGGTTATGGAAATATTGTGCTCAATGTGGGTAGAGAGGGATGGAGGGGGGGTAGATGGGGAGGCGGGGGGCAGATTCATGGGGAAAGGATGTCTTATGTATCATGTATATATTCATGTATATCTGCCATGTGTATGTGGAGAAAAAAAATATTTCAATAAACTTTAAATTGAAAAAAATATATTCAAATTGAAGCCGTGACTATGGCACACACATCAGAGTCAACACCAATGCGCATGCCCCGAGTCACAGCTTCAATATATATACAGTATATATATATATATATATATATCAAATGAAATGTGTTACAGCGCTTGGTTTTACATAGCAATACATTTCTAGAAGTCAGAATCACAAACTGTAAGAAGTAAATGTTTTGTCTAATATGGAACCCAAAATAAATAACTCATCCATGAACGAGTTTACTCTACGCTCCACGCCTTTCTAGATCATGGACATGCGCCACCAATATTTCAGTCAGGATGATCAAAATATAATTTTTAAAAAGTAACAAGTATCTTGCACTACTGTGCTAATCTCTTACCATGTATGTCTTTTACATGGCTAAACCTTGCTACAGGAACATTAATTGAAGGCATGTTAAAATTGGCCAGAAAGGCTGACAATGCCTCATTAATAGCTATGTTTCCAAGGGGAAGGGATTACGATTTCTCAGTCAGAGAAGTCAGATACCTGATCCCTTCCCCTTTCTGATCCCCAATAGTAGCAGGTACTGCCCCCATACTCTCACATTTTCTAATGTATTAGTTTAGAGAGCGCAGTGGTGTGCTCTATTGATAGCGATGGGGGACCAGTTTTGAAATCATACTTTTCATATTTTAGAGGGCTACAGGAGTCAAATCAAAACCACCGCTCAACTAATAAGGGCCTCGTTAGCAGTCTGGTGGGTTTTTCATTGTTATTAAACTCAAGTTTTATCCTCTCCTCACTCACCTCATAATAGACTAGCTTTTTCATATATGAATTTATTATCTGTAAGCATGTTATGTGAAACACTGAATAAAAATATAAGAAAAAGGCACATGAACCATCTATACCAATCTGTGAGACATCCATTACAGTCAGAATGAGAAGCAAAGGCAGTTGGCAGTAAGGGCAATATGTAGAATGTTGAATTCTTGGTGGTTTGGGTTCAGGTCTCAGCTGAGGCACTTCTTTCCCTCTTCTGTTTGTACGTGGTCATAAATATGCACACCACACTCTTGTGATTGAAAATGTAATTATCTGTGTAGCACCAGGTTGTGCACTGGAGAAAGAGAAATATACTCTGGGATAGCCAAGTTTCCCGTTGCCTTGGTGGCACAGCTGATAGTGCAACCAGAAGGTATTCCAGGTGGCCTGGATTCAAGTCCCAGCTGAGGTACTTACGTCTTTCTATCTTCTGTTTGAATGAGTTCCATAAATATGCACACCGCACTCTTGTGACTTGCAAATGTATTTATCTGTGCAGCACCAGGTTGTGCATTGGAGAAAGAGTAACACGCTCTAGGATGGCTCTGTTTCCAGTTGCCTTGGTGGTGCAGCTGGTAGCACAACCAGAACAGTATTCTGGGTGGGTTGGGTTCAAGTCCCAGCTGAGGCACTCACTTCTTTCCCTCTTCTATTTGTATGTGTTCCATAAATATACACACCACATTCTTGAGACTGAAAATGTAAGTATCTGTGCAGCACCTGGCTGTGCATTGAAGAAAGAGTAATGTGCCCCTGGACAGCCCAATTTCCATTTGCCTCAGTGGCGTAGCTAGTAGCACAACCACAACCGTATTCCAGGTGGCCTGTGTTCAAGACCCAGCCGAGGTACTTCTTTCTCTCTTCTATTTGTATGTGTTCCATAAATATGTACACCCCATTCTTGCGACTGAAAATGTAACTATCTGTGCACCACCAGGTTGTGCACTGGAGAAAGAGTATTAAGCTCTGGGATGGCCCATTTTCCAGTTGCTCTGGTGGTGCAGCTAGCACAACTGGAATGGTATTCCAGATGGAAGGTTCAAGTCCCAGCTGAGACACTTACTTCTTTCTCTCTTCTGTTTGTATGTGTTCCATAAATATGCACACCACACACTTGTGATTGAAAATGTAATTATCTGTGCAGCACCAGGTTGCACACTGGAGAAAGAGTAATGTGCCCCTGGACAGCCCAATTTCCATTTGCCTCAGTGGTGTAGCTAGTAGCACAACCACAACCGTATTCCAGGTGGCCTGTGTTCAAGACCCAGCCGAGGTACTTCTTTCTCTCTTCTATTTGTATGTGTTCCATAAATATGACACCCCATTCTTGCGACTGAAAATGTAACTATCTGTGCACCACCAGGTTGTGCACTGGAGAAAGAGTATTAAGCTCTGGGATGGCCCATTTTCCAGTTGCTCTGGTGGTGCAGCTAGCACAACTGGAATGGTATTCCAGATGGAAGGTTCAAGTCCCAGTTGAGACACTTACTTCTTTCTCTCTTCTGTTTGTATGTGTTCCATAAATATGCACACCACACACTTGTGATTGAAAATGTAATTATCTGTGCAGCACCAGGTTGCGCACTGGAGAAAGAGTAATCAGCTCTGGGATGGCCCAGTTTCCATTTGCCTTGGTGGCGCAGTTGGTAGCGCAACTGGAATAGTATTCTGGGTGGCCTGGGTTCAAGCCCAGATGAGGCACTTACTTCTTTCTCTCTCTGCTGTTTGTAAAAATGCTGAAAGGCAGATAATTTAGTTTGCTTTGCTTCTGTAACTCCCTCCAAAGCACACGCTTGCATTTTAAAACATGAACCCTAATGCAAGGCATCGTGCATATTGTTTTGGTGGTGGTGGTGTTGAAGTGAGCTGTATAAGAAACCTCTCAATAGACATGACATTCTTCTGGACATGTCACTACTCAGATCTCACAACAGCTCACACACACACACACACACACACACACACACACACACACACAACACACACTAAATGTAGCAATAATTTTTAAAATCTGCACAAAAGAATACTGATAACTGAGGTGCTACAAGCTATTGCTTGCCACATAAAAAGTAAGGAAATGCAATGTTAGGGTAAAAAGGCCACAGAGCCTTGTTGAACCTGTGATGTTATGTTTTTTGGGATGGGAACAGTCACACAACATGGTGTTGATCTTGCCCTGACTTTGGCACCATGTCTCCACGTACTGGAGTATAGCTACTGTTTATCTGCCTGGACAGACAGCGCTGGAGTTAGGGCGACACCAATACTACATTGTATGATGATTCAAACTCCAAGGGAGTTGATGCCACAGATTCAAAAAGGCTCCACTGAATTTTTACCCTAATGTATCTTTACTTGTTAGATTTTTGCTGCAACCCTAACTTGTGCATGAATGTAGCTTTTGGCAAATAATTTTCTCTTTTTTTGAGATACAGTAGATAGTACCCCATGTCTATAGCTAGCTGTGTGCATAGCCCTGCTGGCCATATGTGAAGTATGTAACTTATGGGGTATATCTAGAAAGTTACAAAAGATCTAACCATGAGATGCCAAATGAGCTGGGACGTGCAGGGGACTGGGCTTGCTAGTGCTCAAAACACAGATTCAGAAAAAAAACGGGGGACATCCCTGCACTCAATATGTCAGACCTGTCCCTGGTAATGCAAGGCACTTTGAAATGCACAGAAATAGCACCAGGAAAAATAGCACCAAAAATAAATGCCATAGTTCTGTTTTATTGCAGTACGCCACTGATACATACTGTAATTTGCTTGTGGATGTCACAGATGCAGTCCCATTTAATGCATTTGATTTCAGAGGGTAATTCCAGAACACAGAAATACAAGGTAAACTGTGGCTTACAATCAGTGCAAAGCAGTGCAATAAGGTGCTATCAATGTGGAAACACAATTTTTTTTGCCCCAAGGCTATGCAATTATACATCTCACAGTAGTTCAAAAAAGATAAGTGGCTTTATGATCCTACAGGTTACATGGGATGAGTTGTCTCATCCAAATCATGACAGTCCGAGACCTTCAGCTTGCTTTATGCATGATCCTGTGGGTTATATGTGGAGCAGCTGTCACAACCGCCACTGGCCCAGATATGCAACTTGTTTCAAATGGCAGTATGGAAAAAAAAGTAAGTCCATGTGCAAATAGTTTGCTTTTTTTGGACTTCAGTTTTTTTCATGTTTTTTTAAGGCCCCCAAAAACAGTAAGTCCAAGAAAACATGAACTGTGCATGTGCATAGACTACTTTTTTTCCACCTCAATTTTCTTTTACTTATTACTTTTACAGTATTTAATATTCAATTTACCAAAATTTCACTAATCAGCAAGTTACCACCATCCCACATGATCACAAAACTGGCAATTTTTAAATCAAACTTAAAATATAATTTTATCCACAACCCCAAAACTCATTTTGGTTGGGGGTGGTAGCTTGGAAATTAGGGAAATATTGGTAAGAAAATAAAAAATGATAGTTGCAAGTAAAATAATATCAAAACAGTCTGTGTGAATAAACAGTTCACACTGTTTCAGACTTTTTTTCAAACTTGCAACTTCATTCTGTAAATAGCAGCTGGCACAGGACGAGGGTTCTTCTTTCTGGAGAATAGAAGAAACGACATCTTCAGATATCACGTTACTTCACGGAAAGCAATGTATACATTTGGCATAGAGAAAAACAGTTTACTTTACAACTCAGGTCTAGAAATCCACCTAATCAAGGTATAAATTGTAGATCTTTATTCATGTAATACAATTGCCAGGTCACCAAACCTCATGAAAAACATCATCCTTGTCTCTTAAGCTAAATGAAAGTTTCTCCATGTGATATGTTGACAATATAATTTGCTGCCAGTATTGCATTGTAGGAGGTGAAACCTGTAACTGCAGTCAAGTAACTGCCTTTCCTGCAGCTAAAAGCAAGGCTGGGACCAGGGATCTGTGAGTCACCTTCATTCCTCATGGTGGTATGGAAAGGAGGAGCATCAGTGGACATATCAAGGTGGAATCAAAAGACAGTCCAAGAAACTGTTGGCCTAGCTCCTGCCCAAACCCCTGGATCTGTGAACAATAACATAAAATGTGGGCATGGTCAGCCTCTGAAGCTCTGTAATTCCATCAACAATTGCTGTATGTCCACCCCATGTACTTCGCCTGTACCTGGGGTGTATGGAAGTACCGGGATCTGCACTTCCAGGTGAATTCTTTCCAAAACTTGAACAAGGCCACTGTCATGGCTTGAACAGAGTACCTGTTCCAGGTGCCCATTTTGTAAGTGGTTTGCAGCTCCCGATTCTGGTTAACCAGAAGGTGCTCAGAAAATTAGTCCAGAGCTCCTATATACCTTTATAAAGGTGACCAATCAAATGGAGCCACATATCTCCCTTTAAAAAGGCCAAAAAGCTTTGCAACAGCAGTGGTGCTGGAGCTGGGATCTTAGAAGGGCCTCTATGCATATGCAACAGGTGTGTTTGTAGATGGAGATACCGGAAATGTTCTCATCCCATCAGCCCATAGTTATCTTGAAAGTGCTGAAAGGGGAGTATACTCAGTTTGTTCATGACTTGAAATAGGTAACTGAGTCCTAGGTGTTTCCATCTACAGAATGCTATATTGAGCTGTAAAGGGAGAAAATCCCTGTTTCTCTCCCAATAAGCGACAATGCTAGAGGGCATTAGCATGAGCCACTGATTTTAGGAAAGCCTGCAATCGCTGTAAGGTGACTGCTGTATAGACAGTAAAATGTTTTAAATTGATGTCCTGCAAGGGGTGTGAGAATAGGTGTTTAACTGTATCAAACAGGTCTCAGAGGTGAAATTCTAAGTATTTCCATGAGGAAGTACAGAAATCAGAAAACCAATAACATATTATGTGCAACTGTACAGCGGTGGCGTATAATTTTTGATGAGGAAGGCTAAGACTACCTTTATTTCCAGGGAGCTGTAGTGATTATATCTAATTCTGGGCCTGTGTCTGTTCCAGATATATTGAGAGATCAGTTTATCTCATTCTGCAGAGTATAGCTGAGAAGGTACTGGGGGAGGGTCTGCATAAAACACAAGATTCATAGAAACATAGAATTTGATGGCAGAT
The DNA here is from genome assembly GCA_016271365.2 of Neoceratodus forsteri. Classification (NCBI taxonomy): domain Eukaryota; kingdom Metazoa; phylum Chordata; order Ceratodontiformes; family Ceratodontidae; genus Neoceratodus; species Neoceratodus forsteri. Next base: position 345,039,135 of record CM028134.1, on the reverse strand, counting down.
AAGGACTGCTTGGCCCACCCAGTCTGCCCATTTCCCTACCTACTGCATCAACTCCAGATCCTAAATGATCTGCAGCTTACCTTCTCCTTCCTACCACTAGGGTTGCCTTCTGTCCATCCCATGCATTTTTGAATTCACCTATCGTTTTCCCCCCATGAACTCCGTAGGGAGGCCTGATCAATGCATCCATCACCCTTTTCATGAAAAAATACTTCCTCACGTTGACCCTTAGTCTTTCCCCACTCTAGCCTCATATAGTGACCCCTTGTTCTTGCACATCTCTTTTTCTGAAAGATGCTGCCCTCTTGAACTTTGTTTATCCCTTTGAGGTACTTGAATGTCTCTATCATATCCCCCCTCCCTCCTTTCCTCCAGGGTATATATATTGAGGTCCTTCAGTCTCTCCTCATATGGTGTCTGGTGTAGTCCTTGCACCATTTTTGTTGCCATCCTTTGGACTGCCTCTACTCTATGTCCTTACAGAGATGTGGTCTCCAGAACTGAACACTGTACTGCAGATAGGGCCACACCAATTGTCTGTACAGTGGCTTCACCACCTCCTGTTTCTACTGGTGATACCTCTACCTATGCATCCCAGCTTTCCTCACTGCCTTCTCACATTTCTTGGCTACCTTTAGGTCATCTGTTATGACTACCCCCAGATCCCTTTTCTATTTGGTTGTCGTCAGTACCCCCCCAATTGTGTATTCCTCTCCTGAGATTTTGTTCCCCAAATGCATGATTTTGTACTTCTTTGCTTTGAATCTAAGCTGCCACACTCTTGACCACTCATTCAACTTGTCTAGGTCTCTTCTACTTCTCTCTACCCTCCTTGAATTGTCAACCCTATTGCAGATCTTAGTGTCAGCAACAAAAAGGCATATCTTTCCTTCTAGATCCCCTGCAATGTCATTTATGAAGACATTAAAGAGGACAGGCCCCAGCACTGAACCCTGTAGCACCCCACTAGTTACCCCACTCTCCTCAGATTGAATTCCATTTACCACCACCCTCTGTGTCCTATTGCTCAGCCAATTTCTGACCCAGTTTACCACTTTGGGACCCACTCCCAGACTGCCCAACTTGTTTACTAACCTCTTGGGTGGGACAGTTTGAAATGCCTTGCTAAAATCTAGGTAGGACATGTCTGCCTGATCAACTACCATGGTCACCCAGTCAAAGAAATCTATCAGATTCTTTGCAGGACCATCTTATTCTATCCATGAAAAAAGACCTAAAGGGAGGGAAGTGGTGCCAATTGGCAAGGTCTTGGGTAATCTGATGGGTGAGTGGCTCAAAACTGAGCAACTTTGTGTTAGCCAAGTCTTAGGGGATTTGTATCCTCAGATATTTAATTGCTGTTCTATTCCAGCAGAATGGAAAGCGCCATTTTATACTAACATACTAAATTGCCAGCAGAATAGGCCTAATGGTCTTTCGTGTCTGCTCGTTTGGTCAGCCCCCACCCTGGGAGCTGACCTTGCTACCCCCCCTCACCCTCTCTGGATTCGCCCTTCCCAGTCCCGGATATTCTTGCTGCACTGGATTTTGCTTCCAGAACCCTTCCCCTGTACCTGTCCCACCCCCTCTTGAATCCCTCCACCATCTCTGCCTCCACCAGCCCCCTGGGCAGTGCATTCCATGGCTCCACCACCCCCTCAGTGAAGTAGCACCTCCTCCTTTCTCCCCTGAATCTCCCCCCCTCCATCTTCCACCCACGCCCTCTACTTGCCCCCCCTCTTCTTTCGAAGCACCCTGACTGCTCCTCCCCTATTTACCTCCTTCATGTACCTGAAGACCTCTATCATGTCCCCCCGGTCCCTTCTCTCTTCCAATGTGTACATATTTAGCTCTTTGAGCCTCTCCCCATAGGTCCTGTCCCCCAAGCCCCAAATCATTTTGGTTGCCCTCCTCTGGACCCTCTCCAGGAGTTCAATGTCCTTCTTTAAGTGTGGCCTCCAAAACTGCATGTAGTAATCGAGGTGCGGCCTCACCAAGCAGTTATACAGAGGGAGTATCACTTCTCTCCTTCTGGAGGTGATCCCCCTAGTGATGCATCCCAGCATCCTGTTAGCCTTGGCCACTGCCCTCCTACAAGTCTCTGAGTTGTTCATCTTGACATCCACCACCACCCCCAGGTCCCTGTCAGCCATTGAGACTTGTAGCATTTCCCCCCCAGGGTGTACACTTGGCCCAGTTTTCTGGCTCCCAGGTGCAGTACCTTGCATTTCTCTGCAATGAACCTCAGCTTCCACTTTCTAGACCACCTTTCCAGAGCCTCCAGGTCCCCCTGTAGGGCCACCCTCCCCTCCACCCCGTCCACCACCCCCCATTTTGAGTCATCCGCAAAGAGACTCATCTCACTCCTGATACTCGTCCTTATGTCAGAGACATAGGTGTTGAACAGGAGGGGCCCAAGGACCGATCCCTGTGGGACCCCACTAATGACCCTCCTTGGGGATGAGACTGTCCCACCAATCACGACCCTCTGGGTCCAATCCTGGAGCCAATTGCCTATCCATCTGATCATCTGGTTCCCCACCCCATTTCTCCCAGCTTATCCAACAGACCTCCATGAGGAACAGAGTCAAACGTTTTGCTGAAGTCAAGAAAGAGGACATCCACCAGTCTATCCAGGTCCAAGGCACTCGTCACCCAGTCATAGAACTCCACAAGGTTTGTCTGACACAATTTCCCCAGGACATATCCATGCTTTCTATCATCCAGGCACCCCAACTTTTCCAGGTCCCCCACAGCCTCTCCTTGACAATGCCCTCCATCACCTTGCCCACCACCGATATCAGGCTGATGGACCTGTAGTGTCCTGCCACCTCCCTTGCTCCCCCCTTGTGGATAGGTACTATAAACACCACCTTCCAGTCCTGGGGCATCCACCCTGTCCTCAGAGAGATGCTGAAAATCTCTGCCAGGGGTTTCACCAGGACATCCGCCAGTTTCTTCAGCATTCTGGGATGTAATTTATCCAGCTCCAGTGCTTTCTCTATCTTAAGGGACCTGAGGGCTTCCCTCACTCTCTCTGCTGTGATTTCCACGTCTGCTACCTCATCCCCCTGCTTAGCCTTCCCCCTCCTGCCAGTGATGTCCCCCCTCCCCAGACCCAGCAATCGGTGAGGTCCCCCCTCCTCAGTTTTACCATCTCCTCCCATGTATGATGCAGCCCCCCTGTTTTCCTTGGTGAAAACTGAGGTGAAGTACTCATTTAGTACGTCAGCCTGCTCCCCTGGGTCTTGTGCCCATCCCTCCCCTATTTTAATCCTGCTAATCTGCCCCTTCACCCTTCATTTTTCCCCAGTGTAGCTAAAGAATTCCTTGTTCCCTCTCCTAATTTCCCTGGCCAGGTTCTGCTCCTTCCTTGCCTTAGCTGCCCTCACCACCCTAGTGGCCCTTCTGGCCATCAGCTAAGGGGCCAGGGTGTATTGCAACTATAATAATTCAGTTTTGTGGAGATTAAGATGGAAACATGACACTGCCAACTTCAGTTCTGGCCTCCATGGTCTGGGGAATGGAAGTGTCTGGGGAGAGCAGGGTAAGCAGAATATCATGAACATTAAGTGAGAGTTTAAAGTCTCTGCCTGCAATGGGGATGCCCTCATCTCCCTCCACTCTGTGGATAGCACGGGCTAGGGGTTCAATGTAAAGTATGAATAAAAGAGGGGAGTGGGGAAACCCCTGTCTGGTTCCCCTCTATAGTTCTATCGGGTTGTTGCAGAAGCCATTCACCTTAACATCGGTCTTGGGAGCCACATGAACGGAGCAGAGCCAGACTAGAAAATGTGGAGGAAAATGGAAGACAGATAAGGTCTCCGGCCATGAGACACTATCAAAGACCTTCTCAGCATCAAGGCTGAGAAGGACCAAAGGAAAGGACTGTGGTTTGCATAGTCTAAGAGAAGCAAAGTACATCTGATATTGTCCATAGTCTGCCTCTGATGAATTAACCTAGTTTGGGCTGAGTGGATAAGGATAGGGAGGAGCTTGTCAAGTACTCTATGTGCACCCAAATTGCCATGTATAACTTACAGTCCATGTTTAATATAGATATTATTTGGTACGAGGCAGGATTGTTCATGTCTTTACTGGATAATGACTGAAATTATCGCCCCATTCCAGCTGGGTGGTGGAGGGCCAAAGACTTCTTTTACAGCCCTAAAGGCTCACTGAAGGAGTAGGAGCAAGTCCTCTGAGAAGGCCTTATTAAATACAAAAGGGTAGCCATCTGGACCTGGACATTTTGCGTTTTGTGTAAGCTTGTCACATGCTGGATCTCATTAATAGAAACTAGGCATAGAAGAGTTTCCTGCTGCTCTGTGCTCAAGGAAGGGAGGGACTGAGCTTAAAGGTAGGCCCAGATTGTCTCGGGGTAGTCGAGCAGTCTGCAGTATACAATTGTTTGTAAAAGTCTTTTGTGATCTGCAATACTTTGTCGCCCTTGTGTTCCATTGCTCCCTAATGAGGGCAGTGCAATTTGCAATACACAGGTGCTTTTCCTCTTTGCTCAGAGTCGATGAGAAAGGAGACGAGCTTCCCAAGTCCCTCCTTCATAAAAGAACTGTTTAAGGCTGTGTAGAACTAACTCTACTTTTTCTTGTAGTATTACTTGGATCTTAGCCATACAGTAGTGATTTGGACGGTTATGCAAGACTTTCTTTGTGAGCTGAGTCTTGGTAGGCTGGATAGAGTATCCATGAGGGCAGGTAATCTGTTTGCACGCTGTTTCTTTCTCTGAGCTAAGTGAGCAATAATTACCCCTTGCAGCACTGCCTTGATTGTATCCCATAGCATAGGATTGCCTACACCTGTGACACTTTTCCTGTAATGTTTGACTTAGGGCCTCAGACATTTGGGATTTGAATTATGCATCCCATAGGAGAAACACATTAAAACGCCAGAATATTTTTTCTGAAGTTTGTCCAGGTCAGTTTAAAGCAGGAGCCATTTGTGGTTGTACAACATGCATGGGCCATAGGCCATGTCCTGGATTAAATGAAAATGTTCACAAGACACTATAAAATAATCTTGTCTAGCATAGCAGTCATGGCTGGGAAAGTAGTGCGTGTACATCCTGTCATAGGGAAAAGTCTCCTCCACACATCTACCAGGCTAGATGTTGTAGATTCTTTTGCATATGTTTCTGAGCTAAAGAGACTCTAGAACTGCTAATCTTGGAGACATCTAGGTCAGGAAAGAGAGCTAAATTAAAGTCACCTCCAATGAGTAATTGTCCTTCAGTTAATCCCATTAGTTTATTAATACCTTTCTCTAACAACGTTTTTGAACACTTTGGGGAAAGTAAACACTGTTTAGAGTGACTTCAGCTGAGAATAGGTGGCCTGTGAGAATGATGTAGCAACCTACTGGATCAATATACTCATCTGTACAATTAAATACTATCACTGCTGGCAATAAGATGGCTACTCCATAGCCTTTCCCTGATTTATATGTTGAAGCATACACCGAATAAGCACTCCCTCTGGCTAACTTAGAGTGTTCTGCAACACAGAGGTGGGTCTCCTGCAGGAAAATAACTCTAATGTTTATGACTGCATGGGTGGGGCTACACAAACATATTGCTGTGATTCTGTTCAGGAGCACGGTGGAAGCAAGTGGCTCTCCTGCGTGCTTCCACAGTGCTATGGCACAGTTTCACTCTGTTGGGTTTAGTGGCCCTTCTGCTCCACCGGCCTCATAAATACGCACCCTTCATGGGGCACTGCTTTTTCTGTCACAGCTGCAGAAGTGACAGCCGCCATGCCCAAGATGACCACCAATTCAAACTGCACATGCGCGAGTATTGTACATGCACAGTTCTGTCATGGCCACCATCTTAGGTGCAACGGACTCCAGCATGGCGAGAGTTCCATTCTCTCTTGCCCTGTCTCCGTCCCATTCTGAGCAGCTGTATTGGCTCTGACCAGATTTTGTTCTTTGTGTAGCTGCTGAAACATCTTACTACACTTAACTACGCCAATAATATTCCATAACAGAATGTGGGTTGGATTTACCGCTATATATAAAGTGGTTTAAATGAGAGCCCACTATCCCACTATTCCTCCAAATCTGCAAGGGGGGTTATCAATGTCAGGACTGCCTCTGTGCTGCAGGAATATCAAAACTACTGCCCTTAATGCCTCCTGTAAATTACAGCAGGCAATCATATCTGCGTAGCTGTACTTCAATTCCATGCCCAAGAACAAATAACAAACATCAAGAAGTAGATATACCAACAGCACCTCTAGGAGCAGTGGCCACAAACTGGGCAACAACATGGGAACAATTAATGCAGTTGTATCTGCTATCGAGTAATACGAAGGGAGGGAAGGGGAAAGAATTAACTGGTGTATTTTAAATAGGCAGGGGGGTGACTTCCAAGGCTGGAGCATGGAAAATCCTACCCCTGTCAGAACTGGTGTTTGGCTCTGTGGGGGGAAAGTCACTGGTGTTAGTGAACTCTCAAGACAGGAATATTAAAGACCTGTCTAGTCAATGTCAACAAGTGGTATGTAACCAGAGAGATATCTGGTGGGGGTAATTACAGAGTCTTCATCTGTTATACATACTGTGGTCAAATCAATTATTATCCCGGAAGTTGTAGATATTAAGCTGAAAATTAGTTTGGCCTGTTTGATAGCTGTGTATCATGACATGCAAAAGAATAAAAATGAAGTGCAGCAGTATATGTAGCAGCACGTCCATGCTGCTGGCAAGATACCCTGGAAGAGCTGCTCATAACATGGAGGAGGAAAACTGTAAGTCTAGTGCCCCAGAGGATTGGTGCCCTGTAGAAAAGGGGCATCTGAGTGCTCCAGCAGCACTAGTGTAGCTACCATGAGGGGGAGGGGTTAAAGTATGGTGTCCCAGGTCACCTATGTCTCCAGTACTCTCACGCAAGGTGCTCTTCATAGCTGATGGGCAGTTAATATAGGTGACAGGGTTAGGAAAAGTTAATACAGTAAAATGGGGCCCCTTATACTGTAGCAAAAACTGCAGTCTGCTTTAAAACTTTTTTTCCCCTTTAGCAGTTTCATCCAGCAGTTTTCCTGCCTGCAGTGCTGGTATGAGCCTGATGCCAGTTTTTGAATGTTAGTTCACCTTAGTCAGTTGGTTGTCTCCTACTTTGCCACGGACTCAGCATCCCAAACATTTGGGTGGTGACATATCCACAGCAGCACGAGAAGAGGGAGTTAGTAGTCAATCTCCTAGCAGCAGTGTAGCAGAGAAGTGCATAGCACAGAAGTGCCCAGTGACCAGTTGGTCGGTGACAGCAGGAGGAAATTACCTCAGGCTTGTGGGATCCCTCACTGTATACTGGCTGGTCTGGTGTCATGTACAGCCTGTGTCAGTTATAATTAAAAGTAAAATCCTGGCCTCTCATCAGTGGCAGAGTAAAGCAGAGGTGCTGTAGCTAGAGGCATACCAGCTGGCAGTGAAGTGGCTCCAAAACAAGGTTGTATCAATGAGAGAGTGTGGCAAAGGCAGAGTGAACCAAGCTCCACAGCAGACCACCCACAGTGCCAACAGCATCAATTCAGGCAAGTGGGGCCCTTTCCAGCCTCTCCTTGGTATCAGTGCAGCCATCACAATCCTCCAACAGTCAGCAGTGCAGTGCCAGTGTTCTCTCACCCACGACTACCTCCCCTTCCATCTCAACAGAGCTTTACCCTGGGTTGGGGCAAAACATCAGCAGCAGCACCAGTGGGCAGGTGCTGTCCATCTAATTGTTTACTTAAGGAGCAGACTTTTGAAGCGTTTTATTTAGATTTAAAGCACTGGACGATGCACTGAGCAGCAGCTGAGGCCACAGAGGGGTGGGTCAGGCTAAGCCCCCAGATAGAAGGACACCAGGTTTGTGGAGCAGTGGCCGGAAGCCCTTAATAAAGCCAATTAAGCTTCTGGAGGAGAGGCAAGAGGCAGGGCAAGCCCCTGCACTTGTGTAATAAAACTGCTCCAAGCAGGAGCAGATGGGCAGGGCAAACTCCAGTTTAGATGAAGAACTGCCCATAGGAGGCAGAATAAAAGGGCAGAGTTTAAAAGTGGCAGGGAAAAAAGGAGACATGCCCCAGCAGTTCAAACCATGCCCAGGAGGGGCAGAAATAAATAGAAAGGAACAGGGCAAGGTGCCAGTTAAATAAGGAAGCACCTGGTGGGTGAGAAATGGGCAGGGCATACCCCAGCGGTGATAGATAAGACTACTAGCCCACATTAGAATCTAGTAACCCACATTAGCACTTAGTAGACCAATTACAGGATCCACTAGCCTGGAGCAAGGGGGTAGTGACAGATATGGTACTGTGCTCCAGCCAGGGAGCAGGGGAAAGGGAAACAAAGCCAGGTTCCCAGAACAGCAGCATAGCTGCCACAGGGCCCAGCACATAGGCTCTTGAGAGAGTAGCCCCAGAGCATAGGCAGCTCTTGTACATATGGTGCGTACAAATCTGCCAGTTGCAAGTTGGTCGGAGGAAGGGAGCCAACAACTGGAGCTGTGGTATAGGCTGAGAGAGGCTGACAGTCCCAGATTTGCATAGAGTATGTACGAGACTGACACCCTCCCTGTCATGTTAATCTGTTTCAAAAGTGTTTAAATGATCCCTCAGTCTCCTAGCAAGGGAGAGACAGTTCGCGTGAGACCCATAGCACACTGGTAATTGGCATTAATCAAAGAGGGCAGGATTTCTGTTGTACTAAAAGTTTAAGTGTATGCCTGTGGGAAAGAAGGCATAGCCCGTGGTCCATGCTTTAGCTAGATATATCCCAGCCATTTACAGCCTGCATTTGGCCTCATAGCCAAGATATAGACATCTTAGCCCTTTAGTCCAGGATACCCTGACATGAACCTGCCTATTGAACAATATTTAAGAGACTTTGCCCTATTGTACAAATCTGCCTATTACCTCTATGCCTCTTTTGAGACTGTCCACAGCTACAATTTAATGAGATAGTACACCATTGTCAAACTGCCTATGTGAAATGAATTTCAAACACTGTATAGTATTTTGGGACCCCTGTGGTGGAACTGCCATAGTTTTTTGTGCTCAGTTGCCAAATGAAGTACCTGAACCTTTGGTTCCCCATTTGCCAAATGAACTGCCTGAACATTTGGTGTTACTGCCTGGAGGACCTATCTATACTAGCAGCACTTCACAGCCCATGCCTATGCCCACAACACCCTAAAAGGAGTTTAATCTCAAACTGTGTTAAAGACTGCCTGTTTTATAAAGGGGAAGTAACAACACAGAGACTTTGAATGCTTTATTTATATAACCACCTCCACCACTAATAGTTGAAAAGTCCTTTATTGAGCTGCCACTCCAGTCTGTAGATGGTACACTGTGTTTCTCAGCCCTGTTGTTCCAGATCAGCTTCTCCCACAACAGTTCCTCCAGGAGGTTCCATGGCATCCTCTGCAACCTCCATCCCAGTGACCCAGGTGGGTTCTGAAAGGCTAACAACTTTCTTCAGTTTATTCTGTCTCTGTCTTCTTCTATCATGGGTGACTGGTACCAGCGGCTAATGAGAGACCGGCAACTGATGATCTTCACTACCTCAATTGTGTCGTGTTTCTTCAGTCGATGAGGGGTAATGTGTGATGATGGTCTACGGCAAACCTGCAGCCAAGGATAAGCATCCTTTGAAATGTTAATTCCTTTTCCACAGCTTTTGTGTCCCTCCTGGAGGGGAAAAACTGTCCTGGTGGTTCAAGGGATCTGCTGGCCCAACTTTCCTCTGTGTCAACACTACAGTGGTGGTTGGACTCTAACGTGGACTGCAACATCTGTTTTAATACTGTGTTTCCATTTAGAGTGTAGATAACACATTTAGTAGTGTAAACAATTTAGAGTATTTTATATATTTTAGAGTTATTTTAGAGTTATTTACAGTAGATACATTAGTATAGATGTTGTTATTTTAAAATTGTTTAATAAAACCATTGTTGCAGTCTAGTCAGCTTCAAGCCTCTCTTTTGTAAGTAACCAGTTAGTGGAAATTGGCCTGGTTTGCCCTCCTCTAAAACCACCATAAAAGTCACTTCCAGGTGGTTAGCATAATTAGAAGTTGCTTCTCCCTCTGAATTATAACCAGATGACCTGCTCTCTGACCTGATCCATTAAAGTTTGGTTGGGCTGTTTGGGTAGCAGCTGCCTCCTACATAAATCTAGGTTCCATCAAATTTCCCCCATCTGCCACAGTTCATAGGAGGGAAAAAAGTATGCAGATTGCAAACTGTTACCTCTTGCCTTATCAGAAGGGTTTGTTTTGCCAGTGGGAGCCATGGTGCAGTTCAAATGCTGTCCCAAGTAAACAGTTGAGCAATATGTAAGCAAGTCCATAAACAATTAAATGCTTTTTTCAGAACATGAATGGCTAAGGAAGGTTACAAGTGGGGAACGGGGTTGACCATCAGGATGCAGGAGGGTGTGGGAGCCCACACCTACATTCAAAAATTGAACTGCAGAACAAGAAGGGGGGTCTCGCTTTCATCCTCATCCAATATCTACAAGTTCCAAGTGTAGGAGATGAACTATGTGCAAGCTGTAATACAGCATCAGGGCAATAGTCAATGCTGCCTTGGATGGGAAGCAGGCAGTATGTCCAGCCTTCTTAAAACAAGAGATCCTAAATTGTGCCCTCCCCCCATATTTAGATTCCATTTCTGCTCAGGTGGGTTCATTTTATGCCTAATATGTAGGTGAGGACTTTGCCAGGCTGGTCCAGCCCTCACTGACTGTCTGACTCTAGGTCCAACCCCTCCCCCCCCAATAGGCTAAAGATTCATATATTCTGAATAACACCCATTGAACACAACCTGATGATAGGGTAATATCAGGTTTTATGAGCAAAAAACAGTCACGGTGCAATGAAGGAGGCCCTCCCCTCCACCCCCCACTGAACAATTCGAGACCTCCCTACCCCCCCACATGAGTTTTTGGGTCAGTCAGAAGAAGTATTCAATATATTTTTTTCTGAACTGCATTAAGTCCACGAAGAAGTCAGACTGTGTTCATCCAACATCGAACCTGTGTCGGTCTTCATCTGGTATACTGCTCAAACTGCTTCAGTAAGTTTTATATAGTTTGCAAGGCCTTGTTAGGCTGCTGTTGTCTGGTGTGGGTAACCCATGCTGATTGCTCAGTTCCTGGGAGGTGAACTGATATTCAGAAGAGGACCTCTGTCTCATCCAATGAGAGCGATGGCTTTGTGCAGCTCCGGGAGGAGGCAGAATAGCAATGTCTCTAATCTCAAAGTCTTGTTTAGCTTCTTTGCAGGGTGTGATAAAGAATATCACCCTCTGTGAACAAAACTCTTAGGTTTGCTGGGTATGATATCTAGAATCTGAGTCCTGCTTATTTAAGACATGTAAGAATGGTGTGTAAGCCTTCTTCTGCTGTTGACTAGTGGGGACGAAGTCATGGTAAAGGTATATTTTGGTATCTTGTACTTAACCACCTTTTGCCTCCATGCAGTGAGGAGTACCTGTTCCTTAACCTGGAACCACAAGAACTTCAGGATTATGGAGTGAGAGCATTCCCTTGTTGTGGGTTTTTGACCCAGGGCCCTGTGGACATGCTCCAGGTCAAGTACCAAGTCAGGGAGCAGCTGTAAAGAGTCCCAGTGGAGTTTCTCAGTAAACTGAGTAATCTACATTCCCTCCTCGCTTTATGGCACTCCATAAATTCTTACATTTTTTTACTGGAGGCAGCCCTTTAGGGCCTGCTGCTTCTGATCCAGTTGTGCCATGTAGTGGTGAATTTGCAGTAGGAGGTCGGCCATATTGTTGGCTTTGTCAGTTAGAGAAGTAGCCACATCTTAGAGTTCCTCGTGGTCTTGTTTAATTGTGTTTATTTCCTGCTATATGCCAGCTGTAGTATCTCTGACCTTGGTGTGAAATGCAAGCAGTTCAGACCGAAATTGGTCACTTGCTACCCTGAGAAGCAAGGACCCCATTTGGGAGCGTGGTGAGGAAGACACGCTCTCAGTGGCCAATCACTGTGATTGTTGCACTCTCGATAGTGAAACTGGTGGGGCCTGAACATTATTTTTATTTTTCTTGGTGACACCCATTGTAAGTCCATGCTGTAGTGTAGATCTGAGCTGCAAGTCCTAGATTAGGGCAGGTTGTGGTGTGGATTTTCATGCAAGGGCTCTGCAGCTCATGCTTCAGGTGGCCATCTAGGGCAGTGACATCACCAGAAGTCAAGCTTGTGGTTCCTCTCCATTTTGTAATTACAGTGCCAGAGGAAAGCCTGGGGGAGAGTACATTTTTCAAAAGACTTAACACAAAAGAGTGTGAATTTGTTTAATCAGAATAAGGTACTTTTCTTAGGGTGAGTATAATAATTATTCTGTCCTCATTTTCACCTGGTATAACATTCCCATTTTATGATTCAAGGATTTGGTTAAAAAATGCATGTGTTTACCAAAAGTCAATTGTGAGTCTCAGTGAACACCCAAATAGTTAAAATGGTACATAGTGTCCAATTTGGTACTATCTGTGGAAAGTATTGAAACAATTGTTTGGACTGCTTAATTTTTGCTTTACTCCAAAATGTCATGTTTTTCATTATTATTTTATTCAGAAGTAAACTATTATTTGCAAGTAATTTCTTAATAGTCATAAAATTGTCAGCCAAATTATTAACTATATCACTTAGTGATTTAGAATGAAAATAGATAACCACATCATCTGCGTATTGTAGAATTTTGGAGTGTTTGCAAGCCCCAGAAATTGAATTAATAAAAATTGATATTAAAGCCGGCCCCAATAATGGCCCCATGGGACTCCATATTGAACAGTTTTAATTTCAGACACTGCCTCATTTACTTTAACCATTTGAGTGAACTCAAGGAGATATTCAACAAATCAATTTAAAACACCCTGTCCAAAACCCAGTTCCCTCATCCTCTATACTGATAAACTCCTCATCAACAAGGTAGAATGCCTTCCTCAGATCCACACTTGCAATGCCAGTCATCATCATTGATTCCATTGCTCCATAAATGTCATTTCTAAATCTGACCAAAAAAGTCACCATCCCATGTCCCTTCCTAAACCTGTGTTAACAGGTAGGCAACAACTGATATAGCCAAGACTGACATTATGGAGACTGGTCTACATATTTAATCAGTGCTGTGGATCCACCTTTATGTATCAATTTGATATCAAATAGGCCTATTTCCATACTGATGAAATTTGGCCCGTCATAAAGAACAAATTAAATATGATCACCCAGTGCTTAGCTGCCGGTTTTATGCAGTTTAGGCGGTAACCAATCACTACTGTACATTCTGATTTATCAATTGCAATTTTATTTAAGAAAAATGTAACTTCTAAGGGTAGACTACAATGAAACAGAACACATTGACATCGGCTGAGCTTATGTCACTGTGTTCTGCTTCATTGTAGTCTTCAGCTCAACTGGTATCACTGGGTTCTGAAAGTGCTGTGTAATTAAAAAAATGAATATTATGTGGGGAAAAAGGCTGCAGTAACATGGAGCCCTTAATAAGGAAAACATAGAACTACTTCAAAACAGAAACACAAAATAATATACTGAGTAATAAGATTGACTTCACACATGCCCAAATTTACAATTATATTAAAAAATGTAATCAACATTGTTTATGTTCTCTTCAAGCACAGTCATAGAACCACCAAGAGTTGGAAGTCAGAAGACCGAAGTTCCCAAACACTGAACAGTCACTAAACACATTGATGGTCACTAAACAGGATAGGGACCTGGGGTAATCATAATAAATGACCATAAGGTGGTGGCAAGTCAATGTGACAAAACAGTAGGGAAACTCAGTGGGATGTTGGGGTACATAGCGAGGGATATCACCAGCAAAAGGGGGGAGTTGCCACTATTTTAGTCTTTGATGAAACCACACCTGGAGTACTGTGTCCAGTTCTGGAGACCACAGCTCAGAAAGGACATACACAGGGTAGATGCCATCCAAAGAAGGTCAACAAAGATGGTGCCTGGGCTGCACCAAATGTCCTATGAGAAGGGACTGAGGAATCTAAACATGTACATCCTGGAAGAGAGGAGGGGAGAGGGAGGACATTATAGAGACCTTTTAATACCTCATGGTGGTTAATAAGGTACAGGAAGGGAGCAGTTTTCAGTAAAGAAGGTGTACAAGAACCAGTGGCATGCAATGAAGCTAGGTAGAGGGAGTTTAGGAGGTGTGTGAAAAAGTGAGAGGGTGGTGGATGCATGGAACAATCTTCCAGCAGGGGTGGTGGGGTGAAAACAGTGCTGGGCTTCAAGCATGCATGGGATAGGTATCAAGGAAAACTGGTATCATGGGGGGGGGGGTTGCCAGACACCAGGTAGATCTGTGGTGGCAGAATAGACAAGGGAAAGAGGAACAGACTAGGTGGGCCAGGCAGTCCTCATCTGCTGACAAATTCTATGCTTCTATGTTTCTGTGGAGCAGGTTGCAATAAGATCCGGGAGGTAGTACGGGCCCAGGCCAAAAATTTAAACCACAAGAGCAAAGCTTGAGTGGTATAGCCAGGCATCACACACCAAGGGTGTGTAACAAATGGGTTACTGTACCTTACTCCTCAAGTTTTATTTTTTATAATAACTGGTTTCACAAGAAAACAGAAGTTAAATTGTACTGTGCTGTTCTTTCGCATGGTCAGTGACATGTAAGAGCTGCACATTACAGGCCCTACATACCTGCTCTCATTTCAGGAGAAAACAAAAGTGTTTTTTCAATATTAGACTGTAACTGTTTTTTGCTCCCAGATACATGACTGTGATGTCACCAACATATAGAATAGAGAGTTACAACCCAGTTTCTCGGTTGTAAAAACACAGAACCAGTAATTATTAGCTACATCATATGTAAATTAAATAAATGTGGAATGTAATCTTGAGGCAGAGGGATGCAATTTCCAAAGCAGGTGCAGTGCCTGTGGCCAGTGTTGCAGTCATGCACTTTGACACAGCTAGTGTGCTAAGTCCAAGTGCGCAACTGCACCCTATTTTCCAGTCTCAGGTGCATTTACCACACTTGGTTGTGCTTAGTGGCAACTTGTGGTGAGCATATGAGGCAAGTGACCACAAGATGCTCACAAGAGGCCCAAACAGTGACACACAGTTGATCTTGGAACTGTAGTCTAGCTGGAGTCAGTTTAACATAGGGATGGAAAATCCCAAATCTTTGCCACAAGACCTGCTTGGCATATATTCACACACCTGGGACTTGTGGCTTAAAAACTGCTGTGAAAATCTGGCCCCAAAAGGTAATGTCACAGAGGACAAACAATATGTAGTTACGTGCAAAAATTTAATTTTCATCCATTTTTTGAATGCAAATAGTTGTAAAACTGAAAGTTGCGTGCAATTGTGGACACAGATTCGGATGCAAATTTGGTCACAAATGTATCCTTTAAAGTTAAGGTGGAATTTTGTATTCGATTTCTGATGCAAATTTGGACATAGATCCAGGCAGAGCATGCAATTACATCTGCAGCGGCCCCACTGGAAAATCTGACCACAGGCATTGCCATTGCTCTTCCTAAGACAATAAAGTTATAGAAATTGAAGCAAAGGCAGGCAGGCCATCCTGAACAATCTGTTAACAGAGAGGCAATTTTTTCTGCTCTTTTCTTCTGAAGAATCTCCTCACACAGGAAGGAGTTACAACAGATGGTAGTGTAACACCCCAAGGGGAAATCATCCTTCTACGCTGATGGGTTTCCCACCAGAAATGGCCAAGATCTTAGTTAGTGAGTTAATGACATTGTGCGTATGTTCCAAAAAAAAAAACATCAAGCAGATTCTGTATGTCTGTAAACAGAAAATATGAGTAACAGAATGTGGAGCAGGGATTTAAAACAAACTAAATGCCTTTTTTTTAAAACAAACACACACTATGAAGCCTGCATTTTGACACTGTGCACCCCTTTGTTCCATTTATTAAGACCTTTGAACTTAAGCTGAAATGTTCCTTTTTTCTTGTCTTTAAGTGCCTTTCTCAATTAACAAAGTATTAAAAAAAGTGCATTTTGGCATCACAGTGCCTCACCATGGCTATAAAGGGACATTGTTAATCCTTTCTGGGCTATTAGTTTTTTTTTTTTTTTAATTAAACCAGGGCTTTTGAATTCAATTTTTATATATATATATATAAAAAAAAGATAGCTAAGTGCCTTTAAAAACCTAATGCTTGGACTGGCACGGTGGCGTGGAGGGCTGAGGCATTACCCACTTCACCTCCTGCCATGCCAGCTACCTGGGCTCAGAAACAGACATAGCCTGCTTGTGTGCTGGCCAGGTGAGGGAGGACTGAGTGTCTGTAAAACTGCTCTCCTCCCTTGGGGAGGGGGGTTGATGTGGCTCACTGTCTGCGTTGGGTGGCAGCACACGCAACATCACCAGGAGGGAAGGGAAACCATGTTCAGGGCACTGAGGGCTTCTCCACAAATTGTGCTCACTGCATGTCCTGTGGGCCCAGGGAGAAATTAGGTGGAAAACATCCCTGCTACAGCATGACGACCAGCCCCTCACAGGCACTGAAAAAGTTACTAGGCACCCATCACAGTCCTGTGGCAGAGGACAAGAGAGGAAAGGTAAGTTCCTGAGAAGCTAGGTAACAGGGCTGGGGAGGACCGGTACTAAGGGGGCAACCAGGGCAGCACAGGTGATAAACAAAAGACTGGAAAAAAAACTAATGCTGGGCCATTTTTTGGACTTCTACAAAACAATACTGCACTCAGCTAGCTGCAGTAAGTGAACAAACCTTTTACAAGTGTGCACTAGGAGAGGAGCAGGGCAGCTTTATTTCTGTGCTAATAAATCAAACATCAGTTTAAATACAAATTCTTCAGAGTAGTTACAGTACACACAGAGCAAACAGCTTTATATCATGGGTATGCAGTATTCCATCTAGTAGCACTTGTAGAAGTCTGAATATAGTTGCTCACCCTTAATACAAAATGGCTACCCAGAGGAAATGTTGTGTTAATTGAAAACAATTATAGGCATTATTTAAGAAACCACTTACAGTTGCATTTTGGTTTTCTTTGTACATATTTGGAACCGTTCATAGTATTAAGACATTCCATGAAACTTTGAATTGTATACAAAAGCCTGGGGAGAGCCTTATTAATACAAATACACAGCATGATACATATTTAGCTTGAACATTATATGCAAATAACACAGCAAGCAGACAAACATTAACCTGCAAAGTGAAGATCTTACTATTCCTAAACTTAAATCAGACACCACCACAATGGCCGCGATTCACAAAGGCTGCATAACAGGGGTGCATAGCAACTGGTAATTCATCCATGTAACTGATTAAAAGGGGAGGAGATCCTGAGGTTACATCATTCCACCAGGAGGGGCCTCACAGGATAAAACGCCTCACGCTGCCACTAGGGCGAGCGCACTTGGAGATGGAAAATAACTTTGAAAATAGGACTGCTTGGACCTATTTAAACTGTACTGGTAAATAGTATATAGTAGATCTTGATCAAAGTACTTAGAGTTGCTAAGAAATAAATAAGGCCCATTTGAGTTGCTATCTATGTTAGGATAAAATTGAAACTCATTGATTTGTTGGGTATGCTTTTCTCTTTCTTGAGAGAGGACACACTTTATGTTTGTTGGCGTCTCCAAGCTTTAGTGGGAGAGAAGTTATAATTACAAAATGAGTATAGAGCACCTATATAGGAGTAATATTTTGTTACAAACTGGGCATATCACTAGTCTTAAAATGCTTGTCCCAATTGTGCATTTGTCATGCAGGTGATATTGTAACCATGAGGAGTCAATCCCATTGTAGCCATTGGGCCGGACATTCAAAGGGGTTGCGCATGGTGCAACAGTGTTGCGCCAAGCGAAACCCACTTATGTGCCCTGGCTTGATATTCAAAGGGGGATGTTGCACTGCACAAATCCCAATGTGCCGGGGTGCACCAGTAATGTATGCAGCGCAAGTGCGGGGGTGCCCATGCATATGTGGCACATCCAGATATTCAGTCCAGGATGTGCGGCGCATATGCAGGCACAAACTTGCCTTGCGCCACACAGGCGGGCACACAGATCTGCCCCAAAAAAAGGATCAAGTCAGAGGACAACCACAGGCCGGCCACCATATTGCTAGGTGCAACACTGCAGCCACCAGGTGTGGGTGGCCACCCGACCTCCCGAGCCATAGGCGGGGCACCATGACCCCCTATGCCCAATCGCGTGCTTAAATGTAGCTGCTTAATCCCTGGTGGTCCAGTGGACCTGCCCCCCAGCCTGATCGTGGGCATTGTAAAAATAACAGTATCCCTGGTGGTCCATTGGACTGAACCCCAGCCTGATTGTGGGCTTCAAATAACATAACCTCCCTGGTGGTCCAGTGGTACCCCCTTCCCCACCTGCCCACTCAGACCTGCCACCCCGCCCCCCATCAGCGGCAGGTGGCAGCACCACCCAAAGCCACCCGCCGCCCGCCAACTGACAGCATACAGTATGGTTTCATGCACATTGGTCCACTGTGGGCCAATGGGAGTGCAGGTCAGATTGCACGGCACAGTCCTCGAAATGTGAATGGTTTTTCACATTTTTGATTGGTGTCGCATAGTATGGTTCTGCCCATTGGCCCATGCAGTGACCAATGGGCGTACAGCCATACCGTACACTGTCAGTCGGCGGGCGGCCAGGCGGCTTTCTGGTGGGGTGCTGCCACCCACCGCTGATGGGGAGGGATTGGGGTGGCTGGTCTGAGTGGGCAGGTTGGGAGGGGAGCACCGCTGGACCACCAGGGAGGTTACGTTATTTGAAGCCCGCAATCAGGCTGGGATTCGGTCCACTGGAACACCGGGGAATATGTATATTTCTGTAAGCCCACAATCGGGCAGGGGTTCAGTCCACTGGACCACCAGGGATTATATTATTGTACTAAGCCTGCGATCGGGTATTGGAGCGAGTTGCCGCCGAGGGACAGGGGGCGTCGGTCCCCGACGGCTGCAGCCTGGCAGGGTGCCAGGCGCAAGTCGCCCGGAGATCGGTGCACCTGCTTGCAAATGGGGCCATAATGACATGCAGATGGCCCCATTTGTACCTTGCATGCATAATGGCTCCATTTGCATACCCAGCGCTGAATATCGTGGTTCTTGCACCTAGCGCACCCGCACTTGTACTGGCGCATCCCCCTGGTCCTCACTTGCCACTTGCACTGGTGCAGTGCCACTGCACCCTGTGGGCAGTCACTGTACCATATTCAATGGTGCTGAGCCATGGCGGCAGCACCGTTGAATATTGCCCAGACCACACCCTGGTGCAGCCCAGTTGCGCTGTGCCCAGGCTTGCGCCCCTGCCTGGTGCATTCTGAATATCCGGCCCTGTGTATGTTGTATCATATTCAAACTGAAAAAAATTTAACAAAAAGAAGAAATGCTTTTGTCCTGGGTAAACAGCAGTTGACAAACAATTGATTTCAGTTTAAACTGGTACCGAATAGTTCAGTAGGGGGACTAGTGGGTGGGTGGGTGGGTGCTCAGGTATCTTTGATCCTTGGTGAAGATATCAAGTTAAATCCAGGACCCAAAGATGGAACAGTAAAATTATGCATGACAATGCATGAAGTCTAACAAACAAAATGGATATATTTCGAGTATGGGCTAAGGCTCAGACACCTGATATCATTGCTTTATCAGAAACATGGTTAAACAATAAAGTTCAAAATGATGAAATCTCATTGAACAATTACTATAGCCATAGTAGAGATAGAGGTAGGGGGGGCATAATATTATATATCAATCATTCTCTGGGTCATTCAGAAATCTGCTATTCAGACAGACTTGAAGGCACTGAATGTTTATTAGTAAATGTATTGTCTCTGGAAACAATGATTGGGGTGATTTATTCACCCACTAAAATGAAGACAATTTATTTTGAGAAGTTAGCTGATTCTATAGTTCAAATTACAAAAGGGGAAAAAGTTAATTTTAATGGGTGACTTCAATGCAGCATGGGGATGTAAGAGAGGTCAAAAATTGGGTGCATCATTTCAAAGCCTAAATGTAGAGCAGATTATTTTGAAACCAACTAGGAGAGGTAGGGCAGAAAGCTTAGGAAATGTATTAGATTTCATTTTTGTTTCCTCTGATTTTGCAGTATTAGATACAAATGTTGGCCCCTTAATTTAGGAGATCATAATGTAGTTCACTGTACTCTGGGGCCCGGATACTCAAAGGGGTTGCGCCTGACACAACAGAGTTGTGCCGGCGCAACCCCACAGTGCACCCCGGTGGGATATTAAGAAGGCTGCCCAGCGCAGCGCAACTCCCAATGCACCAGGGCACAATGTAATGATATGCAGAGCAGATGCAGGGGGCATGCCCATGCATATGCGGCACATCCTGATATTCAGCCCGGGATGTGTGGCTCATATGCTGGTGCAACCCTGCATTGTGCCGCATAGGGGGCCTCAAAGTTGAGACCTTGCAGAGCAGGAACAACTCTCGGTCACAAAGAGGCAGGCTGCAGTATTGCAGGGGACAGCAGCCCAGTCATGGGTGGCCACCTGCCCACCTAGAACAACATCCACAAGCATACACTGAACCAGAAACCCCTCCACCCATAGCCGCAATCACATGGTATATGTTTAAAAAGAAATCCCTGGTAGTCTAGTGGCCTCCCAGTCCCCAATTCCCCGAGTAATACAATACATGACTTCCCTAGTGATCTAGTGGTCCTCCCTCCCACCTGAATCCCCAATACCCTGATATATGTAAATATGACTGTCCTTGGTGGTCTAGTGAAACCCCCCTTTTGCCGCAATCGCAGTAAATGTAAAGTAAAACATTCCCTGGTAGTCAAGTGGACCCCCTCCCTCCCGAGTCCCCGATGGTGGTGGATGTAGTATAATCCATTCCCTGGTAATCCAGTGGTACTCCCCTCCCTCCCGTACCCGATGGATGATAAAATACAGTCCCTAGTAGTCTAGTGGACCCCTCCCTCACTGGTCCCGTTCATGGTAAATCACCTACGTGAAGTCCCTGGTGATCCAGTGGCATTCCCACGCTTCCACCCACAGGACCCTTTCCCACCCCACCCCATCTTGGGTGGGTGGCTGCACCCCGACCGCATACTGCCTGGCCACCCACGAGAGACAGGTAGTGTGTATGGTGTAAGCTCATTGGTCCCCTGTGGACCAATAGGCTTGCAGGACATACTTGTGTTAGACAGTCCCAGATATGTGGCCAATTCATTCACATATTTGGGATTGTGGTAGTGTTAGCATGTTCTCGTACGTCCATTGGTCCACAGGGGACCACGACGTACAGCCCATACAAGGCACCCGTTATTTGACGGGCGGTCAGGCTGGTATGTGAGCAGGATGCAGCCGCCTGCTGAAGATGGGGAGGAGTGGGGTGGGCAAGGGTCCTGTGTGGGTGGGAGGGTGGGGGCACCACTGGATCACCAGGGAATTACAAGTGGGCAATTTACCATGACCTGGGACCCAGGAGGGAGGGGGGTTCACTAAACCACCAGGGACTGTATTTTTATACATCCATCAGGACATTGGGAGGGAGTGGGGTACCACTGGACTACCAGGGACTAGATTATAATACTTCCACCATGATCAGGGACTCAGGAGGGAAGGGGTCCACTAGACTACCAGGGAATGTTTTAATTTACATTTACCATGATCATGGCAACAGGCAGGGGGGTTCCACTAGACCACCAAGGATGGGCATATTAACATATATCAGGGAAACAGGGACTCGAATGGGAGGGGGGACCACTAGACCACCAGGGATGGTCATGTATTATATTTATCAGAGAATTGGGGACTGGGGGGGCCACTAGACTGCCAAGGATTTCTTTTTACACATATGCCATGTGATCGTGGCTACAGGGCAGGGGATGCCCTGGGATCCCCACAGCACACGTCATGCTGTGCAGGGTGCCAGGCACAAGTCGCCAGGCTGCCCTGCACAAGGAATGCAAATGGGGCCATAATAACATGCAAATGGCCCCATTTGCACCTTGCATATATTATGCCCTCATTTGCATGCCCCCTGCTGAATATCACAGGTGATGCACCTAGCGCAACTGCACTTGCACTGGCGCATCCCCATGCTCCCTATCTGTGGCTTGCACTGGCACAGTGCCACTGTGCCATGCACAGTATGTGCGCTGACCCTGCCATACTCAACGGTGCTGTGCCATGGTGCATCCCCATTGAATATCACCTGGACCTGGCCCCAGCGCATCACAGTTGCCTTGTGCCTAGGCTTGCACCACTGCCTGGTGCAGTCTGAATATCTGGGCCTGGGTATTGAGACAAGTAACCTAACATTTCAAAAACCAATGACCTTTGTAAGTAGATGTTTTAAGAAATATGATAGACAGTTTTTTCAGCTTGAAATGTCTAAGCAAAAATGGCATAGAATCTCCCTCATTCCAGATCTGGATATGGCCGTAGAAGAATTTACGAAAATGTTTCTAGAGGTGTGCAATGAGTGTGCCCCTTACAAAAAGAAAGTAAGGAAAGCAAGCCATTTACCATGAATAAATGATAAACTGAGAAGGCTCATTTCACATAAAAATTACTTGTGGAAGAAAGCTAACAAAAATTTAACTCAATCAACATTGGATCAGTTCAAAAAAAATCTGAAACAAAGTAACACAAGAAGTCAAGAAAGTGAAAGCATGCTATTTTAAACATAAGATCAATGAAACAAAAGACCCTAAAAAATATTGGGCTTTATTGACATCCCTTACTATCTCATCTAAACAATCAAATGATAGAAAGGTTTTGGAAAATGGAGTAATATATGATACTGATAAAGCAGTAGACATTTTAAATAAGTATTTTATTGAGCTCCCAGATTTAAACATCCAAGATATGAGTAACATAGAAAAAGAGACTGTTTTTGAATGAGATGTTAGCCTGGAAGATCAAAATAACATGCCAAAATTTAGGTTTAAAAGGATATTTAAAACTTAGGTTATAAAAGAAATAAGAAAATTACAGACAAATAAAGCTAGCGGATTTGATGATATTGGTGCTTGTTTTTTGAAAGATTCTATGTAAAGATTGCTCAACCATTGACAGATCTCTTCAATAGAAATTTAATGGATAGTTTTTTCCAAACCCATGGAAGCTAGCCAAAATTGTCCCTATTGATAAAGGGGGTTCGGACGTTAGGCCTACACATTTTAGACCAATTGCACTTTTGTGTAATGTTTCTAAATTGTTAGAAAGGATTGTTCATAGTCAGTTTACTAGTTACTTGGAAAAATATAATAGACTAGACAACTATCGGTTGGGCTATAGGAGAGGTTATTCAATGAGCATCTCACTCATGGAATTTATAGATCTGATCTCATCTCCTTTAGGAGAGTTGAGGCCCATGGGTGTGGTGTTCATTGACCTCTCCAAAGCTTTTGACTTGGTTGATTACTCTGTTATGTTAAATAAGTTGAAACAAGTTGGTGTAGCAGATGAACCATTGAAATGGTTTCATTCTTATCTAAAAAACAGGTCCCAGAAGATGGTGGTAGAGGGTAGGTGTTCTATATCCCTCCAAGTGTTTCATGGTGTCCCTTGGGGTCCATTCTTGGACCCCTGTTTTTCATTATATACTTAAATGAACTTCCTGGTTTAATGAAGTCTTCTTCAATTAGACTTTATTCAGACAACACAGTTTTGGTCTCTGAAGGAATAAGTCTTGGTGAGGTTGAAGCCAGACTACAGTCAGACTTTCACATTCTGCAAAAATGGTTTTCTCTTTCAAATTTGATTATAAATTCTAAAAAAACCCAGTTAGTTTTATTTAGTTCAACACCATCTGGGAAAATGCTTAGAGAAAATGTCTTACAGATAACAATACAAAATGGTAGTAAATTGACACAAGTTTCAGCGTATAAATACTTAGGGGTCATAATAGATCAAAATTTGTCTTTTGAACAGCATATAAATGGGTTAATTGGTAACGTCAATTCTAGGATAGGCGCTGTAAGGAGAACTGCAAATTGTATTAGTAAAAGAGATAGATTAACCATAGCCAATCAAATGATTTTTCCATTGATTGACTATGGAAGTCATATTTACTCGCACCCAAATCAAATTTTACTTCATAAACTGGATAGCTGCTACAATAGGTTGGCTAGATTTGTTTTACGATGTAAATATGATACTCATCACTGTTTGATGTATAAAGCATTAACATGGTCATCTCTTGATTTACAAAGACAAGAAAGTTGGGCAAATTTTGTTTTTAAAATTTGTAGATCTCGCCTTCCAATATCATTAGCTGGAAAACTGACTCGACCTTTGCACCAATTTAAATTGAGGAAAGCAGGGGATAAAGAATTTGAAAATTCGAAAGTAAAAAATAAATTTGGGATGATGTCATTTAAGTATAAAGCATCTACTACATGGAACAATCTTCTGATAACTATGAAAACTCAAAATATGACAGTGGTGGAAACACAGGAATATACATTTCGTTGCAACTGTAATTGATGAAATTTGATTACTTGGATTATTTTATAGTGTCTAAATGTATATGTTTGCATTTGTTTTTAGTTTGGATTGTATTGTATTTTTCCTTTATGTAACATTGCTGTATTTATGACATCTAACAGGAGCACCTTGAAAAGAGGGCTTTATGGGTCCTAATGGTGTATTTGTAAAAACTGCAAAAATGTTTCACTTTTTTTCCTATGTATAAATAACATCTTTTACTACTACTATGTGGTACTGCTGCAACAGCGGACCCCCCTGCAATCACTACCAGCATGCTAGTGCACTGCGTGCTGGATTTCATGGCCACCACAGCAACTCCATGCCAGGGGCGGGCCAGGGGGTGTGCCCCACACAGTGCCATTGCACAACCACACTGCATGCCATCCCAGGGCAGCTACAAGCCCATGGGGGGGCCTGGTGTTCTGCAGTATGCACCCCCACATGTCATTGGTGGGGCACAGCAGCCAAAGGCCTCCCCCATGCACACTGCTGCCACATCCAGCCTGGCCACCTGTGGGAGGAGGGGAGGGGAAGGGAGGGCCAATAGGGCAAATGTCTGCTCATGCTGCACAGGATGAAGATCACTGTTCAGGACCCCCCACCTGCATGCAGAGGGTGATCCTCTTTGGGACCTGGGTCAGGTACCTTATTGGATGCCTGCCCAGGTCCACAGCCCTGCACCCTTCCACCCCCTACGTACCCATGCCAGGGGAGCGGGGCCATGGACAGGTGGCCAGCAATGGTGAATACTGGCTGGCACATGCCTGTCCATGGATGCGGTGCTTCGCTGGTGGGTTACGCACATTTCATGTGTGAAGCTTGCCCATTACTGAATCACGACCAATATGAATAAAAAGTAAAAGGTGCTGAAAACAAATAAAGGTAGTATTAAATGCATTCTGAAAACAGGAAAATAGTTAGAATCGATGTTTTGACCATAGGTCTTCTTCAGGAATTCTTTAAAAGAGAAAGACAAAGTTAATGGAGAGATGAGGGGAATTAAGGATACATATAGTTCATAGGTTCATAGTTGGATACGAGTTCTATAGACAATTTGTCCTTAATGAACTCGCCACCTACTGTTTCTATAGGTGGAACATATATTTTTTGTCACCCATGTGATGATCTAATCTGTATTTGAATGTAATAATATTATTACTTTTCACTATTTGTTTAGGCAATGTTTTCCAACTTTTAATATAAGTTCATAGTGAGGAAAAAATATAGGGGGAGGATCTAGGAGAAAAAGTAATACCAGGCAAGGTAAGAATAGAGGCTCGAAAACCAAAAGGTGATGATGGGAATGGAGACTTCATGTTTCCGCTGACATACTGCATTCTATGTTGTTCTGCCAATGAATTCTATGTTTCTATAGTAAATTGGCAGGGAGGAGGGAAGGTCACAGGAGAACAGTTAAGGTCTGCAGAGATAGGCTAGGAAGGGACCATCTGGGCAGACTGGGTGGGCCAAGAGGTCCATGTCTGTTGACAAATGCTATGTTTCTGTGTTTTTATGTTTCTATGATATGGTATAAATGTCTTAAAAAAGGCTTGCATGAATATTGATGTATTTAATTAATTTCTGAAGCACTCTATACTAGGAGTAGTCCAGATAGCCACTGGAGAGTGTTCTACAGTTTTGGACATCCATCAAAAAGTCTCTGTCCTCAGCAGACTTTAGTCTAGATTTTGTGACTCACAGTAACTGTTGTACAGAAAAATGCATCTCCCTGCCTGCCAACTGGTCAAAAAATCAACCTGCTACTTAACAGGTAGCCAAACCAGGGAGTGAAGCACTGGGTTATATGCTCTGATCTCCAGGCAGAGATCAGAAGATGCACTTGTAGCTCCCTGTCCCACTTTAGGTGCAGTTGAATGTGGCTCTGAGGAGGGTGCCATGCAATATTTATATTTTATCCAGGTCTGGGGGTGCTCTTTGCACAGAGTTACCCATTTTTGGAATAAACCCTTATGCCAAATTCAGCTCAATTCAATTTTATTTGATTACTGGGTGGGTACACTAGGCCACATGGCCCCTTTTCATGGCACAGCCCAGAAACATACAACACAAAATAGACGAAAACAAGTACAAGATAAACATATGTGTAACATACACTATAAATCATAAATTACCCAAATAAAAATAAATGAATGTCTGCACAGAAATGTAGGGTAATTCATATTTTCCTTAATTCCTCAAATTGATGGACTTTCAGTTCATTGCAGCTTAATGACAATTGATTTTAAACTGTACAGATGGGGAATTACCTCTTTAACTATGTACAAGCATGTTTCTGCAAATCACTGTCTAAGGTACAGCAGTCCCCCCTCAAAGGACACAAATATCTAATGGCACAGATACATGGAACACCTCAATCAGAACTGAGTGCTGGCCCCTGGCTTGGGGTCCCAGCCCAGATATTTTATTGGACAGGGCACTGGCACCCATGGCATTTGAGGATCAATATTCCACAAGCCAAGTGTGTGCAACTTTGCAAAGTGGTGCAAAAATGGCACCAATGCAGGAGGCACTACCATTGGTATTTCACCCAATTCCAAATGAGCGTGCACCTTTTTTGAAGTTGGTAATGAGCGATAGGTTGCACAAGAAGGTTTTTCTACCTCCATCTTTTTTTTTTTTTTCTCCAGGCAGGCCCCATCCCCCAGACACCCCAGCCCTGCACATTAATGTCCTCTAGAATTTACCTGCCAGCTTTCTTCCTTCAGGTCTTAACCCCCTGGCAGGACCAGTGGGGTTTCCCCAAACCCTGCCATCGAACAGGATCTGGTTCAGCTTGCTGGCCCAGATAATTGGGTACATTTCAGGTATCATCCTGCCGACTGGCATTTTCTCTTTTCCCTTCCTGAGAATATGGTGTGCAATGCCGTCATGACACACATCACATGGTCTAGTGTGACATGTGTTGATGACGGTCATACCCATCTGCACTCTGACAGTTTCTAACTGCCTTTGCCCTAGCCTTCTGTGGTGACCAAATGTTTGCAGGCTGCACAAAGCTCCCCCCCCCCGGAGGAGGAGAGCAGTCCTTTGGATGCTCTGTCCTCCTCTGCTGACTGATCCTCTGACACCCTGAGTTTGCTCCAGAACCTGGGTTATCTGCACCAGAAATGGTAGTGTACCACATAGCTGGTGGTCCAACTAATCCAGATCTGTCTCTGACCAGGTGGAACACCCCTTCTCTTCTCTTCTTTTAGGACCCCAAATGTGAGGAACCTAAGCCTCTGGCTGAATTCCATGCCTCAGAAAGCCAACCAGACATGCTTCTTGAGAGGGTATGTCTTCTGCCACAGACTGCCTTCTATCTTCAAATTCCCAACTTCCAACTGCCAGTCCAGTTCCAGTTTCAGTTGTCAACTGACAGTTGCCAGGGACAAGTGTTGCTTATATTGCTGTTGTAAGCTCTTCCTTCTGGCAGTGGCATTATCCCTTGCTCTGGGGTTAGCCTTTCAGCTGCCAGCAAGAACCTTGGCTGCACTGCAGTACAGGCAAATTATGTGACACCACGCTCTTCAGAACAACCACCCTAAGGTGTGGGGCATTCCACATTGTTGCATTTGGCACAGGCTAACAATTTGTGGGCACATTCATGGCACATTTTGGTTGCTTCCAAGGATGTAGCTGTTTTATAAATAATTTAAGCTTTCATTACAAAAAAATTTAATTGTAGAAATGAAAGGAAAAGTGTGACTCTCACTGGGATTTGAACCCAGGACGTTAGCAATCCATGCTTTAGCTCTTAACCAACTGAGCTATGAGAGTTCAGCCAGTTAAGGCCCCTGAGTTTACCCATGTGAATCACACATACATTCCTTTCTGGTGTTGCAATGAGCAACCAGGAAGTCTTTTTACAGACTAAAATAACTCCTCCTCAATCTCTCCCAAGTGCAGTATATACCACAAAAAAAACTGAGTTTCTAACCCTTTCCAATGTGAAGATTTCTTTTTTTCATAACTTGAGACAGGAACTTTGAATCAAAATATATAACTTTTTTCTCAATTTATTGAATTTTCAAGACAATATAATACATGTATCCCAACAAAGGAAGAGAACTGCAGTGTGCAAGGTTAAAGTGATAACCGCGAAAGCATCATCGCACTTGACGGCAGGGCAAGTGTACATGGCTGAAAATCAGTTTTGGCAATGTATACCCCTGGTGCACAAGAAAACTGCACTGGAGACTTAGATTTTGACTGTTCATGTGGTGGGCTTGCATCCCACACCCCCCTACTAAAGGATTCTTAGCTCCAGGGGGGTGCATGTCGAGGGGGTGCAAAATCCGGAGAGAAAAACATTTCGGGCCAGGTGCACAAAAATGTAGGCATGCCCAGGCCCAGAACCCTCACAGCTTTAGGCTGCCACCCACCCACCACACTACAGGGCCAGCTTGGCAGCCCCATGTCAACCACACTAGGCTAACCCTCCCTCCCTCCCTTCCATCATGCTCGCTCACCCTCCCATGCCGTATACATATAGTGATGTCCTGTCACTATATGCGCCCACCTCTCCCATCTGGTTGCCCTTCCTCAGCAGC
This sequence comes from Neoceratodus forsteri, assembly GCA_016271365.2. Taxonomy (NCBI): domain Eukaryota; kingdom Metazoa; phylum Chordata; order Ceratodontiformes; family Ceratodontidae; genus Neoceratodus; species Neoceratodus forsteri. Next base: position 345,010,069 of record CM028134.1, on the reverse strand, counting down.
AGCCCCATTGACATGTGCCGGGATTGAGTCGCCGTTATTGCATGCGCTCAATCACCGATGCCCATGTCACAGGCTACCCAGTGGGTATAACCTTTCATACAAGGAATACATCAGCCGCCTTTACTGCATTACAACATTGGGGTGGATTGCAACAATATTGAAAAAGATATATAACATACACAACTAGTGCCCCAAGCCTCTGACATGAATTACCAATACTGTACTCTATCCATACATGTTCCTGCCTTACAAACAAGGCGTAGTGTCCATATTAAGCAAGCTGTCAAAGAGAAATTGGAATTAGGGAAAAGCTCACAATACTAGTCATCATTACCCAACATCAGGTAGCATGGGTCATAACCATGTGACATTATTAATAGCTGTACAAAAATTAAAAACTGAAACTCTGCATTATGCTTACTATATGCATGAAAAGGGATTATCCTGCAGTTCAACACTGTACAGAAACATTTTCAGGACTAACTGGGGGAAAGGGTGATAAATACTCAGAGACTAGGGAGGCCAGTCGACCAAGAAGCATACATTAAAACTAAAAGAAATATAGTTCCAGCCTGCAGACGCAGCAGTTGGATTTCCATCTGTGATGCCAATGACCCGGGTTCGGGAATGAACCTGGGAGTTGGAGGGCTGGCCAGGTAGAGGCGGTTTGAGCACCCAACAACTGCTCACCTTCTTCAGGGAGGGAGGGGCACAAGTGGCTCAGCGTTTGCTGGCCCCTGGTAGAGGCCAGAGGCACAGCAATACGTCAAGCATCACTGCGGGAGGGAGCATGGCGGATGATGGCTTCAGCCTTGACATCATGTGGAACGTCACATCCCCGAGGAAAAATGGAAAATGGCCCCAGCTTCACCAGATGAAGGCCGCTCCTCCTCCCCCCACCAAGCTAGTCCCTTGAGTGCACCTCCTCCTCCTCCATCATCACCTGTGTGTCTGCCCCATGGGCACTGTAATAGAATTCTCCTCCCTTCCCCCCAGGGAGGGGCCCTTCTGATTGGGTTAGTGCCAGACCCCCCCCCGGGGTTCGGGACATGCAGGACCATGACCAATGGGGGGGCAGCTGAGGAGAGATGGTGGGCACAGGGAGCTATGCAAGCCCGAAGGAGTGGGAGGGCTGGGGCCTATGGGAGCAAAAAATAAATAAAAATAAGTATAAAATACTATTCACTATTTTAAATTATCATGCCATCTTCATGATTAGCTGAAACCTTCTCCTATCCCTTGATGCTAAAAGCATACAAATAAAAGAATGTGGGGCCCTTTGTCTGTGAATCCTGACATTGACCCTCTCTACTAGAGATGTGTAAAAGGTGACTAACTTCACTTTGTAAAGCCCCTTTGCAAAGTTCAACTTTGCAAAGTGCCTTCAGAATGTAAAGTCCAACTTCATGACCTTCTAGAACATCATGAAGTGTAAAAGTCATGAACCGTGCATGCAAAGCTAGCAAATCTCCTGGCGGTAGTGGGAAAAATTCCAGCAAAGTGAATGTCACCAGTGAAGTTCCAGGCGAAGATCCAGTCAAAGTTGCAGGCAAAGTTCCTTGATGAATAGAACAGTGTCATTAAGTGCTTCAAGAAGGCAAAGTAGGTGACTATGCTGGAACTTTGCTAGTGAAGTTAGGTTTCACTTCTTCTCTACTCTCTACCCACCATTCCCTCATGCTTCCAAACATATTAGAATTAACTTAAGAGAATAAAAAAATCACACTTCACTCTCTGGTTCTTTCACTTCTGATCTTCAAGAAAACTCAAAACACAGGATATCACAGAGTTTGGAAAATTAGTAGATGTTTCCATTTCTTAAATGTACTACAAGTTTAAAACTCCAGGTAATGATGAAAAACACTTAAAGTTCTGGGAAAATGAGGCTCATAGAAATACATTATTTAAAATCAGGCAGTATCTGATGACCTAAAGGTGTCAAAGCAGTGTACCAAGGCTGCAGGGAGGGCCAGAGGCATGCTGGGATGCATAGGCAGACGTATCCCTAACAAAAGGTGGGAGGTGGTGATGCCATTGTATAACACACTAGTGAGGCCTCACCTGGAGTACTCTGTGCAGTTCTGAAGGCCACACCTTCGCAAGGACAACAACATGATGGAGGCAGTCTAGAAAAGGGCAATTAAGATGGTACAGGGCTTTCACCACAAAACTTATGAGGAAAGTTTTAAATATTTAGGAATAGTACTAGATAGTAAATTATCCTTTGAGTCACATGTTAAACATCTTCGAAAAATTATTCATTAAAGATTAGGTCTTTTATATCGAGCAAAAACATTTTTAACTGCTGATTCTCAAATGTTACTTTCACACAGTTTTCTTTTAAGTGTAGTTGATTATGGTTTGTTGGTTTATTCTTCATCAATGAATACAGTATTGAACAGCTTGAGGATGACGTATCACTCAATTTTACAGTTTATGCTTAGTATACCATATCGGATGCACCACTGTCAGTTATATAAATCCTCTAGTCGTTTATTTTTGGTTGACAGAATTTCCCACAACATGGGAGTTTTATTGTTTAAAATCATAAATGGGATTCTCCCTGCTTCAATTACTGATCTTTTTCCAAGGCTAGTTTATTCCTGTAGAACTAGGTCTCAGAGTAGATTTTCTTTTAAAATACCATTTTTTTTAAACAGTGGGCCAAAGGTGACTGGTGTGTCATGCACCTCTTTTCTATAATAGCTTTCGTGTTGATTTTGTAGACTGTGAAACTGTTTGCTGTTATCGAACGCGCCTTAAGCAATGGTTCACCAATGAGTTTAAATGCACTTGTTAATCTTAATCTTACACATAGTCCTATACTTGTTGTATGTGATTTGTCTTGTATAAGTTATGTGTCTGTTTTTTTTGTACTGTGTTTCATTCTTTGTATTACTGTAACTTGTCATCTGTGAAAATGGGCAATTTTTGCACATCAGATTTACAAGTGTAAAAAATAAAAATGAAATGAAATGAAAGATCAAAGGACCTCAATATGTACTAACTGGAGGAAAGGTGGGAGCGGGGGGACATGATTGAAACATTCAAGTACCTCAGGGGCATAAACAAGGTGCAGGGGGAGACTTCTTTCAATGTAGAAGGAGTACAAGAACAAGGGGACATGATATAAAATTGGAGGGGGGCAGGTTAAAAGGAAATGTGAGGAAGTTTTTCTTCACAGAGAGGGTGGTGGACATGTGGAATAGTCTGCCACAAGAGGTGGTGGGAGGAAGCACAGTGGGGGGGGTTAAACATGCCTGTGACAGGCACATGGGTACCTTGGGGTAGGAAGAAAAGATAGAAGGTGACTAACCAGATAGGGTAAGAAGCCTCAAACAAGGATAGGGCTTACTGGCAGACTGAATGGGCCTGACAGTCCTTATCTGCCAACAGTTTCTATGTTTCTATGTATGCTACATAATAAAAGATGGTTCAACACAAAGAAATCTAACATACATCATTTACAAATCCGTAAGTGTGATCCCAATGCTTTGCATATACAAGATCTAATGCACCTTACAGTTGATTGTGATTTGACTGATAGACTAAGGTCTAAATTTCTACTACCTGTATGGAAGAATATTAATACTGTAAGTGACACAGAGACTTAATGGCACCTTATGAAATGTATTTTTTTTTGTGATACAGAATGTCATATTTATTCAGCTGCTGGTTTTGCCTATCATATTTTGCAATTGCATGAATTTTAACTTCATTCTTTTCTTGTATGTGATAAGTAAAGTTTTATACATACTGGGCCAGATATTCAGAGCAGTTGCACATGGCACAACTAAGTTGCACCAGCGCAACTACAGACCTGCACTGCAAAGCAATATTCAACCAGTGCGGCTGCATGGCGCAAGTGTCATGGTGCCGTGACACAAATATAATGTATGCAGCAGAAGTGCAAGGGGGCGTTCCCATGAATATGCAGTGCAATGGTATATTCAACCCAAAACCATGGAACAAGTCAGGAGCAAATCATAGGATGCATCAGTAGGACTTGAGCCTATAAAAACAGGCTCAAATACAGACACAGCAGATGAGCAAACCTGAGCAGCAGGCAGAACAGGATGGATGCAGCACCATTTGTAATGGAGCAGGTAATGAGGAGTGTGAGGAGGAGGGAGGAATAACGTGGCTGATGAAGGGCCCGTCAGTGGTATGCCCAACACAGATGGTACTGTGCCCACTTCACCTATGAGGACAACAGCAATGTGGAGATCGTGGGCCAGTACCACCTGAACAGGGCAATTCTGAGGCAGCTCTGTGAAGTGTGTAGTGATGAGCTGCAGGCACCCACCAGACGGAGTCATGTCATGTCCATGGAGACCCAGGTGACAGCAGTGATGAGCCTGCTCACCACAGGCACCTTCTAGAGACCAACAGATGCCACCACAGGGGTCACCCAGTCGGCCACGTCAAGCCTCCTCACTCAGTTCCTCAACGCTCTGCTGCCACATGCTTCGGAGTATATACGAGTCCCAAGCACACAGGCAGAGCATACAGCAAACATGCAGGACTTCCACAGGGTGGCATGCATGCCAGGCATGATAGAGGCCATAGACTGCACCCACGTGTCCATACACACACCACCTGGCCCTGAGGGAGCAGTCTACATCAACCGCAAGGGATACTCATCCATCAACTGTCAGGTGGTGTGCAATGCCATGTAGCGCATCATTAATGTCTGCACCACACACCCCGGGAGTGCACACGATGCCTACATCTGGCACAGTTCCATACTGTGCCAGAGATTAGAGCATGGGGGTATCCCCATGGGGCACCTCATAGGTGAGCAAGGCATGGGGACGGAGGCAGGTGCAGCAATGCTGAGGGAAGAAGGCGAGGACACAGGGAGTGGGGCGCAGGGGACAGAGTGCAGCAGGGGTCAGGGGGTGCAACAAGCACAGCACAGAGATAATCATGCTCTCTCCCCACACAGGTGACAGTGCATACCCACTCAGGCCCTGGCTGCTAACCCCCTACCGGCGACCGGCCACCCCCGCGGAGGAGAGATGCAATGAGGCACACACCGCAGTTCGCAATGTCATTGAGCGTGTCTTTGGCATGATGAAGATGTGGTTCTGTTGCCTAGACAGGTTGGGTGGTACCTTAGAATATAGCCCATCGTAAGCCTGTGGCCTATTCCTGGCCTGCTGCATGCTGCACAAAATGGCCATTGACCATGGGATAGCTGTCCAGGTGGATGAGGGTGACAGCAGTGGGGAGGATGGTGAAGATGGCCCGGAAGGGGATGTGCAGCCACCCATGGGGAGGCAAGACCCGAGGCTGGTAGCAGAGGCCAGAAGGCACAGGGCCACCATCACACAAAAGCATTATGGATAATGAAGGTAAGTGTAACGGCATGCGTGCAGGGACTGCATGGACAACCACCCCACCCACAGGGCTGAACGAGCACAGAGGGATGCATGCAGGGACAGAGGCACACACAGCATGCATGGTGGATACAGTGCCACACAGACACACACAGCACAGGCACCAGCGCACACACACATGGCCTGCAGGACATGGCATGGATCAGACACACGACACCGGTGCACAGGCACAGCTGGCGTGGAGCTGCCCTCATCACACCCACACCACAAGGCCCAGCAGCCTGGCCAGCACACACAGGGGGCATGCACCACACCACATATGCACACCACCACATGAATGGGGCACCACCACCACTGCACTGGGCAGCAGCAGCGGATAGCAGGGTAGGGCAGCACATGCATCAGGGCAACTGCGTGGTGCCACATCCACCACAGCCATGTGGGTGCCACGCCCAGGCCAGTCAGCAGCTGCGGCTGTGAAACAGCTAATGGGGGAGTGTCTAACACACTCACAGGGGTGGAGGCCTGAGAACATGACCAGGTTCTCGCTGGGGTGTAGAGCCGGCCAAACAGGCCTGCACTGGGGGTGTCGGGGATGGCCACTTCAGAACCCAGCATCCTCTATGCAGGGGTCGCCTTACACCCAGACCATGGAGTTGTTGATGCACTGTGGGGGGTCCTATGTCCACAGCCGTGCCCAGTGGTTGCCAGTGATGCAAATCTAGAAGCAATGGTACTGGTCATGCAGTCCAGTGATGTGGTCATGGCCTCTCGCAGCTGATGGAGCTCGCAGATCAGCTGTGCACATCCACTGTCCTGACACTTGGCCAGCTGATGCACCTCTGCCTGCAGTGCATGGATCTCTGTGGCAAGCAGTGTCTGGTTCTCCATGGATGCCCGCAGCAGCTGGGTGTGCTGTGCCAGCTGGTCAGCATCCTGTACATCCTGGCCCTGATGCTGACCCGCTGTGGGTGATGTGGCATGCTTGTCAGCATTCTACTCAGGTGGATGCTGCACAGGGGACCGCACAGGGGGTATTGTGGCAAAGAGCGCACCGGTGGTGGCACCTGTGGCATGCTGCTCAGTGGTGACTGCATCCTGTCGCCACTGCCCAACCATCTGCTGAGCTGTGCCCAGCGTGTCCGCACCTGCAGCAGCACCCCCCTCAACAGGCAGAGCGGTGGCACTGCACAGTGCTGAGCTGGCGTAGACAGGGGGCAGCTACGCAGCCGCAGGCACAGCACTGGGCCCTAACAGTGCCTGTGTCTGTCCCTGGACCATGGCTGGCACCACATGGCTTACACTGTCCAGGATCAGAGATATGCCATCATTGGAGTCAGACACGCCACCCAGCTGGGTGCCTGCACAAAGCACAGGCAGGCTGTCACCCAACAGGAGCTCTGACAGCGCGTCGTCTGACTCCAGCCCCAGGACGTCCAACAACCCCACACTGTTGCATCACGGCTGGTCTCTGCAATGGATGCCCATAGATTTCGATGGCACCACCTCCTCCTCTGGGCCCATATTGTTGTTCTTCTCCACCTCCTCCTGGACCACTCCATGGAGACGTGATGGCACTGGAAAGGAGGAACAAAGTCAGTGTTGCTTTAGCACCCATGCATGTGTTACCTGCAGCCAGGGGTGCATGCTGCTGTGGCTGCCATCCACCAGTGCACCATGCAAAGCTACAGGCATCGCACACACATGCCATGCAGCATGGCTGCAGGCCCACCTGCAAGGTACAGCCCATACCCACCACCCAAGCATGTCGTGCTTTGACTCACCATGCTGTGTGAGGCAGCCACCCATCTGAAATGCACCACCAGGAATGCCCTCTGTGGCAGCATGGCTAATGGTGGCCACCACCATCTCCTCTGTTGCAGTCAGTGCTGGTGCGGTGGATGATCCTCCGCTGGTCCTGCTGTGAGACACCCTAATGGCTGCCACTTTCTCCTTGATGCACCACTTGTCTGTCCCCACCTTCTTGCGGCACTCCTGGGTGCTCCTCTGGTGTCTGCCATGGGCATTCACATAGGTGGCCACTGCATCCCACTTGGCCGACTGCTTCTGTGATGTACCCGTGGCACCACTCAGCAAGTCCTCCCTGTCAAGGTAGGCCTTGAACAGGGCCTGCTGCTCTTTTTTAGAGAAATTGGGCCTGCTCTTGTAGACAGGCCCATGCTCCTGCTCTCCCTCTGCCTCGGACATTCTGCCACCTGTGGACAGTGACAGCACAGCTGGTCAGTGGCAGCGTGGCACAGTACAGCACTCTGTTGCAGTGCTGGTCTTGGCCTCTCAATCCCTAACATCCCCTTACCAAACAGGCTGCAATACAAGTCCATGACCTGTGCTGTGTTGTGGCACTTATGAGGCTCAACACATGTAAATGAGCCTGTGTGCAATGGTAATGATAAGCTAATGCACCCCATTGCACCGTGCATAGGCTTATGAGGTGATTTGCATATGGTGACTGAATATCGCATTATTGCACTGTGCTCAATCATGTTGCACCAGAGCAATCATGTGGTGCAAGCACCACGCATGCACGGTGCGCAGGCCTGCAATGTGCATGTGCACACACCATTGCAATAGCCTAATGTATGACCATCTGCATTGTGCGATGTGCCCCCAGTGCACATGCGGTGTTGGGCACATATCACGCATGCGCACGCATCATGGTGCACTGGCCCATGGTGCAGTTGCCTGTGATGCACCATGCCGGGAACATGTGCGTTACTGCATGGGGTCACACCCTGTGCTGTTGGGGTCACGGACATGACCCCAGGCACCTGCCATGCCATGGTGCTGTGTGCGAGTGCCTTGCTGTGTGATACAACCCCACAACGCAAGCCAATCATGCATCCACATGCTGCGCAGTCGCGTACAATGGTACACTGTTGCACAATGTTCTTGTGCTGCAACACGTGCATGCTGTGTAGGTCATAACACCTCCAACAGCTGCAGAGTACTGGAGCCATGCTGTGCACCACTGCCTTTTGGACAGCGATGAACTGGACAGAGGTTGAGATGTGCACCCTTATAGGTTCATAGATTGCACGAGTTTGAGGGACATGCCCATATTGAACTTGCCATCATTTAAACCTAACAACGGTAGATTAATTTTTTGTCTCCCATGTGTTGATCTAGGTTTTTTTTAACTGTTTAAGGTTTCTACTGGTTACTACCACTACTGGCAGTGTGTTCCATAAATAAGGTACTCTCTGAGTTATAATGTTTTTTCTGCGCTCAGTTTTACATATCTCTGAATGCAATCTTAATTTATGTGATCTTGCACAATCAAGTGGGTTTTCTTTTGTCAAACAGTTTGATTCAAGGAATAACTCATCCTTTGATGCCTTGTACATCCAACATAGTTCACCTCTAGTTATTCTATATTCTAGGGAATATAAACCTAAATTTCCAAGTCTTTCTTCATAGTTTAATAATTGTTGATTCTTGACATGTTTTGTTAATTTACGTCGAATGGACTCATGTTACCTTGTCTCTAATTAGTGTGGGGGAGCAGAAGGGGGCACAGTATTCCAGCTTAGATCTAATCAAACTGTTGTACAATGGGATTATGACCTCCGACTCATGACTTTTTATGTGTTTAAGAATACACTGTAATATACCATGACATTTTTTAGCTGTTTTGTTTATATGAGTGCTAAATTTTAGGCTGTTTGTGATGTTAACACCTAGATCTTTTTCGGACGTAGTGACTTCAAGACTGATGTTATTGATGGTGTAATTGGCTTGTCCGTTGTTTGTTTCAAAGTGCATTACTTTGCACTTTGCTATACTAAAAATCATTCTCTTCTCACAGGTCCATGTATAAAGATTGTTCAAATTGTTCTGAAGAGATTTTACAGCTGCATTACTATCTATTATACATCCTAATTTACTATCATCCACGTAGTTTTGTATCCATACCCCGTTATCTCTCTGCATGGTAGAGATCATTATGTCGAATAAAGTAGGAGCTAGCACCGATCCCTGCGGCACTCCACTAGTTACTTTTCCTCACTCAGATTCATATCCTTTTAATACAACTCTCTGCATCCTACCATCCAACCAAGAGTCGATCCACTTTATAATTTGGGGATGTAGGTTAAGTTTTGTAAGATATTCTGTTAGAATTCTATGCGATACGATGTCAAATGCTTTCTTGTAGTCAAGATAAATTACATTTACAGAGAGTCCAAGGTCTAATGCTTTGCTGACTGGTTCAAAAAACTAATCAGATTACTCATACAAGATTTCCCTTGAATCACATGATGGTTGCCTGTAATTTCTGAATGGTGGGTTATTTAATCTTGTAGTATTCTCTCCATTATTTTTCCTATGTGTGATATTAAACTTATAGGTCAGTAATTGGAGCCGTTGTGTTTTGATCCCTTTTTATAAATTGGTGTGACATTAGCTAACCTCCATTCTTCTATAACAACTCCTTCGTTTATGGAAATATTAAATAAAAAAGTAAGGATACCTGATAATTCTTTTGAAAGATTTTTAATGACTATAGAAGGGATCCCATCTGTACCAGAGGTAGTACTTGGTTTTGATTTGTTAATAGCTGTTAATATGTCATTTACAGTGAAGGAGATTGGTGGATATGAAAAGTTTAAGTTACTTATACTTGAGTCTTCTTTTATTTTAAATATACTGGTGAACTATTTATTTAATTCACTCACCAAGGTGTTTTCTTCAGTAATCAGGGTATCCTGTATCACAAGTGGACCCACCCCAACATTGCTTCCTTTTAAAGACCCAATATAATTACAGAACTTTTTTTTGTTATTTGTTGTCATTCACTAATTTTAGTTCTAAATCTTTTTTTGCTTATCTTATTAATTTTTTTTGTTTTATTTGAGTTTAAATTTTTGCTATGCTTCTTTAGAGGAATTTTTTTGCAGTGATGAAACATTTTCTTTTTCTTTCTGATGTTTCTCTAAATCTTAAGGTTCCACCGTAGGGGAGCTCTCTGTTTCTTATTGTCGTATTTTGTTCACCCTGGAACCCAGGTCTCTATACAGTAGCTGATTTTATTTTGTATGGCTTCCCACATTGTATTGACACTGAGCCCACTTAATTCTTGTTCCCAGTCCCATGCGTTGAGAAATATTTTAATCTTTTTATAGTTTGCTTTATTAAAGTTTTAATTAATGTGCTACCAGATTTATTTATTTTTGAATTAATAAAGCTCCATGAGACCATAAAGTGGTCACTGTCACCTAGTGGTTGCAGAATCATAGGGCAAGAGTCATATTCAGAGATGTTTGTTAATATTAGATCTAGTATGTTATTGTTTCTAGTATGTTTGTTAACCAACATTTTGAATGGCATATTGGATGAATCTATTGTCCCAGTTACTTTTTCCAGTTAAGGATGGGCAGCAAATGTTGTGCCAATTGAAATCCCCTAACAGGACATAATCATCCTTTATCGTCATATTATCTAATGTCAGGAAGAAAGCATCATTTGCTGCACTATCTAGGATTGGGGCATGATATCCTAAACCAGTTGTTGAAGGTTTTATGAGGGAATTAATTTTGACCCAGATTAGTTCGCTGTTTGATTGTCCGTTATCTAATATCTGATGTTTTAAGCTGTTGTTCATATACAATGCAATACCAACTCCTTTTTTGTCCTGACATTTTTTACTGATTAAACAGTAACCTGGTATATCAGTTGCCCAGTCCCTATCTGAGAACCATGTCTCGGTGACCCCGCAGATATCAATATTGTTCTTATTTATTATGTATTATAGTTCACCTAATTTGTTACTAAGACTTCTTGCATTCAGTAATAAAATATTGATTTTAGTGTTATTGGCGTTATCACTGGTTCTATCTGTGGTGGGTAGTGGGGTATTAGTTGTATCAATCTTGGAGGTATTATAGTTATTTAGGTTAGGTGCTAGCCCTGTATTTACCCCCCTTGGAACTAGTTTAAACAGTAGTCTATATATGAGTTAAAGTGTCCCCCTATGAATGATGTTCCTTTTTTTGTTGGATGTAATACATCCCAGCAAGTTAGCTCTTTATGATCCGAAAATTCTTCCCAGAGCTTAATACATTTGAAGCATTGTTTGAGGCTCCACCTCCTCAGCCAGTTGTTTAAATTTTTTATTTTGTGATTTAAGTGATCGTATGTACCAGTAACGGAGTATTTCAGAAAAAGTGAACTCACAGTTCCTGTTCATTAATGTATTGGCTAGTCCTACAAATTCCTCTTTTACTTGCTGGGCAGTTTGTTGCATGATGTTATTGATGCGAGTGTGAATGATGACTAACGGTTTCTGTCTCCCATTCTGAAGTATGTGTTTGGACATTCTTGTAAAGTATCTAATTTTTGGCCCTCAAAAGCATAACACTGTCCTGTTGGCCTTATCCTAGTCGCATATCTTTCTATCTAGGTGTCTTACTATTGAATCTCCTAATACGTAAACTTGTCTGGGTTCCGGGGTTGTTTCAGGTTCTTTGTACATAAGATTTATATTCCCTTCACTAGGTGGTTCTAGTGGTTGTACATCATTAATACTAGCAGGTAAGGTGCTGGACCCAGTGCCAGAGGATGAGGGGGGTATTAAGTTTTCTATTTGATCACTCAGTAAGTCAAAACGGTTGTGAGTTGGGATGGTAAAACCTTCAGCCCTTCCCCCTTTTTTTGGTAACTTGGAACTCTTTATCTGGTACCACTCATCATCATTATTCTGATCAGTGTCAAATTCATCTCTTGCCCTTTTCCTATTGGTATGTGCACTATTTGTAATGTTATTACTAATTAGTAGTTCTCTTAGACCCGGTTGATTTGGAGAGTTAGAGATTGGTATAAGGGGCTCATGATGTTCTAGGCTTTGTACCAAAAATGGTGAATGGTTGGTGCTTTTAGTGACTTCAGTAGTGTCATCTCTTTCCCTTTTATATGAGTTATTTATTCAAGTTGCCATCTGTTTTTGACTTTCTTCTAAGTGTATATGTCTTGCACTAAATAGACTAATTTTCTGCATCATATCTTTGTTTTGGTTGCATTTGGTGCATATGAAAGTTATGTCACTGGGTATTACTGTTTGAAAGCAGAACATTGTACAGGAGTTATATTTAATTCCTACTCTGCCATCAATTGTTGTTAGTACTTCCTTCATTTTGTCATATGTTTATGGTAGGACTGAATATATTTAGAATGCTTGGTGCACCTTTTACAGGTACAAAACTACACAGATTATAACACGTAAATTAACTGGGCTCAGATATAAAGGTGATATAAAATAAATCCTAGATGAGTGTGAACTCTTACCTGTACCTTGTGCGTAGGCCCAATGGTACCTTGTGAAGTTCTAATATTGCGTCACCAGCTAAACACACAAAACACGCACGGAGACACGCGTGTCTTTGTGCACATCACCGTGTGCATCGCCATGCAGTCGCCTTGCTCTGGCTCACCCTGCTCACCAAGGGCTGTAAAATATAGTGTTCTCGTGACCCAGAAGAAGCTCCCAGGTGTCACGAACTAAAGTGCTATTCCAGAGTGTTTAAATCTCAAATTATGGTCCCCAAAAGCTTCCAAATGCAGATTAGTAGCCTGCAATATGCTTTAATGTAAAAAAAAAAACTGCCGTTTGCCCTGAGTGGTAGTTTTCTCTAAGAGAAATAAACTACCCACTCCTCTTCCTATTTCCTGTGTAACCAGGAATCAGGGCTCATGTTTATAAAATACAAGGAACCGAGCTTACAAAGCTTTAAACACAGTAAACTACAGTTCACAAGTAAAATAGTATATTTTAAGTGCTGCTGTTGAAAGCAGCAAAAGGCAGGCTTCCAAAGTGAGAGCCCCTGAAACAAACACTTAGATACAGCACTGTTATGACCCAGAAGTAGCTCCCAGGGGTCACGAACTAAAGTGCTATTCCAGAGTGTTTAAATCTCAAATTATGGTCTCCAAAAGCTTCCAAATGCAGATTAATAGCCTGCAATATGCTTTAATGTAAAAATAACTGCTTTTTGTCCTGAGTGGTAGTTTTCTCTAAGAGAAATAAACTACCCACTCTTCTTCCTGTTTCCTGTGTAACCAGGAATCAGGGCTCATGTTTATAAAATACAAAGAACAGAACTTACAGTGCTCTAAACACAGTAAAATACAGTTCACAAGTAAAATAGCATATTTTTAAGTGCTGCTGTTGAAAGCAGCACAAGGCAGGCTTCCAAAGTGTTGCATTTGTCCAGCCATTCATTCCACAGCTGTGTGGGCAGGTCCCTCTGAAGCAGCCCTGTAGTGAGGTGTGGGACCATATGACCACGGACCTGGAGCGATGCATGGGGTGAGGAGCATGGCAGAGAAGTGCAGGCACCGATACCGTGACCTGCACTGCTGGGACCTTGAGAGACTGCGATGGCTGCAGGCATGCATGCAGCGTGGGGCAGTGCCACAGCCAGATTAGTATGCTCATGTGTCATACATGCACAGGGCATGACTGTTGTGGGTGTACAGTTGTGCAGTGTTTGCTGCTGCTGGTGGTCGACATGGTCCTGGCGGTTGCTGCATGTCCTGCATGGCTGCCACAAACATCACTGCTGGGCATCTTGCAGTGTGCAGGCACCAGGGCCCTGGGGTTGGCGTTGCCCCACCCTGCACCATGCAGGCTGTGGGAGTGCTGTCTGTGCATGCCTTTTCACTCATGCTCACCTCACTCGTTTCCTTCCACAGGACCAGAGAATCGCAGGAGGGCCAGGGCGGCTGTGGCCACAGCGCAAGGGCATATTAGTGGGTCTGCAGCTGGGCCAGGAAGACGGCGGCAGCCAGGTAGGCTTGTGCACATTACATTACTGTGTATCTGTGGGTCTCTTTTGGTCACAGGGTCTGGACATCTTCACCACAGCCATATGTGGACACTGACATGGTGGGCATGATGTCCAGTGGGTGTGTTGGTGTTGCACTGCATGTGCTTGCACTGTGCCAGTGTCCACTGTGCCACCTGGGGTGGTGGTGCATGCAGCATCCACCATGTGTGCGACCACAGGTGCCTGCAGTCCATGCCATGTGCTTCACTTCTGCACCGATGCACCCACTGCACGGCCCTGTGTACCTGTCTGCACTGGTGTGGTGTGCTGTGTGGATTGCTCCATGCATGGGACCTTTGTGATCCGCCCGCTGGTGTGTGCCTCCGTTGTCCAGTGCATATTGTGGGTGGGCTGGGGATCATTTGAGCATGTCGCTTATTGCCTGTTCTGTTCTTTCTCCTAGGTGTTCCCAGGATACAGCCACAGTGGAGGAAGAGCAGAATGGTGCGGGCCTTGGGACGCTTGCTGGTGCAGCAGAGAAGGACAGCGGTTCTCCTGGTGCAGCTGCTCTGAGACACAGTGGTGATATGGCAGGAGTTGCACCAGCTGGTGGTGGCAGGCTGTGGCCGATAGTAGCACTGTGTACTTGTATCATAGCCCTTGTTTGTCCTGACCTTCCCCTGTTGCCCTGTCCATCCCCACATCCCATTGTATAGGCCCTGGACCCTATCCACCACCTTCTGTGATCCTCCCCAGTACCATATGTTCACTGTATATAGTTGCCCTGTTGGCCCACATTTCATTACATTGTTATTAAAACCTTTGCATTGCTTCTTCACTGTGTCTGTGTTTCCTCTGCAGCTGGCATGTGGAGCCATGCTGCAGGTGTCTTTTGTGCTGTGCTTGGCTGTGTCCCTGGTGTCCCACCTCTGTCCCCTTGGGCCACTGTGCATGTGTACATTGGGCATGTGCTCCATATCCCTGTCCTGTGCATGGCCCTGTGGTGTGTGTCACAGTGGCCTGTGACAGCCCATTCACCCTGTGCCCTTGTCTACCTGCCCTTCTGTTCACCTGTAGTGCTACCCATCTCCAGTGTGGCCCACAGTGCCATGCTCTTCCCCACTCTGGGTGGTGGACTGTGTGCCCCTGGGTGGCCTGTGCCTCCATTGCCCCTGGACCATGGACCTCTGTGTTTGTGTGTTCACCTGGCAGCATGGCCATGGCACCCTGCATCATAGCCTGGTGAGTATCTCTTGTGTGGCTCTGCAGTTGGCATGCCAGTGGTGCCAGTGTGTTGGTCTGGTGCTTGTGCCATGGTTGGTGGCAGGGGTACTGTGTGCATCATCCCATGGTGCGCTGTGTTGCCTCCTGGATGGTGCACCTCTGTACTGTGCTGTGCTGTGCCATGCTGGTGGGGTATTGTGCCCCTATGCTTCCTTGCCTGTGTGTCCCTGTAGCCTGTTGCTCTTGCTCAGCCCACTGGGTGGTGTGTTGTGGCCTGGTCCTGCGCATTCATGGTTGCACCGGTGCATCTGTGGTTGCACTGCAGCGCATCTTTGCTATTATCAGCCTGCTTGCGCCGGCACATTTCGGTGGCTTATCTTCTGAATATGGTATCCATTCCCACATGGTGCATCTGCACTGCGCTGTGCCATACTTGTTCAATCCTTGGGCACAAGTCTGAATATCTGGCCCACTGTGTAATAAATAAACTTTGAAACTTTTAGGATATCACTTTTACTTGCTAATAGATTCTATGACAATTATATGCTGTATCTTACCTAACATTAAAAACAAATAGCTAAACCACCACCAGTGAAACAAGTTTTCAGACTCTTGCATCACCATCAGCAGAACAGGTTTGCATCTTCCTTATGTTTCACTTGTTCTGGCTCTGTTAGTCTGGTGAAAAGGTTTTAAAGCTAGGTAAAGTCAGACCCACCCCCTTTGGCAGCCATTGTTTGTTTTTTTTTATCTCCATCTAATGGTTGAAGACTGAATAAACATTTAAGATGGTTACTTTATTTCTTCAAATAATGTTTTATGTTTTTGGGTGTTACTGAAAATGTTTGAACTTCTGCTTCTTCTATGCATTCCCATATGTTCATATTACACATAAGTTCATTTATAAAAAGAGCAGTCTCGTGTAATTTGTAATAGAAGCTTCTGGATTATATAAATTATATCCTTCTGTGATTCAGACTGCAGTCTGACTCAAGACTGTTGCATTCTACACAGACATCCTTGTTCTCCCATTCACTTGAAAATAAAGAGCACATGGGGTGGTGTTCCTGGAACTTATAAAGGTGTGTATTGCTATAACATCATATTTGATTAAAAAGACTTGCAGATAAGGGGCGAGTCAGGCTTGCTATTGTTGTTTAAATCTTATTTGCAGAACAGAGGACAACAAGTTGCAGCAGTTGAGGGTGCACTATCTGGTAGACAAAGGTTAGTAAAAGGGTTGCCCCAAGAAACCATCTTGGGACATTTTATGCTCGTCCTCTTTATTGATAATCTCGCAAACATTCAGAGCAGTGTATAGCAAAAATGTATGCTGACGATATGGTTTTACTATGTTTAGCCCCAATTGTAAATCAAGTCAATCAGAAACACCAAGAGGACTTTAAAAAACCTGGAGAACCAGATTATACAGAACAATATTTTAATAAATACAAAAAGGTCATGATATTTAAGCCAAAAAGGGGCAAAATGTGAAACAAATCTGCTGAAATTGAGATATCTTCAATAGACAAGACAAAAATTGAGCAGGTGAACTCATAATGTATAAATACCTCAGACTACAGGTTGATGAAGCTCTTAAGTTTACAATTCATAAGCTACAGTATGTGTGTATAGTATGAAGATCTCCAAGAAGCTGGGTGCTTTATGTCACCATAAAGGCTGCCTATCAAGTGATACACTACTAGGGCAAAAACTGTTTCAGTCAAAAATCTTCCCATGATGGATTATGGCTAAGCCATCTATTGGTGGGCAAGTAAAAATTACTTACAAATATTGGATAGAATGTTTATTCTATTAGATAGATTTGTTTTAGGGGTGCCAGAGCATTATTAAAGTTTCATCAGTGTACTATGTTTCTTGAATTAGGGTGGACATCTTTGAGAATGAGAAGAGAAATATGTTTTTATGAATTTTTATAGAAATGTGTGAAAGGTTTTGTGACATAACATCTACTTGAGGAATTGGCTATAACTAATACAAAACACAATCTTCAGGAGATAGTGAGGAGAGATCTTAATGTCTCTAGAAGAAAGACATGATTTAGTATGATAACTCTTTTATGGCCACCTCCTTCTGGAACCTAGTCCTCCCTCAGTTAAGGCACCTACCAACTTATAGTAGTTTTAAGAATGCTAGAACTGAATGGTGCACCTTTAGATCTGATTGTTTCTAATTTAAGACATTTACATTTTGTATGCAATACAAACATTTTAATATATGTTTTGTTACTGTGAAATGTATATTTATGTTGCAACTGCACTAGATTGAACTGCAGGATAGTCCTGAAAACTGAATTGTCTAGTGGTCTTTTCCTGGACAAACATAAGTAAAATTCAAACTTCAATTTATATTTTTAAAGAAAAGCATTTTTTTCTTTATTTAATGTTTTAGAGGTCCTACAGACCTCTTTCACGTGTCCTTTGGTAGCTAAAAATGTCCTAAAAAGCATTAGATAGGTGTCAATAGACTATGCAACTCTTTCACAAAATGCAAACATTTCTCAAAGTATCCCTCATTGCTTGTTCACTTTATTCTAGTGTCTTCAGAAACAGCACTTAAATGATAGCTTTGGTCAGTGCCTCCTCATATATGATGTTTAGGTATACGTGTCCTTAGTATGTGATGTTATCTGATGGAATTCGTAGTTCCAGACATCATAGAAAAAACAAGTCTATTTGAGCCCAGGGCCCAGATATTCAAAACCGAGCCACTGGGCAAAGGTAGCACTGCCCGGAGGGCAAACTTAGCCCTGAGCGGAAAGCAAGCCATATTCAAAATCAGTAGCCTGGTACAAAACCAGCTGAATATATCAAGCAAAGGAAGCTGGGCAAACAGGGCGAGGAGTGCACGGCAAACATTGCCTGGGAATAAGACAGCACTGGATATAGCAAATAAGACAGCACTGGATATAACAAATAAGACAGCACTGGATATAACAAATAAGACAGCACTGAATATAACAAATAAGACAGAACTGAATATAGCACCCAGACAGGCAGTGCAAACACCCAGTGGAACACAGTGCAGAGGTCAGACAGCCTGAACCTCGGACAAAGCAAGGAAATACAGCCTGGAACAAGGTTCCAGGTGCAGATCGCAGTGCAGAACTCAGGAAATGACACACGTGCATGTGAATGGCAAGTAACAACCAGAACCCATCTGTGGGAACCATGGAACACTGCATATGAGGAGAAAACCCCAGCACCCAAGAATGACAGAGGACACAATTAAATGTAAAAACTGGAATGTAATAATAAACAAAGGTATGGCAAAGAAACAGGCACAGTAAAGCGATGCATGATTTACACACGTAAGTGTAAACGGTAAATGAAGGAAATAAACAACAAACAAAACCAAACTGAGAACTGAACACTACCACAACAATAACAACCGAGTGAACCACCATGAGGATATGAATGTCAGAGCAACAAACTGAAATGCAACCCCCCCACACACACAGAACAGTACCACAAGGAAGACCCGCATGCAAATGAGTACAACTGTGGATGTAAAAAACAGAAACAGTGGCATGAGAAACATAGCAACATATTTACAATATATACAGGATGGCAAGGAGAATGGGGGGAACGGAACATGGACACAGATGGGGGAGCGTAACAGAGGGTAAGGATAAATATCAGTCCAGAAAGGGAGGGGGATAGCCAACAGAAATGGGAAGCCGATCATGGCTGATTGCTGGACGAATCCGGCAGACGTGCCTCTAGGACAGCAGCCACCCTCCTGGTCTTTAAAATCAGGATGGCCTGCTGCTCAATCAATGTCCTCTGCTGCCAGACAATGTGACGCAGCAGGTCCTCTGACCCTTCCGACTCCTCTGATCTGGTTGCCCACAATGATGATCAGAGTGGACCTGCAAGAGGAAGGGGGAGCATGTGAGGATGGGACACCAGCCAGGAGGCATACTGCAGCCACAGGTGGCCATACAGGGATGGCCAGCATGTCCCAACATCCATGCCCAAGTGGTGATGAGGAACACAATGGGAGGCACACCTGGAAGGTGCCCACAGGGCAGGTCTGGTTGACACAGGCACCATCCCAATATCCAATAGACACGGTGACGATATGCCCGACAGCATCATGGCACAGGTGACATCACCCACCTCAGTACTGCACACAGTGAAACAGTGCACACACACAGGTGGTCCCCAGGATGGCTGTGTGCTTGGGCCATGCAACAACATGCACAAGGGCACCCACACATCAGGACAGTCTGCCCATAGACAGATGGCAATGTACCAGAATGCAGAGCACAACAACATCAACCCAAAGGGGTGCCAAGGCAGCACAATGCAGGCACAGTGGGTGGCCAATGACAAACCTATGCCAGGGCCCAACAGACCCACAACAAAAGCAGGCCCACAGGGTGCAGACAATGGCAGGAGTGGGCTGACAGATGCTACCAAACATGGCCCCCAGAAGGCACAGTGCATGGTGCACTGCAGCCACAACATGCACACGGTTGGTGAACAGCTGAACATGGCCAGCGAAGCCTGTGGACAGCAAGGCAATGCCAGCTGTGCACAGGTGTAGGAACCGGGGGGGCTTGAGGGCTGGAGCACACCCCACTGCAGATGTGTGCACGGCAAAGAACAGCGTGGAATCAGTGCCCTGAGCACCCTTATGTGTTCCCCTCTGATCCTCCGCTGCAACAGCCCCTACCACTATCCAGCACCCTCACAGCCATGCATGCTGACACTGGCCCACAGTGCCCCACTTCCTGCCACAGGGCACAGTGGCCTGACAGCTAGACTCCAGCAGCAGTGTGTAACACTGGTGCACAACACAGCACAGTGCCGCAACACCACAGGCCTGATGCCAAGCTGCCAGCACAGTCAATGGCAGACCACAGAAGGAACCACACATCACAGAGAGTCACCACAAATGGACAAGACATCTAATCACACAACAGGCCCCTGCACCCACTGTGGCATGGCCGGCATGCTCAGGTTGCTCCCCTGCCAGTCCTGGGACACCTCCTGACCCTCTCCTGCCATTCTGGGCTGCTCGATCCACTCTACAGTGGACAGAGGAAACAGCAACATTAGCGCAATACACAGCATGTACCGCGAGCGCCACAGCAAGATGCACACCCACCCCCCCACAACACTGCACACACAGGGCAGCCCAGGGACAGTGGCTGAACACAGGATACACCCACACAGAGGGCAGCAAGGCTCACGGAGTGTGCGCCAGGCACACAGGACATGTTGGCATGGTGGCACAGCGGTGCGACAGTGCCAGACTCAGGTACACTTTGACTGGCTGCACACATGGATGTGTAGGCTGCCAGTGGCCCAGGCAACAGCACCCCTGCACCACAGTGGAGTAGGCTGCAGGATGGTGCTGTATCAGGCCCCACCATCAGCAATGTCCTGATCTACCACCAACGCCTGTGTCACCCCCACGGGCACTGCATTACCACGCTGGATCCACTACCACCATGTGTGCTGCCTGGGAAAAGTGGAAACCACACACCCACACACTTCCCCACCCCCCACTAGCCCGATCGCGGGCATAAGGTCAAACCCCCCTCAAAGTCCAACATCTCTGGTGATCTAGTGGCCCCCACCCCACCCACCCACGGATCCCCACCACCCCGCTCCCCATCAGCCGGGCGGGAGGCAGCACCCACCCGCCTGCTGCCCCACCGCCCGCCGACTGACAGCTCGGTAGGGCTGCATGCCCATTGGTTCAGAGCAAGAGCCAATGGGCATGCAGCCCATACCATACAAGGCAAGCCAGATATGTAAATGAATGAATTTACTTTATGCCTGCGATCGAGCTGCAGGGGGCGTCGGTCCCCGACGGCTGCTGTCTGGCAGGTCGCCAGGCGCAAGTCATCAAGGATCGGCACACCTGCATGCTAATGGCATGCAAATGAGGCTGTAATTAGATGCAATGCGCCCTCCGCATCTTGCATAATTGTGGCCCTGCTTGCATGTCACCTTTTGAATATCGTAGATTTGCGCATGGCGAATGGAACTTGCACCACCGCATCTGAATGCTCCACTCTGACCACTTGTGGTGGCACAAGTTCCACTGCACCATGCACAGTGGCTGTGGCCGGGGGGCGATATTCAAAAGAGTTGCTCAATAGTGCAACTCCGTTGAATATCACCCCGGCCACACCTCTGCGCAACTTTTTTGAGCAGCGCAAGGGCTTGAGCCACAGAATGGTGCAGTTTGAATATCCAGCCCCGTATCTCTTACCCAGGGAAAGTGCTCTCTGGCTGGGTAGCTCTGGTTTCACCATCCCCTAAAACTTCCAGATCCTGCTCCTTACACTCCCCTTGGGTCTAACAGTCCCATACTCCCAGGGTTAATGGCCCTCACCTCCCTGATAGCCTGCCAGGGCAGGGACTTCCACAGGCTTGGTTGTTAGCCAGGGTACCAAAGCATATCTCTTGTCCAGGGAAAGTGCTGTCTGGCTGGGGAGGAATGATACCCTCACCCCTTGAGACTTCCAGGTCCTGCTCCTTACACTTCCCTTAGGTCTAACAGTCCCACACTCCCAGGGTTAATGGCCCTCACCTCCCTGGTGGCCTGCCAGGACAGGGACTTCCACAGGCTTGGTTGCTACCCAGGGTACGAAACATATCTCTTACCCAGGGAAAGTGCTCTCTGGCTGGGGAGAAATGATACCCCTTACCCCCTAAGATTTCCAGGGCCTGCTGAAAACACTCCCCTTGGGCCTAGCACTCCCAGACTCCCAAGGGTAATGGCATTCACCTCCCTGATGCCCTGCCAGGACAGGAACTTCCACAGGCTTAGTTTTTACCCAGGGTACCAAAGCATATGTCTTACCCAGGGAAGGTGCTATCTGGCTGGGGTGGCCTGGTACCCCAACCCCCTAAAACTTCCAGGTCCTGCTGTTAACACTTCCCTTGGGTATAACACTCCCAGACACCCAGGGGTAATGGCCCTCCCCTTCCTGATGCCCTGCCAGGGCAGAGACTTCCACAGGATTAGTTTTTACCCAGGGTCCCAAAGCATATGCCTTCCCCGGGGAATGTGTGTCCAAGCCTGGTGACACCAGCAGGCATGCTCCCTAAAACTTACAGGGCCTGCTGGTAACACTTTCCTGTGGTCTAGCACTCCCAGGCACCCAAGGGTAATGGCCCTCACTTCCCTTATGCCCTGGCAGGTCAAGGACTTCCACAGGCTTGGTTGTTACCCTGGGTACCAAAGCATATCTCTTACCCAGGGAGAGTGCTCTCTGGCTGGGGAGAACTGCTGGGATGTACCCTGGTGACTTCCAGAATCAGTCTGCCAGGCTCAGCATCAAGCCATGCCCAGCAACCTGCATCACAGCCTGGCTAGGCCTTCTAGAAACTCCCCTAGAGTGACTATTAAGCCCGACCACAGTTATTTAGAGAAAGCCCTGCCAGCAACAGGTGGGGCTATCTGGTCCCACTAGCCATCAGGGCCATCTAGTCATACCATCTCTCAGGGACATCTCATCCCACCAGGACTCAGGGATATCTAGTCACACTTTCTCCCAGGGACTTCAGCTCCCACCAGGATTCCCCAGTCCTCAGTGCTCTCAGCCTGGGGACACCTGCTGGCATGCACCCTGAAACTTCCAGGGCATGCTGCTAACACTTCCCTTGAGTTTAGCACTCCCAGACACCCAGGGGTAATGGCCATCATCTCCTTGATGCCCTACCAAGGTAGGGACTTCCACAGGCTTAGTTTTTACCAAGGGTACCAAAGCATATGTTTTACCCAGGGAAGGTGCTATCTGGCTGGGGTGGCCTGGTACCCAAACCCCCTAAAACTTCAAGGTCCTGCTGTTAAAACTTCTCTTGGGTCTAACACTCCCAGACACCCAGGGGTCATGGCCCTCACCTCCCCTCCCTGATGCCCTACCAAGGTAGGGACTACCACAGGCTTAGTTTTTACCCAGGGTACCAAAGCATATATTTTACCCAGGGAAGGTGCTTCCAAGCCTGGGGACACCTGCTGGCATCTCTCCCTAAAACTTCCAGGGCCTGCTTTGGCCATTTCTCCATTGGCTAACAGTCCCAAACTCACAGGGGTGATGGCACTGACCTCCCTGATGCCCCCCCCCCCCGGTTGGAGACTTCCATTGGCTTAATTGTTACCCATGGGCCCAAAGTATGTATATTACTTACTTACTTACTTTCTTTCTTTCTTTCTTTCTTTCTTTCTTTCTTTCTTTCTTTCCACAGTTGCTCAGCATTCACCTTGAGGGTAGACATGAGCTTGTGTCACACATGAGCCACAACAGCAGATGCGTACTATCGCCTGATGGGCAGCAAAGAGGAGAGCGTCAGAGTGAGCCAACAAATATGCCAGTTAACCACAAAGGCCCCATACACCATCATCAGCCCACATGTACTGTAGGTGCTCCATCACAGACTCTGGAGAGCAGTTCAATCACCTTGGATGAACCAGGAAAAGAGCCATCTCTTTCATCAGGTACCTGTATTGCAACAAGAACAAGAAGGGGACTTAGCTCACAGGACATCCACAGAAGCCAAGAGATGATGGGGGCACACACTCCACCTATAAGGTCCCCACATTGCCAGCAATCCGTTACAAACAGCAGCAACTGGCAATCAAATCTGCATTCGCAAGCCACCTTACACAAGGCCAGATCAAGACAGCTGATGTTAGGCACATGCTTCAGACTGACACCTCCCTTTTGAGTGCCTTCCCCCATCCAGTCAAACCAAAGACTTGCCAAGGAATGTGATGCAAAGAGTATGGACTTTGATTCGTAGTCGTGCCAGAATGAAATCCAGCCAATGATTTCAGCTGTATTGCACTTAAAAAATAAAGTGTTGAAATTATTAAATCTGTCAGGCTTCTTACTTCTAGGAGGCTCCCACTGCACCACACTTCCCATTGAAACCTCCAGGTCTTGGGTGAATTTCCTGCTGGAGATACCCCCAACAACCATATCAGGGACCAGGAGGTGGGCCACAGTCTATGTCTGTGGGAATGCTCTGTGTGGTGTGCATGTCCATGGTGTGTGGCATGTATCCTAGGGTGTACATGTACTGGTGGTGGTTGTGGCACACTGTACATGTACTGGTCAGTGACTCCGTCCCATCTTCTTCCACAGTGGTGTGTGCAGGGCCTGCAGCATGCCAGGACCAGGCTGGGATGGCTGCCATGGAGTTGAAGGCTGAGGAGGAGAACCTGCTGTCCACCTCTGGACTAGGTGCCTGTCATGGACCCTCAGCCATGCACCATGTGTGGCACTCTGTTAGACATGGAGTACACCTGCCAGGTGGGGCTCCAATGGTGGCAGGGACCCAGACTACAGAGCAGTCCTGGCAGATGCCCAGGTGGAAGATCTCAGTGGTGGCCAGGTGATCCTGCTGACAATCACCAGCGACATGGGGTCAGATGTGTCGGAGGAGGGTTACATCCTGCCCATGGAGGGGCCTGTGGTGGGAGGCACAGAGGTGGGGCAGGGTGCGGTCTGCATCACGGGTGTCATGGGGGATAGCCATGCCAGCATGGGTGTACCTGTTCAGCCAGTGGTGGGCCATGTTGGGGCCATGTGTGCCCTGCTGGACATGTGGTGCCTTCCACAGGGAGGGGTGCAGGGCCTACAGGGGACACAGCACACAACTGGTGCCCTGCAGCAGCAGAACAATCCGCTGCTGCCACAGCATCCCCACCATGGTGAGCTGCAGGCACAACCATCAGCTGCCATTGAGGTTGCCACCGCCATGGAGCCGAATGCCCTGGGGGCCTGCCCTCTAATCCAGGTAGCCCTCACATCCCAGCAGGATGCCAAGATGGACCTGCATGGCTTGTGGTGGGAGCACAGGCATGAGCTTTCACTGATGCAGGAGACAGTATCCCTGGGATTTGCACGGGCAGAACAGAAGACTGAGGACAGGATGGGCCACATGGTTGCCACATTTGACCGTGGCTTTCCTGGGCTCACAGCCACGGTGGTCGACCTCACAACAGTGCTGCCTGTGGTGCATGGAGGGTAGCAGGCTGTGCAAGGGGGTCAGCATGCCCGTGGTACAGAGGCCCACAGGTGGGCCACACGCAGCCGCAGGATGGGCACTGGCATGAGCACCACTGCATCGTGTGCATTGGCTGGTACCCAATGCCACCATGGGTGGCCACCCACCCTGTCTGGCTCTGCTGGTAGGCAAGGGCACAGGTGGTCTGCCTTCCCAGACTCACTGTGGTCCTTCCCAACCATTTCCTCAGCTCAGACCACCACTGGCTCTGTGTCCCACACACGTGGTGTGCTTCATGTGCGTTGTGGTAGCCGCCAGAGATAGGCATGGCTGCCATGCACATGAGTATTGTTGACACTCAGTTGTACACATGCGCACGCCCACACACATGCACTCACGCAGTCACACACACACACACACACTGTCACTAGCACATTCACATATGCACAGCCATGGTGTCCCTTCCCACACTGCCACCACACATCAGGCATCACCTGCATCACTGTGCCATGGCTGTGTGTCCACATAACATGTGTGTCCTGCACAACCCACACATCACATTGACATCACGCTTGCATTCAGTACCACTATGTTGTGCACTTGTTTTGTTGGTTGTCAGCACTGTTGTGGTTGTCTGTACATAATAAACTGTTTTCCACTGTACTGTTTCCTGTTGCTTTGCTGTGTGTACTCACCTTCTGGCCTGTGACAGTGTCCTGATGATGGCGGCCCTGTGCTCCAGGGCTCTGCGGGCCATTCAAGGATCTCTCCTCTCGAGTTGCTCCACTATCCCCTTGACCACTGGCTCTGGGTCACTGTGAGCCTATTTCTCAGGTTCAGGTGCCTGTATCCCATGGTTCATCACCATGTTGTGCAGCATACAACAGGCTAGGATGATACAGCATATCTTCTGAGGCCTATACTGTAGGGCACCGCCTGACGTGTCTAGACATCAGAAGCACTTCTTAAGTATGCCAAACAACCTCTCTATGATGTTTCTGGTGGCAGCATGTGCCTCATTGTACAACTCATCGGCCACTGTGGCCAGCCAGGTTACTGGTGTCAGCAGCCAGGGTTGCAGGGGATAGGCACTGTCCTCTGTTGAGAGATGTGCACCTGTTAGTGTTGTTCTGCTGTCTGCCCTTTGCTGTATTGCACCACCTGTGTTGCTATCCCAAGCCCCTTCTTTGCCTTCCCCTGCCTATCCCCACCCCCGCTGTGGTGTGTGTGTGTGTGTGTGTGTGTGTGTGTGTGTGTGCCTTGTTTGCTGCTACTCACTGACTAGGTGCCCACAGGGTATCCTGCCCTCCTCAAAGGCCTGGCACATCTGGGACTGGTGCCAGATGAAGGCGTTGTGGGCACTGCTGGGGTACTATGCATAGACATTGCTGATGTGCCCAGTTGCATCGCACACCACCTGGCAACTGATGGAGTGGTACCCCTTCCTGTTGACATACACCTGACTGCCATTGTCAGGTGGTACACGGATGGAGACATGGGTGCAATCAATAGCACCAAGTACTGCTGGTAGGTGCACAACTTGATGGAATTGCTGCATGGTTTCTCTGCACTCTGCTTCCGTGCTAGGGAATACTACAAACTCACCAGCATGTGGCAGGAAAGCTTCGAGGAACTGGGTCAGGAGGCATGATGTGGCAGACTGCACTGCCCCTATGGTGTCCCCCATTGGTCGTTGGAATGTCCCTGTGGCTAGGAAGCACATACCTGCTGTCACCTCCTTCTCAACTGTCGTGGCATGGCTACGTCTGGTGTTGGGGTGCAGCTGCAAATGCAGGAGTTTACATAACTGCCTCAACATACCTCTGTTCATCTTGTACCGGCCAGTGATGTACTCATCTGGAAGGGTCTCGAAGGAGAACCTGGGCTGGTACCACCTGTGTGCAGCATAATGTCTCCTTGGCCTGCGTTGCAACCCATGTTGTCCCTGCTCCCTCTCCTCCTCCTCCATTACTGCTGCCATCAGTGGCAGCAACACTGCAGTTGGCACTGCTACCATTTCCACTTCTTGGTATGGTCATTCCCCCTCTGTGGTTTGCCCTGGGATAAGACCAGCCTTTTATAGGTTGTAACTAGTGCCGCACTACATGTCATGCTATGTGTCCTTGCGCGGCGCTATGGCTCTTAATATCCCGTAGCACATGTATGCTGGTTCCCTCCCCCTTCCTTTGCCCTTTGCATACATTATAATTTTGCCCCATGCTATTGTGGTTAGCTCATGCCAACTGGTCCTTTGAATATTGTGGCTCTGCGCTATTCCTGCGCTATTGCTGTGCTATTGGTTTGTACGCTGCACTATGTTTTGAATATCTGGGCCCATGTATTCAATCTAAATTTCTTGGATTTATTTTTCTGAAAATTGTAACAGTTTCCTTTCTTAACTCAGATAGGCATAATATGTCCCTATGTGTGTGTGTTTTAAACTGAGTTATTGTCCTCTGTTTACATGGTAGTCATGTTTGCATAGGAATGGCCACTGTGAAACATTTAAATGTTTATCCATGTATTCCTTCATCTATAATATATTTTGGTAAAGCAGTGTAAAAAAACAATAAAATGCAGAATTCTGTCCCAATCTATTTAATAATACTGTAATATGTTGCATCTTAAACTAATTGTTCCTACATCTTCCTCTTCTTGAAGTGTAAACATATCTCACAATATGTTGACAGTTCAACATCTGAATAAAATACATCAATGGATATACACAATGAAGTGCTTTCAACCATAACACAATTGGTAAGGTACTCTTAAATGCTTCATTGGCAAGTTTTTAAACTAGTCAAGGGGAGAGGCACTGATAAGCAGCAGGAAAATCCCAGCTTCTCCCTACAAAACAGGGTACTAAATGAGAAAAAGACCGAGGTAGAAAGGTCAGTGGGGGATGCTGCAACAGAAGGTAAAGCCATCAAAAAATGGAGAACAATGAGTACCAATGCCTTAGTCTGAGTAACAAGCTTCCTGAATTAGTGGCCTTGATGGAGGAGGAACATCTGGATATCGTGGCAGTCACAGAAACATGATACACACAAAACCATGACTGGGACATAAACATACCAGGATACACTATCTACAGGAGGGACAGGAGGGTAAAAGAGGAGGAGGAGAAACTCTTTACATAAGGGAAGGAATCAAAGCAACAGAACAAAAGGGTAAACAGGGAGGAGAAGAAGCACTGTGCGTAAATTTGGAGACAGGCAATGGCACCACAATCCGCACAGGGGTTGTATACAGACCCCCTTCTCAGGGGGAGGAAATGGACAAGGAAATGATAGAAAGTATACTTAGAATGGCAGATATTGCTGATGGGTGATCTGAATATGCCAGATGTTAACTGGAGTGCAGTTGCAGCAGCCACTTCGAAGAGTGGGGTTATTCTAGATGCCCTACAGGGGGCATGCCTTAGACAACTAGTATTGGAGCCCACTCGAGAGGGAGCAATCTTAGACCTGGTTTTCTCAAATAGAGAGAGAGAGAGGATCACAGATGTAGAAGTGGGTAGCCATCTGGGAACTAGCGACCATCGAACAGTATGGTTCACAATAAACACAGCAATAGAGTCAAGCCATACAAAGGCAAAAGTACTGGACTTTAGTAGGGCTGACTTTGCCAAAATTGCTGAGTGCCTAAGGAATGCACTAGCAAATGGGCAGGAAGGAGGGGTTGAAGAACAATGGGAATAATAAAACTGCCATCACAGAGGTAACAAGCCTTGTGTGAAGCAAACAAACAAATGAAACGATGTAAGAAACCACTAAGGTTCTCAAAGGAAGTGGCAGTGAAGGTTCAAGAGAAAAAAAGGCATTCAGGAAGTACAAGGAATCACAGAAGGAGCAGGACAGAGAACTGTATCAGTTAAAGCAAAAGGAAGCTGGGAAGACAGTCAGAACAGCAAAGGCCCAAACCGAGGAAAAGATAGCCAACTCAGTTAAGAAGGGGGATAAAACCTTTTATAGGTATATCAGGGAGCGAAGGAAGACCAAGGGAGGGATAGTGAGGCTTAATAAAGGGAGGGAGGTGGGCAGAGGTGACTGTGAAAGGCAGAGATACTAAACAAATATTTTTGCTCAGTATTTACAAATGAAGAGGGGTACCTAAAACAAACAGTAGAAACACTCTGGATACAGAAGTTGATACCAGCCCATTTACAGAGGAAAGGGTTCTGAAAGAACTCTTAAAACTGAAGGTGGACAGAGCAATGGGGCCTGATGGGATTCATCCCAGAATTCTAAAAGAACTAAGGTAGAACTAGTGGCACCACTGACTACCCTCTTTAACAAATCATGGAGGATGGGGTGGTACCGAGGACTGGAGGAGGGCAGATGTGATTCCCTTCACAAAAGTGGGAGCAAGACAGAAGCAGGAAACTACAGACCTGTTAGTTTAACCTCAGTGATAGGGAAAATGATGGAATCACTTCTGAAGGAAAGAATTGTCAAGTATCTAGAGGCCAGAGGGGCACAGGACCCAAGGCAGCATGGATTCACAGCAGGAAGGTCATGCCAGACGAATCTGATAGATTTCTTTGACTGGGTGACCAAAGTAGTAGATCAGGAAGGGGCTGTGGACATGGCCTACCTAGACTTTAGCAAGGCATTTGACACAGTCCCACACAAAAGATTAATATACAAGTTAGCCAGCCTGGCAGTGCGTCCCAAGATGACAGCCTGGGTAAAGAATTGGCTGGAGAATAGGACACAGAGAGTAATAGTAAATGGAGTCCACTCTGAAGAAAAGGGGGTTACTAGTGGGGTACCGCAGGGTTCAGTATTAGGACCGGCCCTCTTCAATGTCTTTATAAGCAACATTGCAGAGGGACTGGAAGGAAAGTATGTCTCTTTGCAGATGACACAAAGATCTGCAACAGAGTTGATGCACAAGGTGGGGTGGAAAGGATGAGAAGGGACTTGGCAGGTTAGAGGAATGGTCAAATGTATGGCAGCTTAGATTCAATGCTAAGAAGTGCAAGGTAATGCACCTGGGAAACAAAAACCCAGGGGAAGAGTACACAATGGGGGGTGAGATACTAACAACAACAAAAATGGAAAGGGACCTGGGGGTAGTCATATCAGATGACCTAAAGGTGGGCAAGCAATGTGAGAGGGCAGCAAGGAGGGCTGGGGGGATACTGGGATGCATAGGAAGAGGCATCGCCAGTAGAAAACAATAAGTTATTATCCCTCTGTACAGACAGCTGGTCAGACCCCATCTGGAGTACTGCGTGCAGTTCTGGAGACCCAATCTCCACAAAGACATAGACAGGATGGAAGCTGTCCAGAGGAGGGCAACTAAAATGGTGCAGGGTCTGCACGGAAGACATATGAAGAGAGACTTAAGGAGCTTAATATGTATAGCCTCGAGGAAAGGAGGGAGGGGGACATGATAGAAACTTTCAAGTACCTCAAGGGAATCAACAAAGTCCAAGAGGTGCATCTTTCAAAAAAGAGGTGTGCAAGAACAAGGAGCACAATTTGAAGATAGAGGGGTAGCTCAGAGGTAATTTAAGGAAGTATTTTTTCACAGAGAGGGTTGTGGATGCATGGAATGGCCTTCCAGAGGAGGTTGTGGAGTCAAAAACAGTGGTGGAATTCAAGTATGCATGGGACAGTCATAAGGCAATTCTAGGGGGTAGGGGTAGGAAGAAGTAGGCTGCTGGTAAACTAGGATCTGCAGCTTATCCATTAGGTAGGGAAATGGGCAGACTGGGTGGGCCAAGCAGTCCTTATGTACCGTCAAATTCTATATTTCTATGTTTAGTGCCATTTCAGCATCTTGAAGTAGGTAGTACAGTTTTATTTATAATAACTGGCCTTGCCTTTTTCCCATAGGGAAACCATGGGATAATTTGTCATTATAAAGGAGCATTTATAACGGCAAACTCATGCACAGTTTCCCTCACTCTATGCATGCCCCACTGCAGCTCTTCTCCTTAGCCACACGTTTTTTTTTTCTTCTACAGATGCCTTACCCGCCACTTGGACTTGGCGGTAAGTACATTTAAAAACAGAAACTATACCACAATGGGGGAAACATCTTCTCGCTGCCGACCAAAAAAAAAAGCTTTAAATAGAAAACGGCACCATGGACCACATAGTCATACTGCAATCAAACCAGACTGCGGAGTGCTCCAGAACCTACATTCATGTTATATGATTGCTGTGGTGAAAAAGGCAAACCCAGCAATTACATAAAATAAAATATGGGGTGTTGTGTGTAAACTCGAAGTTTACACACACCCTCAGGGTAAGATGCTTGCACAAACCTCTCAAGCCTTGCTCTTGGAGTTTATGTAGCATCTTACCCCTCTGGTGTGTGTAAACTTCTCATTACACACACCACCCCATACTTTATTCTCTATGTACTTAACATGTAGAGGCATAATATCATATACAGGAGGGCAATATGTAATTACTATTAGAGTAAACATTGTACACATCATTTTACATTAGCTATCCAGCATGTTTGAGCATATATAAGCATCCATTTTGATTCTCAAACATTTTCCTGAGACAAAAGTTTTTACAATTTATTTCCAACATCAGTTCTTGTCTCCACTGCCAGTAGAATTAATTTATCCAGTCCTTGCTGTGAATCCTGAAGTGATGTATCATGATGTTCTTCATTTTCATCTGATACATCAAACTATTGGTACTTGTATGCATAATGTGGTCTCAATCAATTAATATTTACCTACTTAAGTACAATTTGAGCAGCATCCTTCTGTTTGATTTGAATTTTGTAGGTTATGAATGACAGTCTTTAAAGACATAAGACTGCCCAGCTTTGTAGAAATTTCCTGTGAGTGACTTTATATTAAACTTGAAATAGAATACCTCATCTCCAATATGCTACTCTTTAGGTCTATACTCACCAGAAGGCAAGAGGTCACTTATGGCCTTGGTTACTGGGCCCTTTACAGGGATACATTACTACTGGAGGATCTGAAAAAAGTAGGCTGGTGTCTCTCACAAATTTGTAGCTATGCAAGGCAACCCCTGCTTCATCTGTTAAAGTTGTAAATGGGCACTTCATGCACCTGACTTGGAATCTTACAGCTGGTTTCTCAGTTAGGGTGGTGCATACAGCAAGTGAGCAACACCACTTAACCTATGTTCTTTACTTCTCCATCCATACTACACCTGCTGAGTTGGGAAAATTAGGGACGGTATGCTCAACTAGCACCCCGACTAGACTGTATGCAGAAACCAATATGGGAGGAGAGGTGACTTCAACAGATTTAGACTTGGAGACAACAGGGTGACCGAGGCGCATCATGACTTCAGGGTAATGACTTGGACGCAGTTGAATGTGAGGAAATAGGTAAGAACTTTACTGAACCATTCTGCAAAGGTACGACATATGCAGCAATAAATAATGCAAATAGCAGATTAATTACTGGCAATAAAAAGATCCGGCAAAGGCAATAAATAACAGTATAACTTATACTCTACCTCATATACCTAAAACATTTTCCTTTAATTTTTCCCTACAGGTGTAAACCCATAAACCTGGAGGCTGATGATTTCAATATCTAGTACTGTAGCTACTGTACAAGGCTACCCCCTGGACCATAGTCAGTGTACCACCAAATAAGTTGTCTTAAGGATGTTCAGTGACTGCTGGGACATAAACCCAACCTCAGCCAGCCCACGTACCCTTTAACCTAAGATGGCACACCCTGGATATCTAATTAGGTATTGAATAATTATTTTTAACATTTGAAACATTTCTGTTACTCTATGCACTCATTTCATTAAGTTATATGCAGTGACAGTGCTATGACATTCAGACTTATAATAGGCTCTAGCAGATAACAGATGACTCCCCCTGTCCAAATTAGCAAGGAGTCCCTTTAAGGCAGAGGAGAAAAGTGTTCCACTTGAACTAGTCCCTTCTTTTAGCATGAATGTACAATACCACACTACTGAGGGTTGTGGCTATAGAAAGTGACTGTTGCTTCTGGAGAAAAGCAATGGAATCATCTGGTGCAAACAAAGGCAAACAGTCATGATTAAGGTGTAGTGAGGAGTGGGCAGACGGGGAAGGTGTAAAATGCAATTTCAGTCTATCATGATTTGATCTTATGGCTAATGCCTGAGGTCACCATCAATCATATCAGGCAAGACAATGTTCACTTTTTTTATTTCCTTCTTTTAAGAACAGTCACATGCAAGTGCTGGTCATTTGTGCTAAAACAGCCTTCAGAAAGTTCATAAGAGTGTCAAAAAAATTCTTCAGGTGTAGGTGACTCCTGGAGATGATTAAGAGACCTTCACTGGAGACTAATTACTATTTCTGGACATCTTGCACAGGATTGCAAGCACAATGTGAACTAAAGCACTGCAGTAGGCAAAAACTACTCTTTCCCTAAGCTCACTTATTGCCTTACTGTTCCTGTTACTGGGATTCTCGTAATCTCTTGTCTTCTTTACCCTCTACTTGAGCCTATTCCCCAAAGCTCCACCTTGACTGTAAACCCTTATATGCTGGGTTCCTCCCTCTGGTCTGGTCTTGCCTCCTTGAAATTTTCCACAAAATGAGCAGTGCAGTTCCTTGCAAACCTCCCCAAATTCTGCATATAATAAATACTGGCCTGTGAGTGGACACACTCCCACTTTTACTCATCAGCACCACTCAGCTAGCATGCCCTTTGGAATTCTACAGCAGCATAAGTGGCAATGGAATTCTAAGTTTGAATGCTCTGGAAAGCTTCCTTTATTCCCATCCCCATCCCCTTTCCCCCACTGAAACATTGGACAAAATATGTACACCAGTTAAACACAGCATTGAAACTCCTTTAAGTTTCACTTTAAACACTTTTTCACATGAATGGTTCGAAAGCTGACATTGGTGGCAATTGCTACTGATTTTTTTTTGTAAAAGGCTGAACAAGAGAAAACCTGGAGTCAATCCCCTCTGACATTTCCCCACTGATTAAAATCATACCATGTCCCATTCCCTCAATACCAAACTCCATGAGGAAATAACATTTACAGTTAGCAGTATTTCCCTTTTAATAGGGTTAAAATACAGGCTGTTTTAAGAGCTTTTAAACAATGTAAATGTGTTCCACCAGGCTCTTCCCAGAGGTTGTCCTAAGGCTCCTAATATGAAACATGAGCCCAGGCTCATTAACCTCCTCCAGGCTTCTTTGCATTAAGCCTCAATTGCACCACAATGGCTGAAAAGCCTCTTCTCCTTCACACTGTGGACACCTCACTTTCTAAGGCTATCAACTCCCCTTTACTGGTTACCATTTGTCCCCAAATCTACCACAAAGCTGATTCAGAAAAGATTTCATACAGTATCTTCTGCAAATTTAGTGCAGTTCTGGTAATGTGTAGGCACTCTTTCCTGTCTAAGAAAAAAGTTGCTTGATCATTATAATTTAAATCTGACAAAATGACTGCCTTGCCTGCAGTGATGACTGGTTCCATTTAAATCCATGTTATATTGCTAAACTCTGGGGAGTGTACTATCTGCCCTACCTACTGCCCCAAACATTGTTATATGCACCATGAAACTGATGTGCAGGAGCAAGGCACCAATTGTAGGCCTCCTCTACACATGAACACTGCCCTCAGCAGGCCACAGCAGGCCTTACAGCTGTACTAGTGGTTTGGCTACCTCAGGGAACACCCACTCCCCATCTCAGCATGCACGGCACCTGTAGCTACTGGGGAAATCCCTTCAGCATGAAATCACTATTTCTTATCCACTCCAGTTGCCTTCATGCATGAACAGCACTAACAAATGCTGCTGCCACTTTATTTTGAACAGGCTATTTACTTTTCTACAGCTGCAGTAGGCAGAGCCTGCAGATGTTTTGCATGTACAAAAGGAGTGATGTCATGTTTTCTGTCCATGGAACTGACTGAAGGTGCAAATAGTCTCCTCTGCCTTACCCTCCTCCAAGAAATGTTTTCCACCCTCAGATAAATACGCTTTCATGTTAGTCAATGGTTGCAGGGTACTATTTTCTTCTTAAATGGGCAGTACAAGAACTGGAACCTGAGTAGTGGAAAGCAGCATTAGTTTTTTTTGGGGGGGGTAAGATCCACCCCACCTCCACCCAAGAAGCTCCTAAAGATCCACCCCACCTTTTTTTTTATTCATGTGGAAGGGGCATGAGATGGATCTGTCATGTTGGGACAAGACACACTAGTTTGGGACCTGGACCAACCAACAGATCAAGTCTGTGGAGTGATTGAGTTGTAGAGCCCCTGCATTTTATTAAGGACTAGGAGAACAGAAGTACTTAATGCCTTCAAATTGACTTAAAAACCCTTGGAACAAATGATTATCAGAGCCACCTGGTGTCTCAGAAGGAAAGAGTAATTAAGGAGTGCCTGAAACTACAGCTTCCAAGGAAAACAATAGACACAGCATTCTGATTCAAGTTGAAAGAGCCACAGGTTTTTCTTAAACATTTATATACTAAAAACATAAAGTTAAGCTTTTGGGATTAACAATATTTGCTTACCATATTCAATATATATATATATATATATATGTGTGTGTGTGTGTGTGTATATATATATATATATATATATATATATATATATATACAGTTTGTCTCTTTAGTTGTTTAAACATTTTGAAAGCATTGGTGTTAGTAATGCCTTTAGAAATACATTTTTTAATTGTCTTTACAGTTAAACATGCAGTTTTATGTGAGGGCACATTTTTTGGGGGAAGGGGGTTCAAATTATTTTAATCATGGGCATAGTACTTGGTAAACACAAACCTTTGACGACAAAGTGTATTTGTTCTTCTAAGTTTGAGAAGGACGTATTATATTTGTGTGGCAGTGTTGTAAATGGGACTGGGGAATGAATAATGGTTAAGAATTTTCTATCACAGCTGCCATCCCCCTGAACATGCCATTTATCACTCATTTAAAATAACACAGATGTAGTTTCACATTTTTGCTATGGGGGAAGCAAGAAGATGAACCAGCACGGTTAACAAATACATTGAGTGACACCTGTGAATGAGTTGGTAGGGGGATTTTTTTCTAACATTCCTGGAGGTTTTATATTCCCTGGAACCTGCTATTCAGGTTTTTGTTATTGCATCTTGTCCCAGGCAATCTTCCCAGAGTGCAGTTTGCTCAATTGTTTAATAGCTTTGGGTGGAGGCCAGTGTCTTATTACATTGTCTTTTGTTTCAAATTAGCCACAGACATCATGGCAGCCAAAGGAGACACACTTTGAGTCTAAGGGTATGTACAGCATAATTAATAAGTTTTCATATGCATAATCTTTCCATTCATGTTATTGCTAAGACATACTGTAGCTAGTTTGGTTTGAGGAAGGGTTAACATGGTCAGGACCCCTTAGCAATGGAGATACATATGCAGCAAATAAGTCCAGATGCGCTAACTTACCCTACAACTGTTAAGTGTCACAGTTTGCATTTTCTTCTTGAAATGGTTACTTTTGCATTTATGTTTATTTAAAAATATTTAATATTCTGACCATGTGGTTATATCATGGACCATAACTGATCTCCAGCCTTTATCCCACCCCGTGCCCCAACTTGCATAGAAGATAGTGCCTGTAGACAAAACTAATCATTTTGCTGGTGTGTTCTGGTGTGCATGTGTGTATGTGCTTTTGATTCAATTGCTTGTGTCTTGCATGGAAAACAGTGCTTGTAGACAATCTAATCATTTTGCAGCTGTGTTCTGCTGTGTGTGTGTGTGTGTGTGTGTGTGTGTGTTCCTCTGAGGCTGTTCTTGCAACCTATGAAAAGTACTTCCCCAGACATAGCAGCAGTACATTGCATAGCAGATATAAAATGTCAATAATCAGGTCATGCAACAGATGTGCTGAGCAGTTACTGAAGCAAGACAAGTACAGCTGTCATTTTTTACATCCTATTCAAAATGTGTTTTTGCACCTTTGGTGCCAAATGGCACAGTTGCTGTGCAAAATCTCCTTTCAGCTAATGAACTGATAGTGTCACTGTTCATGTGGTGGGGTCACAAAAAGTCTGTGCTGAAAACTTGGAGTGAAAATTCCAAGAAACGCCCAGGGCATTAGGGTTTCTGACCATAACACCCTGCACTGTAGGGACTGACAGGCATCAGGGGTGTGACTTCGGATTGTCAAAAGTAATGCTCACGCCATTCCACCCCATCCCCACCCTGCAGCCAGTGACAGGTATCGAGGTGTGCCTTTGACTCTTCAGTCCCAAAGTTCACTCCATTCTCTTATACTGTACCCATTTCAGTGTATTTCCTTATGGAATGGGGTGAGTCTAAAGTTTGAAAATCCCAAGGCACACCTCGACTCTTGTCTGTGTCAGCAGGGTAGGGTGAGGTGAAATGGCGTGAGCGTTATGGGCAATGACCCAAAGGCACACCCCAATGCCTGTCCATGTCTGCAGGGTGGGGGTGAGGTTGGCATCATTTCAATACTTCACTGCCATTCCTATTCTGCCTGTCTGTGTCTCTCTCTGTCTATATGTCTATGTAATTATCTATCTTTCTATTAATTGCATGTATCGCTATTTTTACCTATTTCTAAAACAAACCTGCATATCACATTTGCCTGCACTCTGAGCACATACTTATGAAACTGTGCATATTTGTACTCCACTTCTGCGTAGACCTCATACTTTCCTAATATTCCTATTATCACAAGCATAACTTCCTTGCCCTTATCAAAAGTGACCCCCTCTGAAAGTTAATATCACATTTTCTCTAACAGTCCATCATCATTACACCTGACTTCCTGACATCAACACATTGCTTAAATATAACTTACATCACCTCATGGACTAAAACCTTGTTTCTCTTAAAAAAAAAAACAAAAAATTAATCCCAAGGCTGAACATATGCCAGCCATTACTTTTTCATCTACTGCCACCTTCTGTACCATTATGGGGATTTGCATATGTTTCCCTTGATGCTTTGTATCATTTGGATATGTGCAATTGTGTTTTCTTTAAAATTTGGCTGTCTGGCTAGTATCATCATAGCACATACATCAGTGGCATTTGCTCCGGGGTTCTTTTGTAAGCTTCCTGTTCCTTCCATTAAAATGTACACCTCCATATATTTTCCTAATAATGCGTATGCCTTCCTTAGAACAGAAACTAAAACAAATCTTACTACTTACAAGTCATTGTGTTGTTTCCCCATACCTCCTTAACAATTCCACACAACTTCACTAACTTCATTATGCAGCTGTGGTGGATCTGACCAGAATTTGTTTTAACTGATGGGCAGTATGTTGTATTTACATAAAAGCTGCCTGGTGTAGAAATTAGCTAGCATCACAGCACTGGAACACCAGGCTTTTACTTTCACTAGCCAATTAGGCTACTAAATAACTGTGCCTATTAAATTTAGCAAGGGTGACAGATCCCAAATATTACACTTAATCCTACTGGGGTGGGGGCATACATTCGTCCTCTTAGTTTGCACTCTGGGGTGTCAACATGCGTTTATGTATGTCTTATTTTTCACAGTGATCCCACGCTGTCTCTCCTGCAAACATCCCAGCATAACCTTTTCTCTCCCATGGGTGTTTATCATGGCCACATTTGCTATTTTTATATTTAAAGCATGGGACAGACATACCACATCTGTTACAGACCCCCCCCCCCCTTTAAAGGACAACAACATTGACCAAGCGCTACAGACTCGGATGATGCACTGCTGCAAAGGGTTTAGATACATTTTAGTTTGCCCCATATAATTATCTCAGCATAAACATTTCATATTTTATACACATTTTGTATCACTGTTTAACCTTTTGAGGTACCTTGTAGGTAAGGCCTACTACCCACTGACCCACTACCATTGAGAATGCTCAGCATACAAGGTTCTCTAATCAACAATTCTCCTGGGCCTAATACTATATCTTATGTATCTGGCCCTTGGGATTTTAGTTCTCGAGTGCTCAAAGACACTCACACAGCTTCATGTGCTCTCCCTAGATCATAGACTGTGTAGTCAGTACTATCCCCACTACTACTGTAAGCTGTATAAAGTTACTAACATGGTGTATCCCTCTGTCTATACCAGTTGCAGGTTCTCTCAGCAGGTAGATTACCTCTAAAAATGTTCCAGTTATCACAAATCATCCTTCACATCTTTGAACTAACTTTGTTTAGTAGTTTGCTGATTTATCTGAATATTGCTCCTCCTCAGCAAGATAAAGTTTACTACCTCCAGGATTATTTGTCTCCATTTCTTATTACTGTATATTGCACTTTCTGACATCCTTGGATATATTGCATAGTCCTCATGCAATCGTTTGACATTGGACCAGGCATGTCCTTAGTTGATGTGCATATTCTGAGGCATCCTCCACTAGTTCTGACTGACCAGAAAGTTCTTGAGCTGTCAGTGAAAGCATCTCTTTGCCAAGCACAAATATTGCAGGACTACATTCTGTGAATTCTTACATGGTACCTGTCAGTGCCATT
This sequence comes from Neoceratodus forsteri, assembly GCA_016271365.2. Taxonomy (NCBI): domain Eukaryota; kingdom Metazoa; phylum Chordata; order Ceratodontiformes; family Ceratodontidae; genus Neoceratodus; species Neoceratodus forsteri. The sequence goes on along the minus strand of CM028134.1, from coordinate 344,970,265 downwards.
TCCATCCTGGGCAAATACTGGTCCCACCTTAACTGATTCTAATGCTTGTATAGTACATTCTCAGCTGTTGTTTTATATTCTAATTAGTTCTCCCTGTCAAGTTTGATTGCAGATGTCATGGAGTGGTGTAAATTGGTTTCACTCCCCATGCAGCACAAAGCTATTCACACAATTCCAATATGAACTGCGAACCATTTTCATAGAAAATGTGCTTAGGCTTTCCACATCAGCAAAACACCTTGATCTCCTTTTCACTGATTATCGCCTATGTTTTTACTTGTCTGACTGGAAAATGTTCCATCCACTTGAAAAACTGATCCAAGACAACCAGGATATACTAGCTACCTAGCTAACTAGCTACACATCTATTCACTCATTTGTTTGTAGTGGCTGCTTGTCTGTGTCTGTAGCTTAGTTTTGTGGATTTACATGGTTTTCTGCTTGGAGTAACTACACCATTCTTGCTGACTACATCCGTGAAAGTCTCCTGAACTGGATTTCTGCAAAACATCATCACCAGGTATCTGCATTTTTCATTTAAAAATCAACTTTTTGGAAGCTATCCCAAGCAAAACATAAGTCAAGCAATTAAGTCTGACAAACTCAGTGACTCTAGGTCTGCTTGAATCCACATTTTCGTCTGACCTCCTCCATGATCTGTATGTGGGCTTTTCAACAACCTCTTTGAATGACAAAGAAGCATGCAGACAAAAGGATTTCACATCCTGCATATGCACAGGCACAGTTCATCACCTTCAGGAATTCTAACACATTCTGTGACTCTGGACCTCAGCTGTTGATAATTTCTTTTGGCTTATGACTTAACCACCAGGTATCTACAAGATGCTGAAATCCTTTCTCCTACAAATTCTCCTTATGCTGCTCCGGCTCTCAGGAAATGTTCACCTCAACCCAGGACCACCTGGGCAGCCAGCAGTGGCACCAAGCAGAAGGACAGGGACACTTATCATGGCATCCATCAACGCCTGCAGCATCCTCAACAAACTTGATTCCCTTCAAACATGGATCTTACAGCACAACCCTGATGTCCTCTCAGTTGTGGAAACATGGCTAAACCCTAAAATCCCTGATACCTCAGTCTCTATCCCTGGCTACTGCATTTTCAGGCAAGACAGGATTGCTAAACGGGGTGGGGGCTGTGCCATCTATCTTAAGGATACTCTTATGGGTCACATCATCCCATCCCCCTAGCCTGAGCAACTCCTCTCAGGTCCTCACAATCAAAATCCTCCTTGGTGCACATAACAAGGAACTCACTGTCATCTCAGTTTACCTACCCCCAAGAGACCAGTCTGCTGGCTTCCATAGCATCATGGAATATCTAAGGATCCAGCAACATAATTCTGAAACCATAATCATGGGTGATTTTAACATTAACTGGCTCTCCGCTGAGGCCGCTACCTATAAGGATGCAGCTGCGGTGCATCACCTCACTCAACTGGTCAATGCCCCCACTAGGTGTAACTATAGGACAGGCTCCCTTACGCTTCTAGACTGGATTCTATCGAACCGCCCTGAACGCATCTCCAATGTTTCTGTACTCCCGGATACAATAAGTGACCACTCGCCTGTCATCTGCTCCAGGTCAAACAAATACCACAAGCCCCCCCTCCCAAGCTTATCTATGCCAGGGTTATCAAACAAGGGCACCTCCAGCTGTTAAAATCCCATCTAACCAGGCTGAACTGGGCAGTGCTCGACTCCCTCAATGACACCAACAAAGCTCTGGACCTATTTATCAAACTTTTCAACGAAGCCTGTGACATCTATGCACCAGTGAAAAGATGAAGGTCAAAGGACAGACCAACCCCTGGGTTACTACTGACCTTTAACTCTGCTCAAGCACAGAGACCACCTCTGGCATTGTGCTCGTGCAACTCCAGAAGTAAACATACAATTATACAAAGCAGCCAAATGATTGCACTCGAAAAATACGGAATGCTAAATGCAGCTATTACAAAGAGGCTCTGACCAACTCTTGGGGCCAGGGAAACAAATTTTGGAACAACATGAAAGAACTCACAGGCAAGGATCCTAAAGCACAACCCACTATGCTCAACCTTCATGGCACTCCTACACTCGACCTAGGTACCATCTCCAGCACTTTTAATAATGCATTTACAAACCTGGACAGTGTCCTTCCACCAAATTTTTTCGACAACCTCCTCCAGCTCCTCCCAAGTTACCCCCAACTAGAACGTACAACCCCAAAGTTTTTTAAAGGCGGTCCCACCACAAGTAGCTAGAAAATACATTCAAAAGGCCATTGGCAAACAAGGGTACAGTGGTGACTCCCTTGACCTGAAACTGCTGGCACAAGTCCTCGATGAAATCTTAGAACCACTTACAAAGATCTTTAATCTCTCACTTAGATTGGGCCATTTCTCCTCTCTCTGGAAGAAAGCCACTGTCACACCAGTTCACAAAAGTGGAGATAGGACACTGCACACCAATTACAGACCTATCTCACTCCTCCCCCCACTATCCAAAGCGCTGGAGCAAATAGTAACGGACCAACTAGTTGAATTCCTGGATAAGTACAATGTACAGTGCCCAGAGCAGCATGGCTTCAGAAAGGGCACAGCACCACCACTGCACTACTGGAATTTACAACCTTCATCCATGCCACACTTGACAAAGGGAATTGTGGAGGGGCAGTTTATAGACCTTACCAAGGCATTCGACACAGTTAACCACCCCCTACTGCTCAAGCAACTGTCCTCCATTGAGATCTCCAGCGATGCCTTCCATGGTTCACCAGCTACCTTGATAATCGGATGCAACATGTAAGGATTGCAGGGATCTCTTTGGATGAGAAACCGGTCCACTCCGGAGTCCCCCAGGGATCTATTCTGGGCCCTCTACTCTTCTCCCTCTTCATCAACAATCTCCCCAATGCCTGCCACCAAAAAATATTACTATACACAGATGATGCAGTCCTGTTTTCCAGCCACCATGACATTACAGTCCTTGAATCCCAGCTGCAGCTTGACTTCAAGCGCATCGAAGACTGGTTCAATTCTCATAAACTTGTCCTGAACCACAGCAAGACTAAAGCCATGTCCTTCTGTAACCAACATAGCAGGCACAACTCTCTGTCCCTCACCATCAAGAACCATGCTGGGAACCCACTCAAACATGTCAAGGAGTTCAAGTACCTTGGTATTACCCTGGATAGTACCCTCTCCTACACTCGGCATATTGACACTGTTGCCAAGACCGCCAATATACGGATTGGACTACTACACAAACACAAGCACTGTATGCCTGCGGATGCCCTTAAACTAGCCATCTACAGCTCTGTCACCTCTATCATTGACTACGGCCTTGCCATCTATGGCTCTGCCTCAACAAGTGCCCTCTGCAGGATCTCAGTTGCTCTCAACAAAGCCTGTAGACTACTGACGGTGCAGCCGACAAACTCACACCTGTGACCTCTATGCACAGGCCAGCTGGCTACCCTATGCAGCAGAATACAATACCAGACCTGCTTACTTACCAAAAGATTCTCCTTGGTCTCATGCCACCTGGTGTTAGCTCACTCCTTACTACCTACAGTGGCACTCAACAAACATGTGGTGCCCAATCTCTAACCTTTCAGGTTCCCAAATGTCGTACCTCCATGGGTCAGCAGTCCTTTATCTATAGAGCCACTCAATGGTTCAATTCCCTCAATAAAGAACACTTCCTCTACTACTTGGACCCTTCAAAAGGAATCTCAAACTTTACCTCACCTCTACCACTCAGTGTGACTGCTTCTCTGAACAGAGATCTCTCTAAACACCTCCCAGCTCACTCACGTCTCACAGCCCGCCCTTTCCCAGTCTCATTCCCTCTGGCACTGGGCCTTCCTTGTGACTCCTTTTCTGCTTCACATCTCCACTGGTACAAGACATTTTCCACCACCATCAGACAGTGGCCCATTAGTCTGCCAACTTCCTCTCCCGGTAGCAAGCCTGCAATACTAACTGTCTATGATGCCCTCTATCTCTTATTGTTACCGCAGCCAGCTGCCTACTCAAGCTGCTCATTATATGAATATTATGTCAAAGTATGTTATAACTGAGTATCTTTATTTTTCTTTTAGTTGTTTTGGTTGTTTATTGTGCATTCTTTTACTACCTCTGTATGTATGTTGACCCTTATCCTTTGACGTGGAACCTTTGTAAATGAGCAGTTTCTGCTCAAAGGTATTTGTAATCTGAGAATTTAATAAATAAATAAATAAATAAAAATAAATACCTTTACTGGTGTGGGGCAGTGGTCCTACTAAGTTTGTAGCAATGGTTGCCCAAGGCCCACTTCAACTGTTCTCAATCATCTTTCCTGTCAGTTTTCTGTTTTCTGCCTTCACCTCTTGGCAGGTAGTGCACACCTGTATATACTCAATAACTTTCTTTTGTAGGCCAGGCCAGGCCAGTAAAATCTGGATAGGACATGCTCTAGTATCTTCATTTGACCCATATGTCCTGCAACCATACAGTTATGTAAAGCTTGCGTAACTCTAACCTTTAAAAGTTCAAACAACACTACTTTCCACACATCTTCTGAATCGCTTTGGCTCATCAGGACTCATCCATGACTATATATTTTTGTCTGGCATCAGGAAATTGGGTTCCACCAAGTTGCATCGACAACAAAGTTGTCGACGGACTTTATATCAGCAGCATTTTGCTGATGGTAATCACATCACCCGGCAAATGCATCAATGACATGCAGCACAACAGGATACTTTCTACTGTTTGCAAGGGGTTTTTGCCCCTGCCCCCCCATGCAGGTGTCTCTGCCCCTGGACCCCCAGTAATTAATGATTGTCAACTCTGGAGGGGTGGAATATGGGAGAGGGGCTTACAGTGGAGTCGCTGTATCCATACATTGCTGCACACACCCATTCAACACTGTGGTTGTCAAATGGGTTGCTGTCAATGTAATGGATTTGCTGTGGGGGACTCATTGTTCAGATGGTATACCAGGAAAGTTCCACCTCACTGGCAACATTTCTGCTGCTTCACCCCTCTAGACACATTGCATGAGGCCTTTAACTTAAGCATCCTGGCAATGTGCCTCTTTCACCTCTTCTCTTTGAAATTGTAGGAGTAAGTACTCTTCTGCATCTTGAACTGCTGTGGTCATCACTTCTCTACACATAGTACTGTAGACATCATCCTTTCGATGTCATCAGCACACTCCTCTAGATTGCCTTCTTCCCATATCTCTGTACTGTACTTCTAGGCAGAAGGCCTGCAACCAGATTGGTACTTCCTTGGCAATGTTGCACTTTGAAAGCAAATTCATGTAGTAGGAAAGCCAAATATCCCAACTTGTCATTGGTATCATTCATGGTGAATAACCACTTTGATCTGAGTATAGCACAAACAGTTTGTAATCCGTGTATCCTTAATACTTTTTCACTGTCCTTAGAATCTTAAGGCATTCATTTTGCAAGGTATAAATATGGCACCTGGGTTCTGTCTCTGTCAGAGTGTTGCTGGCCTAAAATATGATTTCCTTGGCTCCATTATGTTCCTGATATAAGACTGCACCTAGCCCTGTGTTGTTTGCATCAGCTGCTCAAAAGGAAACATTGCTCAGAATCTGGAAGATATAACCTTGATGCCTCCTGCATCCTTTCTTTGACTACCTGGAAGGTGATTTGTGGATGACCATATTCCTATAATGTTCTCTTGTGTCTCAGCTAATTCAATGTCTCCACCACATTTGCCATATTCTGAAAGAAAGATCTGTACCAATTGCGGATTCCAATAAATATTTGCACATTTTTCTCTCTTTTAGGAGGTTAAAACTCTTTAAAGATTTGCACTGTGGCAGACTCTGGTAATGCTCCTTCATCAGTGTCAATATGTTCCAGAAATGTCATGCTTAACTTCACTTCATTTAGCAATAAGCTACATTTCTCTTATTTATCTGTGAGTCCATGCCCCATGAGATGAACTAACACTTCCTTTAAGTACACGCAGTGCTCCTGCACTAACTACAAACATATTATGACATCATCCATGCAGGTGAAACGTTTTTGTAATGAATGCCTTGCAACACCTTGTTAATAATAATAATAATAATAATGATGACAATCATATTAATAATAATCAGAATTTATTGAGCACCTCACACAAATTTCAAAGTGTTGTACAACAGTTGAAAGTAACCCAGTTAAATCAGGGAACATGATAAAAAAATCAAGCTTAATAAAATGCTAACTGGAATAAAAATGTTTTCAATCTGTGTTTAAATGTTAGAATGTATAAAGGTAAGCACAAGTGCACAGGGAGGCAATTCCTAAACCAGGGATCATAGGCAGAAAATGCCCAGTGGCCATAAGTAGCAAGTCTGGTAGATGCAATAGTGAGTACGGACATTAGTGGGGTAGATCTCAGACATTGTATCTAGGGGGAGGTGTGTACATATCGGATCACTTATACAAGCGGAAGCATAACCATTTCTGCATCTATAGACCAAAGGTAACATTCTTATTCAATTCTATATTGTACAGGAAACCAGTAAAGTTTTGTTAGAACCGGGGTGATGTGATCAGACTTTGTTATACCACAGAGTAGTCTCGCTGCAGTATTGTGAATGCATTGATGTGTGCTGGATACTTTTGGTAGGTAATACTGCTAGAACTAAGTTACAATAATCAATATGTAAAAAGAGGAGTTAATCAAGATTCCAGCAGCATCATTGCATCATTGTTTAAGTATGGTCATATTTCATCAATGTTATGCAAGGCAAAAAAGGCAAATCTGACAATGCTAGAAATGTGAATATCAAAGCGAAAAGCAGCATCCAAAACAACAAATAAATTGCAAAGAGAAGTAGAGGGTTTGATTATGGTGAGGGCATGCAGGAGGATCATGTCAGAGAGAGGTATCCATTTCAATTTGTTTCTAGGGTCACATAAAAAGTTTCCTCTTTTGTTTGTGTTTTAACATAAAAAGTTTGAGGACATGCACGCTTGAATATCAAACAGGCAGGCTGGCATCATGTAGAGGGTGGACTACAGAGCGTCAAAGGCAGGGATGTAAGTGTGTGCGCTGTCAGCATATGAGTGATGGAACAGCCAGTGGGAAGAAATTTTGTTGGTAAGTGGAGCCATATACAAAATAAATATAAGGGGACCTAGGATGGATCAGCGTGGGACACCACATGAGACAGGTTGTGGAGATAAAGTAGAATCATTAAAGTTAACCTTTTGCTTGTGTGGTGAGTTAGGCATGATGAATTCCAACTGAGAACAGTACTGGTAAATCTGAACAATAACTTAATCATTCTTTAAAATGTTGTGGGTGAACATTAGCCTTAAAGGAACTACTGTGAATTTGTAGAGTCCCTCATGTGTTGTAAATGCCATTTTATAACAGCCTTCCTTTACCAAAGGGATTTGCCACTACTGGCTGACCAAGTCTATAGTTGAATAGATTTGTGCCTCTGTTAATGTGTTGAAAACATCTTTAATGCTTTTCAGAAGGTATGCATCCCCAAGGAAAAATGCATTTGATTTTTGGTAGTCCACACAAATTTTATGGTTCCATCTTTTATTTGCACTAATACCACAGGCAAAGACCAAAGTGATATAGAAGGGCATGCAATTCCTTCTTGCAATATCTGTTGCGCTTGTTAATATATCACTTAGCTCTTCACAGCAAATATGCAGGTGGACAGCTTTCCAATGACTGAGCATCTCCAGTCTCGGTAGCATGCTGTAATAATTTGATACGTATGACTCTTTCAGTTACCACTTCTGGGAACCACTTCTGAGAATTCATTTAAAAAGCCTGCAACTGTTCCTTTTACTCTGTTGCTGGATCTTTCTGATTCTCTACGCATAGAATCTTCTGGTTCAACAGCAAGCACAGTGGCTACTTGCTGCTCAGTTGCAGTTAAAGTACTTCACTTTGCACCTCTGTTTTTATCTCTTCAGCTCTGTTGGTCACTTCCTCTTCAGGACTGGTGAGTCTCTCATTTGCAATATATATGACTAGCTTCAGATCTTGAATGATATCTGTTCCAATGATAATGTGAAACATGGCAGTTTCATATATGTAGGTTCATCCTTTCTAGCCTTTCTTAATCAGCTATAAAAGATGATACAGGGGATGAAAGGCAAACTATATGAACAGCGATGTAGGGAGTTGGGGCTTTACACATTAGAGACTAGAAGGGAGAGAGGGGACATGATAGAGACCTTTAAATATGTTACAGGAATAAAAAAAGCATGCTCAGGGTGTTTATTTCACAGGAAGGAAGGAACTAAAATGAGGGGGTATGGTTTGAGACTGCAGAGGGGAAAACTTCAGAGGTAATGTGAGAGGACGGTTCTTCATTGAGAGGGTGGTGGAAGCATGAAACAGGTTTCCAGAGGAGGTTGTGGGGTCTGAAACAGTGTCAGGTTTCAAGAGAGCATGGGACAGGCACATGGGGTTACAGGGCGGTGGGAAGGAAGCTATCAGAGGGAGGAGGGAGGAATGGGGGGGGGAAGGGGCAGACTAGATGGGCCAAAAGGTCCTTTTCTGCCATCGAGATTCTATGATTCTATGATACTTTGTCACATTCCCATGGAACGTATGACTTCTTAAGTGCTAGAGTCACCTCCGTCTCTTGTTCTCTCACTGACTACATCCAAACCTCTGGATTCTTTAGCAACAGTGACTTTGTGACAACAGTAGTAATAGCCCCAGTATTTTGTAACCCTTCTATCTTCAGTTTTGCAACCTGCACAGGCAAATATGCAAGGTAATCATGGGTGATGGCAGTCACTCTCTCAGTCTGTCATTTTTCTGTTATCGCTGGTGTTGCTTTTTTCCTTGCTAATGATTAGCTGCATTTATTTAGTGCAGGATGAATAGGCCTTTTGCACATTCTGAGCATAATTAGGCATTGGGCATCTCTAAAGTTCATGACTTCTCTTAAACAGTCTCTTACTCCATTCAACCGCATATGCAGGCTTCACTTGTCTCAAGGTCTCATGCAACATCTATCCCTTTTGAATCAGTTCCTCAATGTTGCTATGTATTGCACACATTGACAGCTTCTGTACCTCAGGGACTGGCCTTATCTAAGCCATCCCCCAAGGTTGGACCAAAAATGCTTAAAATTGGCCATTTTATGGCTATCTAAACATTTTGAGGCTGAAACATGAAGTACCAGAGATTATGCATTGCACAAATGTGGGGACTTACTTTTTCTTTCAGCCTTAAAATGTTGACATGGCAATAACTTGGCAGTCTTTAAACAGCTGGGGCCCAAACTTAGGGAATGACTTACTGTAGATCAGCCCTCTCCTTATGACTGCATACAGTAAGTGGTGGAACATAAATCTCCCCCATAATGGGTCTTTTGGCTCTCCCCCCAAAAAAAATTTCATGGGATATAACTTTCAACATTCTGTGGTCAGGTGGAGGGGGATCTGCTTAAGCAATCCCCCAAGTTTGGGCTGAAAATGTTAGAATGCCCAAACTAAGGCTCTTTGAAAATTTTCAAAGCCTGCAACTGATCTAGTGTAAATGTGTGTAATGATACTGCTGCTTCAAGAGTGGATTGTAGGGCCACTTGTAAAGTCTGCTAAATGTTCGGTTCACTGGGTGTGATGATGCAGCTGCTGTGCAACTGGCTCACAGGTCTAACTGTGAACTCTGCCATAGGTCTGGGGCAACGTGTTATGATTTAGGTGCTTTGTGCAGTTTTTGTTAGCAAGTGCAAGAAAGGAAAAAAGTAAAGATGTGTTTCTCGATAAATACAGCAGCAGAGTCAAGCCATACAAAAGTGTGGGTAGTGGACTTTAGGAGGGCTGACTTTGTCAAAATGGGAGAGTGCCTCAGAAAAGCACTAGCAAACAGGCAAGAAGGAGGGGTGGAGGAACAATGGGGAAACATCAAAACTGCCATCACAGAGGCAACAAGCCTTTGTGTGAAGCAATTAAAGCAAATAAATCAAAATAAAAGGAAAAAAACACTATGGTTCTCAAAAGAGGTGACGGGGAAGGTTGGGGAGAAAAAGATAGCATTCAGGAAGTATAATTAAACACAGAAGAAGCAGCACAAAGAACTGTATACGTTAAAGCAGAAGGAAGCGGGAAAGGCAGTCAGAATAGCAAAGGCCCAAACCAAGGAAAAGATAGCCAACTCAGTTAAGAAGGGGGATAAAACCGTTTATAGGTACATTAGGGAGAGAAGATAGTAAGGCTTAATAAAGGAGAGGGTGGGTGGGCAGAGAGGAACAGTGAAAAAGTAGGGATACTGAATGAATACTTCTGCTCAGTATTCACAAAAGAGGAGAGGGGTACCTAATCCAACCAATAGGAGCACTCTGGATAGGGGGGTCGATACCAGTCCTTTCACAGAAGAAAGGGTTCTGAAAGAACTCCTAAAACTGAAGGTGGACAAAGCAAGAGGCATGATGGGATTCACCCCAGAATTCTAAAAGAACTAAGGGGAGAACTAGTGATACCACTGACTACCCTTTTTAACAAATCATGGAAGGATGGTGTGGTACCTAAGGACTGGAGGAGGGTGGATGTGATTCCTCTTCACATAAGTGGGAGCAAAACAGAGGCAGGAAACTACAGACCTGTTAGCTTGACCTCAGTGGTAGGGAAAATGATGGAATCACTTCTGAAAGAAAGAATTGTAGAGTACCTAGAGGCTAGCGGGGCACAGGACCCAAGGCAGGATGGATTCACAGTGGGAAGGTCATGTCAGATGAATCTAACAGATCTCTTTGACTGTGTGACCAAAGTAGTATACCAGGGATGGGCTGTGGACATGGCCTACCTAGACTTTAGCAAGGCATTTGACACAGTCCCACGCAAAAGATTGATAAACAAATTAGCCAGCCTGGGAGTAGGTCCCAGGGTAGCAGCCTGGGTAAAAGATTGGCTGGACAACAGGACACAGAAAGTAATAGTAAACGGAGTCCACTCAGAAGAAAGGGGGGTTACTAGTGGGGCACTGCAGGGTTTCAGCACTGGGACCGCTCCTTTTTAATGTCTTTATAAGTGACACTGAGGAGGGACTGGAAGGAAAAGTATGCCTCTTTGCAGAAGACACAAAGATCTGCAACAGGGTGATACACAAGGGGGTGTTAAGGATGAGAAGGGACTTGGCAAGGTTGGAGAAATGGTCAAAAGTATAGTAATTTAGATTCAATGCAAAGAAGTGCAGCGTAATGCACCTGGGAAACAAAAACCTAGGGGAAGAGTACACAATGGGGGGGAGGTATTAACAACAACAAAAATGGAAAGGGACCTGGGGGTAGTTATATCAGGTGACCTAAAGGTAAGCAAGCAATGTGAGAAGGCAGTAAGGATGGCTGGGGGATACTGGGAAGTATAGGGAGAGGCATCACCAGCAGAAAACAGGAAGTTGTTATCCCTCTGTACAGACAGTTGGTGAGACCCCATCTAGATTACTGCGTGCAGTTCTGGAGACCCCATCTCTGCAAAGACACAGACAGGATGGAGGCAGTCCAGAGGAGGGCAACTAAAATGGTGCAGGGTATGCAACAGAAGTCATATGAAGATAGACTAAAGAAACTTAATATGTATACCCTTGAGGAAAGGAGGGAGAGGGGGACATGATAGAAACTCTCAAGTACCTTAAGGGAATCAACAAAGTCCAAGAGGGTAGCATCTTTCATAAAAAGAGAAGTGCAAGAACAAGAGGACACAATTTGAAGATAGAGGGGGGACAGCTCTGGGACAATGTGAGGAAGTATTTTTTCACAGAGAGGGTGGTGGCCACATGGGACTGCCTTCCTGAGGAGGTTGTGGGGTTAAAAACAGTGAGGGAATTCAAGAATGCATTGGACAGATGTAAGGCAATTCTGCTGGGGGGGTAGGAAGAAGTAGGCTGTTGGTTAACTAGGATCTGCTGCTTATCCAGTAGACCTAGAAATGGGCAGACTAGGTGGGCCAAGCAGTCCTTATCTGCCATCAAACTCTGTTTCCACGTTTCTGTGTTTCTATATGTTATACATATCTTTTTCAAAAAGTAAGAAAATAAATTGCAAAAGACAGTGTTAATATGTTTTTTAGGGTTGAAGCAAAAAGCGTATAAAGTAGGTAAATGAAAAATTATGGTAAAAGGTCCCTGGAACCTTGGCAAATCAGTGATGCAGTATCCCTTGGAGTTTGAATAATCCTGTGATACAGTGTTGACCTTACACTAATATTGGGACCTATGCACTAAACAAAAGGTGTCTACATGCCGCGTAGCTGAGGTGCATAAGCAACCCTAAGTTGGAATGCTGTGCAGTGGGGGTCCAGTGGTCCCCTGGCAGCATTCACCAAGGGAGCACAAGACAGTTACATGCCCAATCCCCTGGCTGTGCGGGCAGCTGTGTGCCTTGGAGGTGGTCGGCGATGTGTTGTGGGCATGCCTGCACTACACACCATTCACTAAAGCTCATAGTGCCAGACAAAGGGTGGTGCAGGTTATGACAGCCAGAACCCTATGGTAACCTAGCGTGCACCCTCATGATCTTCACCCGCCAGTCACAGTGGGATGGAGCAATGACCCTTCATGCTGCCCCAGCCTAGTAGGCTGATGTGGATGGCTGGGGCAACTGATCAGGCATGTGCCTATACACTTTTCCAATAGGTACAAGTTCCACAGATCCACTCCTGTAGTGTACACCCACCCCATGGGTGCAAGGGATCCACTAAGGGACCCAGGTCAGGCATCTGATTGGATGTCTGCCCAGGTCCGCCCCTCCACACCGGGCCTCCCCCTGTGAAGCTGTGCACCAGGGGAGCAGGGCCATGTACAGGTGCCCTGCAGGTGCATGCGCTCATGAATACTACACACTCTGCACCAGTTTGGTGCCATGGAGCTATGTGGGTGGGGTACGTGCCTTTGGCACATACTTTCCACCCCATTAGTACATAGCACCCATTGTTACCATCTCTGCAAGCATTGCTGTGTCAGTATTTTTACTCAGTCTGACAAGACAGTGCTGATATTAGGGCACTACTTTGAACATTTTTTACTTCAGCCTTAATAGATGCATTAATGTTTTTGCATTTTATATGTTAAATACATGTAAAATGCATTTTTTGCCATATATGGTTGTTTGGTATGGGAATGTGCATGTGCATATTGTGACTACCTTTAAATTACATGTAAACTTTTAATTTGTATTTCAGTCCCTTCACGGCAGTTTTTATGGGTAGTTCCATTTAATTTCTGAATTTTAAAATGAGCCAGATTTTAGATGGTACTTTATTTAGAACTGGTGCTGCCTATCACAACTAAAATTTTGATATGTGCTGTTTACATGTCTGGAAAATACAAAATCACACATGCCCACACAATGCAAAGCATCATGGGCTGCATATGCAAATCACCACAGTATGTTATGCTGGTCCAACTTTAAGCAGAATTGCATGGTGCCGAAAGGCCTCTCACACAGTTTGCAAAGGGTGCTAACAGAAGACATAGACTCGTGTTTCATCCTACCAGGACTCATCAGTATGCCTCGTCTGTTTGACACCCCAGTGGAATGGACCAGCCACCCTAAGACAGATTCTTGGATATGTTGTGGTGAACCCATTAAAATAAAAAACTATTTAAAAGACAAAGAACCTCTGTGCACAAACACTGAGGCAAGGGTTACCCAAAGGGCAAAAATATGTCTGGTATCAGATATATTACACATAGGATACAAAATGGGCAGACTCAGAATATGCCATTTATCGTCATGAGTGAGTGGGCAGGACAATAGCTCGTGAGTGGCAGAGCTAAGAGTGAGTTATGAAAGTCCTTTCCCATCATACTAGGAGTCATACTAGGAGGATTAGGACAACAGAGGGCACAGGCCCATTTAAGTTGTCCCCACTGTTCAGTGGCGGTAACCCAGGTTACCAACTGAGATGTATTTATCCAATTTATTTTTAAAACTGGCAAAGCTTGGTGCTGATAAAGTCATATTCTGAATGAGGTAATTGTGTGTCCAATTTATACAATGTATTTTAAATTGCAAAGCTCTCAGATAGTTATTTTATTGAAGAATAAACTATTTCTGTTTGATTTAACTGCTCTGTTTTGAGTGCAGCAGATGCCACTGTGATGTCATCAGGCATTGTTCAAGCTGCTCTCCCATTGGTTAAGAGCTCCTTTGTGACCAACCTCAAGTGATGATAAATGGTGATGGCCTACCTCTAGTGGTAATAAATGATTTTTTATCACTCCCAGTCCTACTGTCATGTAAATATTTCATTTACCTGTACATTTTTGTCTCACCCCCATTGTATAAATATGTTTATGTACTGCGTCTCCATAGATGTCAGTGCTCTAGCTTTGCCGTAATGGCTCAAATATGGTTGGGTGGCCTGGGTCAATAACTCCTTAGAGAATTTGTTACCTAATGATGATAATAAGTTGCATGGTGCCTGCACCCAAGGAAAGATCATGTGGACTAGCCATTAAGCTAGTACTGCCCTTGGAAACAACACCAATCCACTGTGGTCCCCAGTGGCACAGCTCACCCAGTTCTGGTAAAATGCAATAACAGCTGGGAGGCAATATAGCACAGTGGTTTAAGGCTCTGAGCTGCAAATCTGGAGACCTGTGTTTGAATCCCATAGCCCCCACTTGCATACTGTGTGACCTTGAGCAAGTCACTTAACTTCCCTGTGCTCCCAGGTTACACCTGTAAACAAGCTTTCAGCATAGTGTGCCACTTCTGGTTAAACAATTGAAAAAAAAAACAGTAGCTTACCGTGCAATAAACAAGAGAGTCAGTAGTTCAAGCAAGTATCAAAGGGATTTATTGGGGTCAGAAATGAAGTTGTAAGGGGAATAAAAGGCAGAACTTAAGGCAAAATAAAAGTATATGTCAGCAGTGCTATTTATCAGACAGGGCAGCCCACCCCCACAAAAAACACAATGCCCCTTGCCCAACTGTTGCATTGAGCACTACCCCCTGGTACCTTAGTCCTAGGGAGCTCCAAGGGAAGCTTGAGTACCCAGGTGTTAAACTGGTGAAGGCCCATCATGGTTGTATATAGTAGGCCAGGGCTGGTGCACTTCAACTACAAAAAAAAGAAAAAACATTTAGTAGCAAAACCTCCAAATTGTAATCATGGGCAGATAGCCTAATCCAACAAACTTAAAATTAACTTATGGTTTTAAAGAACTATGTACAGGATTATGTTGCAGGACCTGCGAGTTCTGTTTGGTTACTTACAGTTCCCCTCAGATTGACAGACCACTGACTCTGGCTACAGTCGGGACTGGATGTACCCACTTTGCTCCACAGTTTGATATTGTACAGTACCTCTGCTCTCCTCTGCCAGTCTTCCTCTGGCACAGTACCTTTCAGGTTCAATTGGGCTCTCTTCATTGGTCTCCTAGAGGGTTACATGTGATAACGGTGATAAAAAAAGAGCTATTACAAAAAACAGCAACTGCAGAGCAGCCCATATAAATACAGTGCTACTGCACACAACAGCGATCATCAAATATCATGGAAACACCTCTGCACTGACTTTTTCTGGGGGATTAGCCCCCCCACACCCACATTAAATTAAATAATCAGCTCCAAGTTGGAAGCAACTCGAGGAACAGGGAAATTCGGGAGGGATATTCATGGGGAAGCAACTCGGGAAGGAGAGCAAGCCAGGAGAGGGGGCAACATTATAGTCAATCTCTGGGCAGGATGACACATTGGGGGGGGATGTGAACCACAGCAGAACCCTCCAAAGTAAATAAAAAAAGACCAGAAACACCAAACATTGAACCCAGGTCGAGCAAACCTGATGTGCATGCAGCAAACGGCTCTTACCTCTAAGCTACAGCAGCAGCTCGATGGCTCACCCCATGGTAGCCTATTTCAGTACTGAGCACACAACATCCAGCGAACTACCCCTGTACTACCTCACTGACAAAACCTCTCACCACAAAAACCATGTCGCTCAAAAAACATTCACTGTCTTTGACTCACTCTTATTGAGTCACCCATATTGCTTTGCTGTTTTAATGGGATACCTCTGTGTTGGGGATCCCAGACCTCTGTAGCTCACCTGGCACAGCTCCAAGGCATCCCCATTTGCTGCTGTCATATGGCCATGATGATCAGCATGGTGGCATTAAGCTCTACCTGGTTCTGTCATTTCTCAGACCCTCAGGTCTGTCTCTGGTAAAAGTTTCTCTTTAGTTGCCCAATGGCAAGGAGGGCTGAGGTACCGAATGCCTTATCTGCTGCCATACTGATGACCTGTGTTCTGGAATGGAATCAGGTCATAGGAGGTGGCCAGGGGGAGGGGACTGAGCATCCCAAGAACTGCTCACCACTCCTGGAAAGGGGAGGCATGCCGTCTCAGCCTCTGACTGCCACCAGGTGGAGGCCTGGTGGCAGTGTAGGTGTGAGCAACATGCAGGGAGGTGCAGAGGTTCTGTAGGGCGTTTATGCCACAATACACATGTCCTTAGATGTTGCTAGGGCAGGGGACTGAGGGAGAAAATGGACACGGAGATGTGTGGAATTCATGCGGCCCTGCCTGCTTTCCCAGACCATGGCACCACCAGGTCACCAGAGACTTCTAGATTGTGCACAGGGTAGAGGATGGCCCTCCCTCCCTCCCCTGGCTTCACCATGGGGAAGGGTGTAATCCCTAGAAGACTGCATATGAGAGACTGGTGGAGATGTGCACTGGTTGGGGGAAACAAGGGCAGGGCAGATAGCATGCATCACAGGAGAAAAAGCTTTATAGCAAAAAAGAAAAAAGTCTCTCTGGGTGCACTCTAAGACTTAGCTGTATGTTGGCTTGCCCTTTCAGACTGATGTCTTCAGCTGCTGGGTGTAGGATCTCTCATACCCTCTCTGTTCCTGCATGTAGAAGTCTCATTCTTTCCCTCTCGCTGAGTGTAACAGTCTCCTCCTAATGGCTGTTCAATCCCAGTGGATGCCTCTTGGATTCTGGCTGTGGAAACCCAGGCAGACCTCTAACATTAGTACAATCAGCCAGCAGCTATGCCTCCAAGCTGTGCCTGACAGACTCAAATATTGTGAAAGAGCTCCTGGTGCTCACTGAGGAATTTAGCCCTCCCATTGGTTGAGACCTTCTGTCAATGACTGGAGGGGGCCTTTCTGGCTGATCCTTGATACCCAATTGGTAACATATGAACATACAAAACAGGCAGCAGAAGAAGGCCTTATGATCTATCAAGCCAGCTTAATTGCAGTGTCCCTTATCCAGAGATTACAGTGGGCCCCATTCCCCAATGTTGGCCCTCCCCATTACCTTGTTCCCCCACCTTGAACCCCCCAATGTTTTTAGAGTGACGACCTCAGATGGGAGCTCAATCCACCCCAACATGACCCGTTCTGCAAAGAAGTGTCTCTTAACCTCCTTCTTGAACTCCCCCCAAGTTTGTAACCATGCCACCTTGTGATCTTGTTCTCACTGAGACAGAAAAGTTTCCTGATATCCACCTTGTTTATACCTTTCAGGTACTTGAAGGTTTCAGTCATGTCCCCTCTCTCCCTCCTCTCCTCAGGTGAGTACATGTTGGGTTCTCTCAGTTTGTCTGCCTATATCCTGCCCTGCTGTCCTTGAACCATCTTTGTTACCCTCCTAAGAAATGCATCAACCTGGTCGATATTCTTTTTCAGATAGGGGCCCCAGTATTGCATGCCATACTCCAGGTGCTGTCTGCCAAGGATCTGTATAGTGGTAATATAAATTCCTTCCTTCTGCTTGTGAACCCCCTAGCAATACAGCCTAGCATTCTGTTTGCCTTGGCTGTTGCCTTCCTTCACTGTGTAGAGTGTTTAGCATTGCTGGTTATGGCTATCACCAAGTCCTTTTCCTCCTCTGATTCAGTGACTTTGACCCCCCCCCCCAGACTGTCCTCAACCTCAGGTTCTACTTCCTATCTGCATGAACTTGTCCTTCTTTGCACTGAAGCCCAGTTGCCAAATACCTGACCACTTGTTCAGCTTTGTCAGATCCTCCTTTTGGTCCTGCACTCCTTCATCTATGTCCACCCTCCCACAGAACTTGGTGTCATCCACAAAGAGCCAGATCTTGTCTTTAACTCCATCCCCAAAGTCACTAATGAACACATTGAATGGCATTGGGACAAGCACTGACCATTGCGGAACCCCACTTGTAACTTCCCTTGTTCCTGAGAGTTCCCCCATTACCACCACCCTCTGAGTCCTACTGCTGAGTCAATTTGCCGCACACCTGGTTAATTTGCTCCCTGCCCCAAGATCCTTCAACTAGCTGATGAACCTCTTGGGGGGCAAATCCAAATATAGAATGTCAGGCACCTGGCCTTTGTCCACTGCCTTCATTATCCAGTCAAAGAAGTCGATCTGGTCGGGTTGACTGGACCTCCCTAATATGAACCCATGCTGTCTCTTGCCCTGTAGCCTGTTAGCTTCAAGGAACTCAACTAGTCTCTCCTTGAGAATAGCCTCCATCAGTTTACCCACAATGGAGATCAGACTAACCAGCCTATAGTTCCCAGGGTCATCCTTGGGCCCACTGTCGTGTAGCAGTACCACATGTGAGGTTCTCCACTCCTGTGGTACCACCCCCATATCGAATGAGCTGTTGAACAACTCTGTCAGTGGTCCTGCCAGCTCCACTGCCAGTTCCCTCAATGCACTAAAGTGCATGCCATCCAAGCCCACCTTTAGGGACATTAGCCCCACTTTCCTAACCCTGTCTTCCGTTATCTTGTCCTCAGCCATCTTCCCCCCTCCTCTTTCTCCCCCTGTCCTTCCTTGTGGCATTGGTACATCCTTTTTTTTTTTTTTTTTTTAAGACAAAGCGGAAGTATTGGTTCAACACCTCTGGTTTCTCTTTACTACCTTTCACTCACCTCTCCTCCTTTTCTAACTCACTATAATATATCTACTTTTGTGTCTCTTTTTTCACTGATATGCCTGAAGAAGGCTTTCTCTTCCTCCTTAATTTCTTCTGTATTTTGCAGCTTCTTCCTTACCTTTGCCTGCCTTACTATCTTTTCAACCTCCTTAGCTTTCCTCAAGTAGACCCCCCTCACCCTCGCCCTTCTGAGACTTCCTGTACTTCCCGCATGTTGCCCACTTATTCCTCACTGCCTGGCTCACCTCCTTAATGAACCAACTTGGTCTCCTGGTCTTGGATATCTTCCCCTTCTGCTTATGGCATGTGTTCATTTGCTGCCACTATCCTTTATCTGATCACTGTCCCTATCTGATCCACACGCATGTCATCATTAAGGCTAGCTAGTTGCTTCCTCAATGTCTCACCCATCTTAACATAGTCGGCCTTCTTGAAGAGCAGTATGTTTGTCTTTGTGCTTGGTGCTTCCTTCTCCATGGCAACTCTGAAGTTCACTACTCCCCATGGACTCTTCCACCATGATGTCCTGGGTGTGATCCCCATTAGTTAATACCAGGCCGAGGATGACTGTCTCTTGTGTCTGCTCAGTCACCCCCTGAACCACTCCTAGCACAGGCAGTGGACAGAACACTCCAATCCACCTTAGGCAAATTGAAGTCCCCCATTACCACCACTTCACCCTTTTCAGCTGCCATCCTGATCATGGTACCACACTCTCTATCCTTGTTCTTATCCTGATTAGGTGGCCTGCAGGCTATAGCCAGTCTCAATTTCCTTTCTGCTGTCATTTTGATCTGTACCCGAAGAGTATCTATTTCCCATCTCCTATTTCCTTCCTAGTGGCAGTAATGACCTCCCTGATGTAGTGTGCCACCCCTCCCTCCCTCCTTTGCCTTTCTCCTGTCCCATCTAAAAAGAGCATACTCTGGAAAAGAGATGTCCCAATCATTAGGAGCAGCATATTGTTTTCATGAGAGTTCCAGGAAAACCAGCAGCAAATATATCCACACAAACAGCAAAAGTTGAAAGCAATAGAATTAGATTAGAAACACATATGCTTGACTAAGATTCACTATAAAGTTTTTTTTAAGATCATCTAAAAGTCAAATAATATCAGTACAAAAGCACTGAGGTAAGGGTTACATGGAAAGAGTATTGACGATAAAGCTAGTTTTCAAGGAAATGTAAAATTATACATATCCCCATGATGCAAACATCATGGGATGTATATGCAAAGAATCATGAAAGAGTTTAGACCGGTTCTGCTTTAAGCAAGAGTGTATGGTGCCAAATGGCCTCTCTGGGAAGGCTGAAAACAAAGGACACATATGCGTGTTTCTTCCTACACAGGACTCATCAGTGTGCCTTGTCTGTAACAGTCCAGGGAACGATGAACCGGTCATAGTATGAACTTACTGGTTTGGATCATGGTGGAGCCCAAAATAGGAAAGTAATCTAAAAGTCGAATAACAAATCACCGAGGCAAGGGTTACCTATGAAGGACATTGGCAATAAAGCCAGGTTTCAAAGAAATTTAAAATTACGCATATCCCCATAATGCAGAGCATCATGGCAAGTACAGGCAAATCACCATGAATGAGTTTAGACAGGTTCCACTTTACGCAAGATCGTATATTTCTAAATGGTCTCTCACATACTCTGCAAAGGCTTTAAATTGGAAGCATAGACATGTGTTTAGTCCTACACAGGACTCATCAGTGTGCCTTGTCAGTAGCAGTCCAGGCAAGGATAAACCAGTCATAGCTAGGAAGTTTTTAAGGTAGGAATATAGTTGTGCTATAAAGTTAGCCAGCATAAGACTTAGCTTGAGTTGCTCAGGGAGTTTGTTCCTGTTTGCTAGGTCTGAGTAGGTACAGGCTCATTTGCAAAAGTTCTGTCTAGCCCTGCTTTTTTAAAGGGCACAGAAAAAAATGATCTCAGTATGTTGTTGATGTGAATAAGGCAAAATATTGTTGAGTAGCACTAGCAATATGTGACCTGTCTAGTGTACTTTCTAGAGTGTGTTTCTGTGATAGTTCTTGCAACATCTGGTTTCCTTCACATATTTCCAACATGTACTGTTGGTGAGTCCATTCATTCAACTGAGACACTAGATGGAGGCCCCTTCTGACCAGTTCTGGTTGGTTTGTAGGTGGAATTTTAAGACTGACGAAAACAAGGAATAACAAGTACAAACAGGTTTGTTACTTACAGTTTGTGCAAACATATGGAAGGTGAAATCCATTCAGCCACACAAATATCTGATGCTGTTTTGCACCACAAGGTGCAGAATTTTAAGATGCTACAACTTTCTAAAATACTTATTTTTGGTTTTAAAGTTGTATGGAGACTTTCTTTACGTAGTTCTTACCTTAGTATTACTATAATAAGTGGCACTATTCTGCTAGGATATGGTGTGCTTGGAGCTGCACGTCCCCATCCACCCCTTACCAGACCCCCTTCATTGGAAGGACATGCAGTGCACTGTTTTATTGTGGCAGTGCCTTCTCCCTCAGTGCCAGCCCAAACCAGCAGTAGAATCTGCTCTTGGTCAAAAGCAGTAGAAGTTGAGGTCTTTTCTAGCCTAGGAGGGCTGTAACAGTTGACTGTGATTAAGTTTGGCTCCTATGAAAAACTCAGGGGGTGTCTCAGTGGCACTCAGCATGGGGTCTCTCTGCTGTAAATAAGTTACTAGAGCATCTGACAAGAGTTGTGTTATTTAAGCAATAAGGCATGACAGGGTGTGTGGTATCGTGTAATAACATCACTCCTGGGGTGGGTTGAAGCACGAGGCGGCGAGGTGCTTCCCTACAGGGTGAGGTTATTACATGATAACACACATCCCTGGAGTGCTTTATTGCCATTATACAATGGCTCGTTGTTATACAAAATAAAATAGAAAAATGATTTTAAGGAATCCAAACGGTCATCAGTGGCATCCCAATGCCCATCATTAATGGCATCCAAAAGCAATACAGTGATGTTATTGTGTAATAACATCACTGTCTCAGGCACACATTGACCAATCAGAGTCCAGAAAATTTTCTTGCCATTGTATAATACAGTTTACATCCCTATTTTTTGATTTGTTGTGGTCACACATTTTTGGTTTTTGGGACTGGGGCTCTTGGTCAGTATTGTTATTTACTGTAGGATGATGGAGGTATGTTTCAAAAGTTGAAGTCAGCCAGTTGTTTTGACAGCCCGATTGGGGACTGTTTTATGAAGTACAAAGATT
Organism: Neoceratodus forsteri; assembly: GCA_016271365.2. NCBI lineage: Eukaryota > Metazoa > Chordata > Ceratodontiformes > Ceratodontidae > Neoceratodus > Neoceratodus forsteri. Next base: position 344,948,153 of record CM028134.1, on the reverse strand, counting down.
AGAGATGGTGGTGCTACCCAATGTTATGTAAAACTGTGAGTGGTAGGATGCCAGGGTAGCCATCTCCTATGTGGGCAAACTGTAGGAAGAATAGTGAAGTTCTATACATTCAAGTAAAAAAGCTGTTCACAGGTACATTTTATTTTGCATGATTATATGCCAGGAGTTAATCATGCCTCACAGGATTCATCAGCAATCACGTTCTTGTATTCTTTCTATTCATTTTATTATTAAGCAATAATACATGGCAGGGTAAGCTATATCATGGGTAGAGATGCAGAGAATTTAAAATCCACCTGCAAAGTGAACACGAAGTGGGCACTTTGCGTTGGCACTTCGCTACACGGAGTGCCCCATAGGAAAGACTCACTTTGCCTTGTTATTATTACTTTGCGTTGTCATTCTGCTTTAAAAGCGAAGGAAGGTGGAGTGACAACAATATTGGCAGCACCCCACCCACACAGTCGCCAGAATTAATGTGTATCCCCAAAATGCTACTGTCTTGTGTCCAGAAAATTCCCCAGTGCTGATGAAATGCTACTGTCTTATGCCCAGAAAATTTCCCAGTGCTGACGAAGTGAAATGAGAGCGTAACAAGAAATGCAGTCTCCCAGAATTAATGGTGCACTGCAAATGCACAGACAGATTAAGATTGCACTGTGCTCTCAAGGATGCATACAAAAAAGCACAACAACACCTAACTAGTGCACACAAGTCACAAATCCAAATCTGGAAAGGAATACATTTTGCCAGTTGGGGATTAGTGTATGGCAGTAACAATCCACTACCAGTAAAGATACCACAAAGCAATATAAAAAATGTATGCAGGTGCAGTGGATAGCAGGTTCACACTGCTGCAATTACTCTATGACACAATAAAAGGTGTTTGATTTAATGGCACGCATCGCACACACACACACACACACACACACACACACACTATAAATAATGCATAGCAGATTGAAAACCTTTAGTAATATAACCAAATGTTTTAAACAGACAAATTATACACTGCTGCACCACAACAATTAGCAAAAAAATGTCAAGAATTACTGAAAATATTACTGTGTGTACATTAACACAGTTATACAAGAAAAATATAACCAAACCAGAAAGATTACCTTTTTCTCCCAGTTAATGTACCTACACCACAAAAACGCCCCTCCCCCACAGCACACTTCACAGTACGCAGACTGACTGTTCTAAATTAACATTCAAAATCCACACACAACAATAATCACTCGATGATATGAGCACAGAAGGGTTTTCTACAATCGATGTAGTAAATTTTGAGCAAAAAAAAAAAGACTCAAAAAGACATTTTAAACAGCTTTTAGAAGTTTTGAATCGCAGAGCTGTGAGAGCAAACTGCCTCCAGCTACCACTACACACACACTACCCAGGCCAGAACTGAGGCTGTGCAGAACAATCTAGAGCCCATGTGACCTGCAATCCCATGAATCACTGCAGAATTTCATTTGGAGCTCAATTACAAGGCGAAGTGAGGCGAATTACATTGATTTCAATGTACTTCACCTTAAAATTGGTGGAGAAGTGGTTTGGGGAAGGCAGAATAATGCAAAGTCATTGGTTTCAATGGACTTCGTGTTCCTCATTATGAAATGAAGTACTCCGCTTCACATTGTGGAGTACTCGGCGGGTTCCACGTTACTCCATGAATCACTTTGTGGAGCGATTTGGGGCCACTTCGCTCACCACTACTTATAGTACTGTAACTCACATGCTGTACAGGAAGAAACACATATGTATATGGCTATACTTCCCCGATGAGCTGCAGCACAAAACTCCCCGGGACCCCGACTTATAAATATGTATTAATGAGTACAATGGTGGGGTGGTGAAGCCTGGAGAGATACTACAAAACAGGTTTACAATACATCCAAGTAACTAGAAAAAAAATTAATGTTGTGAATCGTGACATGATCGTGAATCATGATTTGTGACTGCATTTGTGACCGTGATAATGAAGAACGTGATTCGGTGTCGATGGTGTGAGATAACCAATATGAAACTGTACTGGGAACGCGAATGCCTATGACTGCACTTCCCCAATGAGCTGTAGCTTAAAACTCCCAGACTTAAAAAGACATATCAATGAGTACAATGGTGGGGTGGTGAAACCTGTAGAGATACTACAAAACAGGCTTACAATACATCCAAGTAACTAGTAAAAAAATTAATGTTGTGATTCACGACGTGATCATGAATCGTGATTTGTGACTGCATTTGTGACCGTGATGATGAAGAACTTGATTTGTATCACGAGTGACTCATGATGATGATGGTCCTGACTTAAAAACGCATATTAATGAGTACAATGTTCAGGCAGAATTATGCACCACACCTGTCCAGTACTCTGAAGGGAAGCCAAAGAAACAACTGTGGCTTAAGTTATAGATGGAGATTGGGTCCTAAAGAAATGCAAATGCACAGACAGATTAAGATTGCGCTGCACACTGAAGAGATGCAGACACAAAGGCACAACACCTAACCAGTGCTCACCATCAGAAATTCCAATCTGGAAAAGAATACCTTTGCTGGTTGGGGAGGGCCGGGGGGAGCAGTGTACTGCACTTCTGCAGTAACAGTCACTAGTACTAGTACCAGTAAAGATACCACAAAGAAGTACAAAAATCACACAGCTGCAGCGGATAGCAGGTTCACATTGCTGAAATTACTAAGTGGCACAATAAAAGGTGTCTGATTTGATGACACATGTCACAAACACACACACACACACCAAGTAATGCATAGCAAATTGAAAACTTCAGTAACATAACCACATATTTTAAACAAACTAAAATTGTGCACTGATGCACCACAACAATCAGCAAAAAAATGGCAAGAATTATTGAAAATATTACTGTGTGTACATTAACACAGTTATCAGAAAAATATCACCAAAACAGAAAGAACTGTCTTTTTCTCCAAGTTCATCTACCTACACCACATATACGTCCCTCCCCCAAAGCACACTTCTACTGTCTCTCAGTACACAGACTGAATGTTGTACATTAACATTCAAAATCCACACACAAGCAATAAATGCTCGATGATATGAGCACAGGAGGGTTTCCTACAATCGATGAACTAAAGTTTCAGCAAAAAAAAAGACTCAAAAAGGCTTTTTTAACAGCTTTTAGAAGGTTTGAATCACAGAGAGCTCTCAGAGCAGACTGTCTCCTACAGCTTTCTACACACACTACCCCAAATTGAGGCTGTGCAGAACAATCTAGAGCCCATGTGACCTGAAATCCCATGAATCACTGCAAAATTCGCCTTTGGAGCTTAAAAACAAGGCAAAGTGAAGTGAAGTACATTGTTTTCAATGTACTTCACCTTAAAAATTGGTGGAGTAGTGGTTTGGGAAGGCAGAGTAATGCGAAGTCATCGTTTTCAGTGGACATTGCGTTACTCATTATAACGCGAAGTACTCTACTTTGCGTTGTGGAGCACTCCGTGAATTTGCCTTTACTCCGCAAATCACTTTGCAGAGTGAATTGGGGCCACTTTACCCATCTCTAATCATGGGATATCATCACAACATTGTGAGTCATGAGGCTGAAGGCTGAATCACCCATGCAGCCAAGAAGTGATGATATCCCATGAAATGACAAATTTTGGAGTGTATTATTACTAAAATAAAATGACAAAAGAGCTGTGTGGAATGATAAATTTCTGAAATTATGTTATTTTGATGAAAGTTCATGAAATTCCATGAACATGGAATTTTGTCAGAATTTCACTGAATTTTTAAAATGTATTACTTTGGTCATAACTCAGCTGTCTATTGAGCCTCAGCTCTGACATTCGGTATGCTTATGTTCTGGAAGGAGTTCTAATGACATGTCAAATATCATTACATTAGGATGGACTCTCTCAAAAGTATAGGTGCTCAAAATCTGTCATTTTATTTTTTTGTGGAAAATTTCATGAAAATGTTTATCTGCATATACCTTTGCTGAGCACTGGGTCAGAACAGTGCTGACAATTATAGCGTGGTCAATGACTGTGTGGTAAAAATAGCACCAGTTTTGGTTTGCACCCCCCGGACTGAAGGATTCTCACTCTGGGGGGGAGCAGATCATAGGGAAAGTTGACATTTGTGGAGCCATGGAATACTGTTTCCATGGTCCTGTCTAAAAAAAAAAAATCCCAATGCAGGAAAAGTTTTGGAGACCAGGATTAGAACCCTGGTCTCCACTGTCCACTGCTGCTGGCTGAGCTGCTCTATGCACCAGCCCTCCATGCCACAGGAACAGCTTGGCCAGCCTTCTAGATTCTGGTGCCCTAGTGCTGTACAGCACCATGGGCAGCAATCAGAGGAGCACTTACTAAAAGCACTGTATATCCCCTCTCTCTGTCCATGATAGAACTACACCATTAGTTCTCACACTTTGTGACAGTGAGCCTCCCCCAAGCCATGAAAAAGATTTTGAGCCTCCCTCAAATTTGGAAAAACATCTAGGGCCTCCCCACAGAAAAAAATAGATCCTACCTTGCACAGTACACCAGGAATAAAGTGAAACTAATAAAGCTGACTGAGTACATTCTCTTTTTATTCGACTTATTGCTCCCCACCCCTGACCCGACACCCCAGGTTATACTTGTCACTCCTTTTTTCTGACTTTCGGGCCCTTGTTACTCTGTTTCCTCTCTATCTAGAACAACCAAACCATTTCATCTCTCCCTCTCTTACCCTGTTATTAAGCAACTTCCTGTACACTTACCTCAGGTCACACCTGAAAACATGCATCGGATCACTCTGCCTTTCCCAGTCACTAATTTACAGTATATATAAATATCTACTGTAGAAATGAGCCTTGACTCAATATGCCTTTCCACGTTACTAATTTGCATATAAATACCTATTGTAGAAACAAGCCTTGACTCAGCATGCCTTCCCCAGGCATTAATTTACATATAAATACAGTACATGCCTATAAACAAGCTTTGGCTCAATGGGAACTTTCTGGTCACAAATTTGTGCATAAGCAAAGAAATTCACCCGCAATTATCCATATTTAATTTGTTTTATAATTGTTTGTTTTATATTTTCACACAAAACAGCCAAAACTTAACATTTAAATACTGTACATTCTCAGACTTGACTGTGCCTCCCCTGGAACAATTTGGGACCTTCCTTGGGAGGCTGGCCTCACCATTTGAGAACCACTGCACTACACGAACTAGTGCTCCGTAGACTGGCGCTATTTATGTAGCACTATTCTAACTGGGTACCCCTCTGGCAGCTGTCTATTGGGCCAGAGATCTTTCATTTAGCATGATTACATGATGATAGGCATTCTAACAATGTGCCAAATTTCGTAGCATTAGGATGGATTGTCTCAAAGGTATAGGTGCTCAAAACCTCTTATTTTATTTTTTGTGGGAAATGTCATGAAGATGTTTATCTGCATATACCTCAGCCATCTACTGGGCAAGAGATATTAAACTTGGCATAATTATTTGATGGTAGGTGTTCTAAAAATGTGTCCAATTTCATGACATTAGGGTGCATTGTCTCAAAATTATATGTATTCAAAGTATGTCATTTATTTTTGCAGGAAATTTCATGAAAAATGTTATCTGCATATAACTCAAGCACCTTTGAAGCTAGACATGTTAGGGTCGTTGACCCTAACTCTCACCCCATTCCTTGTGTAAGAAAGCTGACATGGTACAATATAGAAGAATGGGGTGAGAGTTAGGCCTGATGACCCCAAGGCACACCCCATCACCTGTTGGTCTGTGGAGGGTGGGGGTGTGGTGGGGTGGTCAGGTGGGGGGGTGTTAGAGTCTCACCCCTAATATCTCATTTCCCTACTTTTGTTGTTTCAATCCTAACTGATGCATTAACAAAGTATTTTGCAATGAATTTTGTTACTTTTTGAGAAAGTGTAACCTTACCCATATGGTTTTGGGAGCACAGGGCTCTCCAGGCCCAGTGCTCCCATGGTATCAGATTTTTTGTAAAGAACTGTCATCTCCCTGTTGGAGCTTAGGGCCCTCCAGGCCCTGCACTCCCAGTATCACATAATGGATGGCTGGGCAGTCCCATTACTGCATACTGGCATCCATATGTAGGAGTGTAAGGCCCTCCAGGCCCTGTGCTCCCACCTACCTATAATTGTAGAGATGCAGCACAGGTCTAGACACATTCCAAGTAACCCTTGTGCTGATAATGGAGCAATATCTCAGTAACAGTAGCAACCATGGAGAAAATTCCACTGCAGTTGTAATCATGGACTAGTAACCTGCAAGCATTAGCAAAAATCTGCATCTTGAACCATTTTCAAGATATAGGCACTGAAAGGCACTGTGTTCACCACAATGTTATCCTATGGGAAATTTCTCAACTTCAGAATGCCATAACTATGTAACCAATGCACATTTTTACACTGAACCAGCATAAGTCACATCTCTGGGACATCCCCTTTCTACCCTACAAATTTCATGCCAAAATTCCTAACCATTTCTTTGCAGTGAAGTGGAAAAGAAACAGCAACCTTAAAAATCCCTTTTCATGAGCTGTCAAAATCCCTGTTCATGAGCTGAACCCCTGTTCGTGAGGTGTCAAAATCCCTGTTGGTGAGCCAATCCCTGTTTGTGAGGAAGGGCCACCTGGTTGTCCCCTCATGAACAAGGATTTTGACAGCTCAAAAACAGGGATTGGCTCATGAACAGGGATTTTGACACCTCATGAACAAGGATTTTGACAGCTCATGAACAGGGATTTTTAGGGCCATCTGGTTGTCATCTCACGAACAGGGATTCTGACAACTCACGAATAACAATTTCTCATGAACAAGGATTTTGACAGCTCATGAACAGGGCTTTTGACATCTCAAGAACAGGGATTCCTTTTTAGAATCCCTGTTTGTGAGCTATCAAAATCCCTGTTCGTCAGCCGAATCCCTATTCATGAGGTGTCAAAATCCTTGCTCATTAAGAAATCCCTGTTAGCAAGATAGGGCTTTCTGGTTGTCCCCATGTGAACAGGGATTTTAACAGCTCATGAACAAGGATTTCTCACAAACAAGGATTTTGACAGCTTATGAACAGGGATTTTGACAGCTCATGAACAGGGATTCCTTTTTTAGAATCCCTGTTCGTAAGCTGTCAAAATCCTTGTTTTTGAGGTGAATCCCTGTTCATGAGGTGTCAAAATCCTTGTTCATGAGAAATCCCTGTTCATGAGATAGGACCATCTGTTCATCCCCATACTAACAGGGATTTTGACACCTCACGAACAAGGATCAGAAGCAAGTCACGAACAAGGATTTTTAAAATTTCAAAAACACGTTTTGGGGCTGAACTAAAATTCACCAAAGGCACGGATTTATAGAGGACATCACCCTGAACAAAACCCATGCTTGGTTTACCTCACAACACTTCCCTGAATCGACTTATAATGTTTTGTTTGATAAGGTAAAGTGAAAACAAGATGGTGGCTTGTAAACAAGGAATTTTTCTCATGAACAGGGATTTTATAAATCCCTGTTTGTGAGCTGTCAAAATCCCTGCTGATGAGGCAAATCTTTGTTGTTCACAATTTATACACCCATTCAAAAAACTGAACTGAGCATGCTCAGAACCCAAAATTTCACCAGACTAATGCTGGCTTGTTCTTTGGGGCAACCTCTTTCTATCCTGAAACTTTCAGACCAAAATTCTAAATGTTGTGGCCACAGTGGGATGGATAAAAATCAGCAAAAACTAGTGAAAAAAAAACCAAAAACACACTTTATTCACTATGTGCTGCATGAAAACCACACATCCAATTGAAGCACAACTTGGCATATCAAGAGATCTGCCCATCAGGACAGCACATACTAAATTTTGAGCAAATCCATAGAACAGTTGCAAAGTTATTAAAGTGCAAAATTTGGGATTTAACATTAAACTGCTTACTCAACCCTAACTATAGTGGTGTAGTATATGTAATAAATAACCCACTCTTAGGTGTGCAGTAGTGCTCTGATATAGGCATGCCTTGGTGTGCGTCAACCACCCAAGGCATGCGTAAATCAGAGCACAACCACACACCATAGAGTGGGTTATTTATCTTATCAAATAGCAAAATAGTTTTTTAAGGGGGAAAGTGCAGGTGTGCGGTCATGCTCTGATATATGCATGGTCATGTGATGGGATCCAACAAATCAGCAGACATAATTTTCCTGCCCATTTTATAAAAATATATATATATATATATATATATATATATATATATATATATATATTTGGTGTTAGGGTTGAAACCCTAACTGTACATTCCCCACCCCACCAACACTATACACACACATACATACAAGTAGAGGAAGGACCAAGGCAACACAACCAATCACACACAACCAGCAGGAGGTGTATACCTGTGTTACCATAGCAAGTAGGTAAGAAATCTTAACTTCAGGTATCATACAGTATTTCCAAACTTGTTTCACAATGTTAGTTCACCCAAAGGTGAAACAAGGTGGCAGTAGTGAAAACTGTGTACTTTGCTATGTTTTCAACATATGGCTGGTGAAAGACGTTATGGGTACAGCAATGTTAGTCTATGGAAAATTGCTCAGTTTTGGAACAGTGTGACTTTGTCATGCTTAAGTATTTTAGCACTAAAGCAGGAAAAGGCACATCTGTGGGACCGGGCTTGCCATCCTGCAAATTTCAGCTCAAATAACCCAACCATTTGCTTGAAGGATGATGGCAAAGATGTGCAGTCATCAGGAGCATACTTTCACAAAATACTGTGGCAAACACGAAAGTGTCACAAATGGAACACACGACAGTGAAAGCATGCAAAATAGTGTCGCAAAATACTGTCACAAACATGAAAGTGTCACAAATGCATAGCACGACACTGATGGAAATGGAAATGCAAATGCAAACGTTGACGCAAACGCTAATGGCAATGGAAATGCAAACATTGATGGGAACAGTAACGCCCATGCAAACGCTAAAGGTTACAGTAATGCAAACAAAAAACACAAATGGTAATGCAAACACAAATGCCAATGGCAACATAAACTCAAATGCTAATGATAATCTAACAGTGATGCAAACAGAAACAATAACGCAAACAGAAGCGTGAACAAAAGTGCAAATGCAAACAGTAATGGCAACATTTACAGTAACGGAAATGGAAATGCAAATGGCAATGCAAGCGCAAATGGTAACGAAAGTGGAAATGACATTGGTACCATAAACACAAGCGCAAACGCAAATGGTAATGTAAACGTAAATGCTAATGGTAATGCTAACAGTGATGCAAACATTAACCTAAATGCAAATGTAAACAGTAATGTAAATGCAAGCGCAAACTGAAATGTAAACAGTAATGGTAACGCAAACACAAAGGGTAGAAGAAGAAGAATCAGCATTTATATAGGGCTTTTCATACATCCAAAGCACTTTACAAGCAATGCTAGACTGGTAGTGAAGTGACTGAATATGTGGTGGCGGCCATATCGAACATCATCACCCACACACAGCCTGGATAATTGCATGAACAGTTTATGGGAAGGAAATGCTGGCCAGGACACCGGGAATGTTCCCTACTCTTTGCGAAGAGTGCCCTGGGTTCTTTTACTTCCACCTGGACACCCAACAGGACAACACCAGGATGGGCAGAAGGTACCTCGGTTTAACGTCTCATCCGAAGGATGGCACACCCCAGCAGTACAGCACCCCCCAATACTGCACTCGGATGCCAGCAATTTTTAGGTGCAAGTCCAATCCCAGTATGGGACGAGAACCTATGACCTTATGGTCCAGAGGTGGATGTGCTACCAACTGAGCCACACTGACACCTCAATGCAATGCAAGCGCAAATGGTAATGGTAACCTAAACGCAAGCTGTGATGGTAATGTAAATGGAACTGCTAATGCAAACACAAATGGTAATGGTAACGTAAATGCAAATACTAATGGTAATGGTAATGATGACACAAACACAAATGTAAACTCAAACAGTAAAGTAAATGCAATCGTAAATGCAGACGCAAACGGTAACGCTAACGGTAAGGGTAATGCAAATGCAAATGGTAACGGAAGGCCAAACAGTAATGGACAGGAAAATGATAATGGTGAACCAAACACAAATGGAAAAGCAAATGGTAACTCAAACAGTAACACTAACAGTAATGCAAACAGAAATGCTAACGCAAACGGTAACGGAAACACAAGCACAAACGTAAATGCAAATGCAAACGATAACGGAAACGCAAATGTGAATGCAAATGCTAACGGTAATGCTAATTCACTTGCTTTGTGTTTGAAAGAGGTGCATTCAGAAGCACAGTGAATACAAAGAATGTGGGCTTAATAGTGGCCCTCGGACAGGAAAATGAGCACTTGGAATACTAAATTGTTATATCTCAGGAACTGTATGACGTAGAAAAACATTTAAATCTCATATTATTTATGACTTTCAGGCTAGTTTTGTACTTAGCCCCCCAATGGGGGACTAAGAATTTTTGTAACAAAAAATCTGTATCTCGAATCGTTTTCGAGATACGGGACCCAAAAGGTGTGGCAGACACCGTAATGTTATCCTATGGGAAAAATCATCAACTTCAGAGTGCTGTAACTTTGCAGCGTGTTATATTTTTGCACCAAACCACAAAAAGGCATATACGTGTGATGTTGGCTTTCTTCCCTGCAAATTTCAGCCCAAAAGACCAAACTATTGTTTTGCAGCAGGGTTGCAAAGATTTCCTATTGTCTTGGGCATAGTGTCTCAAATTACTTTCGCTATTCACGACACTTTCACAAAAAAAAAATCACAAAAGTGTCGCATATGCGAAAGTACTTTGAGACATTACTGTTTACAAAAATTTAAAAAACATATTTCAGGGGTGTTTTACCCCCAAAAAAAGACATGGCCAGCATTCTCAGGGCTCAACTAGGTGAACACAACAAGAATTGTGTCCCTAGATGGTCCCAAATTTAAATGGCAAGCTTTTTTCTGACCACCAACTGAAAAGAAAATGGCTGAATCATGAAAGTAAAAGGGTAATTTGTGACACTAAAAATGGCATTTGCAACACTTTCGCATAGTTTAACTTTTCCCATAAACTATAATGGGATTCAGTGTTTTTTGAATAACTTTTGAACCGTTCAATATTTTTTCACGAAATTTTCAAAAAGCACATTGGGGACCCTGGCTGCATCTTCCCTGATGTTTTCAGGCTGCTCGCACAAACCATGCAGGCTGTAGGCACAAGCAAAAAAACCCACAAAAACCCGTAATTTATGCATTTTTTGGTGCTCTGTAGCTCCGCAACCGTACATCAGACCATAACAAAACTTGGCAGGTCCAGAGACCTATGCTACCAGACCATGCATTCCAAATTTCAGGCAAATCCATTTTACAATGCCAATGTTATTAAGGTGCAAAGTTTCAAATTTAACTTTAAATTGGGTACTCATCCCTGTCTATAGTGGCACTACCATGCCACTGTAATATAAATATATATATATATATATATACATATATATATAATGGTAGTACACATTTTTGATTGGTGGATGTGAACACTGCTTGTTTGAAAAGCTGTATAAAAGCACACCTGTTTTTGAGATCTAATTGGCTCTAACGAAGCCCCAGCAGTGGGGTGAAATTTAAGCTCAGCAATGCTTGCAACTGCTTTCTTCTTTTTCCTGCTTTCAAACTTCATTTGTGCCATGAATAATCTGGAAAAGTCTTTGAACTAGTATAAAGTTATTGGAGCAGTTCTTCCAGTACAGGCGGTGAGTGCATTTCTCTCTCTTGTCTAGAAATTAGTGATATTTGGGAATTGTACCACCTTCCTTGTACTCACCTCACCAATGGAAAATAGGTTATGCCAAATGAGATTAGAACTTCAGAATTTTAGACCTGTTTGCATGAGAGACCCTGTCATGGTTATATGAGTGTCTGGAATGTTTAGAAATAAACAATCCTGATTGGCTAAAAATGATGTCATCATTTATTATAGGGGCACGGTAGTGCCACTATAGTTAGGGTAGAGTAATCTGTTCGATGTTAACCCCCTACTTTTGCACATTAAGATCTTTGGCTCCATTTGATGAAATTAGATGAAAATTTGTATGTGTTTTATAGAAGGCAAGGTCTTGAACTGTGAACATTTTTGTGATGGCAGCTTTTGCAGTTTCTGAGACCCACATGTGTCATTTTTAGTAAATGACTACATTTTGTCCTATACTTAACGTGTTTTTTTTTTTTTTGCTCTCCCCTACAGCCTGAATGAAACAGAATTGTTTCCCCAGAATTGCAGGGGACATGTGTCATGTTCTAAGACAGTGCCTTTGACAGGTCTGGTGAAAAAAGTATTAAAGTGTTCCCGAGGTATAAGGCTTTACAATTTAATGTTTTCTGACCTGCGCATGAGCAGTAGGGTTTTTGAGACAATGTTCTGTGGTGAAAGTAAAAATCTGATGCTGCAAATGCTTGATTTGCTTTCATGAAACTTGATTGGCAGGGCACCAAACATTTTAATTTTCAGTGCTGTGCCAACTGTCATCTTGTTTATTTTTTTCGCCAACTAAGAAAGGTGGAAAAATACATAAAAATGCTTGGATTTCAAAAAGCAAACATCAGAACCTAGCTAAACGGTACCCGTTTAGCTAGATTCTGATGTCTGTTTTTTAATACGCTGGATAAAAATGTTTTCTGGACACTCAAAATCTGGCTGCCCAGCTTTGCTAGAGGAGTGCATCTCCTGTGTTCTCTGTATGAGAACAGAGGGAATTTCTTGACCTCTGAAGCCATAGCTGGAACTCTTGCTGGTGGAGAGGGCAGGCACTTTAATTCTTGTACAAACATATGGTCTCTATGGAAATGCACGATCTGCAGGGGTACTGCTTAGAGGTCATGATGCTGAAGGGTGGTGAGTTTTCCATTGCTTTACACAAAGGCATCCCTCTGAGGACTAAAATGGTAGGACTGCTTGGTCTTTATTTAGTCCTTTGTAAGGCTTGCATAACTTTCATGTGTGAGGATAGGGGGATTAGAGCAATTCTGTGTGCTGTTGGCTGGAACAGCTGAACTGATGAACTGATGAACAAGGATGTTTAGCAAAGGTCATTCTGATCAATTGCCATCAGATAAACCATGCAACCATATAAAAATGCTACCCAATCATAGTCCCCCCTTCCTGCCCATTGTAGCTCAGTATGCCACTTCCAGGTAAGGATATGCTTCCCCGGATGACCGTCTACCCCGTTGCACAAAAACTAGTGCTGATAGAGACTGTTGTTATTATGTTGATTCTTGATATGACTGTGACAGTTGTCTCGAGAAAAGGATAAAAGCAGAATAACTTTTTTAAATATCATGTAGTCTCACTAGCCTGCCAAAATTATCAATGTCCATTGTCCTGTCTCTCACCCCTTGCCTTCCCGTTTGTAAATGATCATGCTGTAAAATGGGGCAAAGCCAGACTGACAAAGTCTTTATGTATGTTTTATTAGCACACTTCTGCAATATTACTATTAGGTTGTACTGACCTGGCAGATTCCCTGTGTTCCTCACAGAAATGAACTGCCATTTCACTTTAATTTATCACATTTTCACACTCTTAATAAAAATAAATCTACAGTAATGAGTAAACATTTTTTTGGGGTGGGGAGGAGGGAGTTGAACAACTTGTCCAGAGTCAATATGAGACAGTGAACATTTGGTGTTTTACAATGAACTGGATTGGTTTATCAAGTTCTTTCTGTGAGGTAACAACAGAGTAAATCTGAGTTTCAAAGATTCTTGCTGCTGTGTGTGAGCACTGAGATGACTACCTGTCAGCCATTCCTTCACACACAGAACTGTGCAGCATAGACAGCTCCAGTTGACCGTGCAGCTGTATTATTTATTTATTTATTTATTGAAATGTTTCACCAGGAAGGCACACTGAGCAACAAGTTGCTCATCTCCTGGTGTGACCGGGGGAGAAGGGTTACAATAGGAGTGAAACATTAAACATTTAAGTTACAAGATCAACATTAACATACAGTTGTAAGGCAGGTGTTACAAGCAGTGTTACAACAGTGTTGCGCATAATAGGTAGAAAAAGTGGACAATAATAAGTGCCAGGTTAATAAATAGACAAGTGCTTACGTGAAAGAAAAGGTGGAAAGGAGAGGAAGGGGTGAGGTGGGGGAGGGGGAAGAGTCATGTTCAAGTTACATTCAAATTACATGATCAACATTAACATACAGTTGTAAGGCAGGTGTTACAAACAGTGTTAAAATAGTGTTGTGCATGATATGTTGAAAGAGTAGACAATAATAAGTGCTGGGTTAATAAGTAAACAAGTGCTTATGTGAAAGAAAAGGGGGAAAGAAGAGGGAGGGGTGAGGTGGAGGGATGGTGGGGAAGGGGTAGATGGGGATACAAGTCCCTTGGGGTGTAGGAGAGGGACCCATGGAGAGCATTTGGAGTCCCTTACATTCTGTGAGAGATCAAGGGAGGCCAGTAAGGGGGAGCAATTTGGGGGAAGGGGAGGACAGCTTGAAATTTGGGGGGGTGGGGTGCACAGGGTAAAATGAGGGTGACGGTAGAGGGGTAGGGTTTATCCAGGGCTTAGAGGAGGGAATTAGGAAGGGGCATAGCAGTAACAGCTAGGTGCAAGGTAATTATTGAGGGTAGAGCATATGGAGTAGGCAAAGGATGAGTGTCAGATTTGATGGGGGAGTGAATTCCAAATTTTTGGGAGGCTGTGAGAGTAAGCTGATTGGCCAGTTAGGGTGGATCTGTGGGAGACTACCAGGGTGTGGAATTTGGTTGATCTAAGGGAATGGGAGAATGTGGAGGGCTGTTATAAAGGAGGAGGTGAGGCAGGAAGGGAGCTCACCCTACCAGTGCTTGGAGGTGAATTTAGCATAGTGGGAGAGTCGCCTATTTGTAAGAGAGGGGAAGGATAGGATGTGATAAAGATTGCAGTGGTGAGTGCAAGGGGGGAATCCAGGGCAAAGCAACAGAAGGAATTGAAGAGGGTGTCCAGTCTGGCCAGGAAGGGCTCAGGGGCAGTACCATAGGTTACATCACAGTAGTCGAAAATGGGTAGTATCATCTTCTGAACAAGTTCACACCTAGCCGTAGGAGGGATGTAACTATAGTTCTTGAACAGGGCACCAAGCTTGGGGCGCAGTTTTTTCTGGATGGCAATATGTCCAGAGAAGTTTAGGTGCTGGTCCAAGCAAATACTTAAGTACCTGAAGGAGAATTTGTCCTCAAGTAAAGTCCCATCAAGGGTGTGTGGTATATGTAATAGATATACCACTCTAGGGTGTGCAGACACGCTCTGATATACGCACACCTTGGTGTGCGTTGTGATGCATGAGGCCGCAGGCTGAGTGCATTCAACCACCCAAGGCGTGCGTATATCAGAGCGCGACCGCACACCCTAGAGTGGTATATCTATCTTATAAAATGGCCGCACATGTTTTGGGAGGTGGGTGGAAAAATAATCCCTCTCTCTAGCTGCTAAATGATATGCTGGCAGAGTTTAAAGTAAGACCTTCTGTGTTTAAAAAAAGATGAACAGTGTGTATCTCCTGTTAGGTTGTGTTAGGTTTGAGTAAGAAAAGCTGCAGATGATCATGGAGTACTTTCACTTTTCCATGATGAACTATAGCGTGACCGAGTGGTGCGCATTGCAGGAAGTGACAACCTGTTAGGAGTTCAAAGTAAGTCCTTCTGTGTTTAAAAAAGATGAAAAGTGTGTCCCTCCTGTTAGGTTCTGTTAGTTTGAGTAAGAGAAGCTGCAGACTCTATGCAGAAGGGAGCGAGGACACAGTGAGTGAGTCGGCAGCTTTAGGAAGGTAGTCGGAAGCCAGAGCGAGTGATGAACTGTAGCGTGACCGAGCGGTGCGCATTTCAGGAAATGACAACCTGTTAGGAGTTCAAAGTAAGTCCTTCTGTGTTTAAAAAAGATAAAAAGCGTGTCTCTCCTGTTAGGTTCTGTTAGTTTGAGTAAGAGAAGCTGCAGACTCTATGCAGAAGGGAGCGAGGACACAGTGAGGGAGTTGGCAGCTTTAGGAAGGTGGTCGGAAGCCAGAACGAGTGTTGTCACAGCAACACTTGCTCTGGCTTCCGTCTACCTTCCTAAAGCTGTCGAGTCACTCGGTGTGTCATCGCTCCTTTGTGCATACAGTCTGCAGCTTCTCTTAGTCAAACTAATACAGCCTAACAGGAGGGACACACTTTTCATCTTTTTTAAACACAGAAGGACTTACTTTGAACTCCTAACAGGTTGTCACTTCCTGCAATGCGCACCACTCGGTCACGCTATAGTTCAGCAAGGAAAAGTGAAAGTGCTGCACGACCGGACAACTCTCCCTAGATACGGAGATTTTTTTAACAGAAAGTAAGAGGAGAAACTAAGAGAAATGTAGTTTGTCTTGGTTTTTTCTACACAGTTAGGTTTCTGTTAAACACCTGCCATTATACTTTTTTGTAGAATTTAGACTGCTTTGTGACACAGTGTGCAGTAATAAAAGTTAGTGGCTCTGCAGTAAGAGTGTGAAAATGGCAGGCAGAATTTGATTTTTAGATGGTATTTTATTTAAAAATGAATGGTGCAATCAAGCACATCAGGTTGTACAGTGTGGGACTACTAGTGGTATATTTAGTTATGCCTGTGGGTGCCAGTTGTGTGTGGGTGTGTGTGTGTATGTGTGTATGTGGCTGCCTAACTGCATTAGGTGTGGAGTGATCTCACTGCTGGTGAGAAGGTTTTGAGGGCTGGAAAGTAGTTTAGGCGTGTGGTCGTTGTGGAATAATGCACGGTCATGTGACATGTTTCAGCCAGTGAGCATACTGGATTTTCACTCATTTTCCTTACCCATTTTATAAATGTATATATATATATATATATATATATATATACACACAATATATGAGTACAGGGTTATCAAAAAGACAATAACTTAGACCACAAATGAACTGCTTTAAGTCAATCTTTATTAAAAACAACATGTAAATCAGTATAGAAAACCACACAATCTCAGTGAATACCTGTTCTTCAAAATCTAAACGATGAATGTGCAACAGATCCTCTCAATGTGGAACGGGGGCACTTGTGAAGCACAGTGAGGAACTGTTCCTCATAATGTGGGGCAGTTGAATGTTACAGGAATAAGTGAGGCCATGGGTCCATAGAAGTGGGTGTTTTTTAGCAGGTCAGCTGAATTTGGAGGTTCTCCACATGGGAGAAAAAGGTTTGAAAGAGAAAGTAAGATTTTACAAGATGTATGCCGTAGCTTAGGACTTTAATCCTGTTTTATTTTTTTATTGGACTCCTGGACTTATTGGAATTCTACAAGGTAATCAATTCCAGAATGGGTGTCCACCTATTATGCATTATCATCCTTGTCTGATCTTTTGATATACAAATAGTAGCATTTCCAATTTATCTTTTAGTTTTGTAGATAGAGAAACAGGTGCACTGCAGATTAAATTTGTTTGTATTCAAAATATTTGCAAATTAAATTTGCTTATATGCAACACATTGCTAATGTCTGTATTTACTAGTGCCAGATTTGCTCATCAGTTTTTTTATTCTATTTTATTTAATTATTGGGCATGGCGAGGCTTACCCTGCCATTCCTTAACCTTCTGTGCCCTTTAAGTATGTGGAGTTCTAAAGTATGTGAGAACTCCAAATAACTACCACATACTCCTATGTTTTTATGCTTAAAAGAGGGAAGAGCTGGCAGAAAAAAAGAAAGAAAAAAATTCATTCTCATTATATTACAAGTGTGCTCTGGCAGTGCCCAGTTTTATTCACTTTACTGAGAGGACATAGAAGGAAGGGAGTGCTAGTGCCTTCTAGTATTGTGCTATCAGTACACCCCTTCTCCTCACCTACTAATTAGGGCAAGCATTTAAGGTAACTGCAATGTGTCAAATGTGCCTTATGGTTTTATACATACAGAAAGGGATGCATTACAAATTAAATTTGCTTGTATGAAAAATATTGCTGGCTTTTGTATTTACTAGTGCTGAATTTTCCAATTAGTTTTTAAAATTCTGTTTTATTTCATTACTGGACATGGTGTGACTTACCTTTATGATAAAGTAGATTATTAACAATACGTATGGACAATGACCCCCCATAGTAGTCTTCAATGGTTAAGCTTCTTGCACAGCCATTCATCTACAGGAACCAATGCAGTTACCTCTCCCTTTTATGATTTTGAGAAAGTATAAAGTTAAAGAATTACAGAACATTTTATTGTGGGGGCTAGTATAAACACGTGGCAGGCAAATGGTATTATGTGGTATAGTTGTTTCTAATGTTTGTCTTGTGGGGTGTTTTTGTATAGATATACTGTATAGTGTGATTGCTAATATGTTGGGATGGTAATTGTATTTAAGCTCTAAACAGTTTTTTTTTGTTAGAAATCACACAAGCATATCAGTCCCCTATTGACCTTCATGATCTCCTGCTGTGAGTATATGGTAATGCTGAGTACTAAACAGTTTAAATTACCACACAGTATTATAAGTTGTAGAGATAGAGATGAGGTAATGTAATATGCATAAAAATGTATAAATAAAAAGTCAGCAAATTATGATTGATTACATTCACTGAATAACCCTATTTGGTCCATTGCAATTTCTTATGCACTTACTGTTACAATTAAATTATTGTTTGGCAATAGAAGTAAGATGCAACACAAGTGAGGGGAGTCAGTCCCTGAATAAATATAGAGACTGATGATGCAAGAACGGAAAAAACAGCCAATATTTTCTAATTAAGCAATAAGATACAACAGGGTGTGGGTTATTGGGGGATTTACCCATGCCTTGTGTGGTGTGTCATGAGGCACAGCTAAGTGAATTAACCACACAAGAAGTGGGTAAATCCCCCAATAACCCACACCCTGGAGTGCCTTATTGCGATTATACAATGGACCCATATGTAAAATAAATTTTAAATGTGTTTAGGTATGATTTTTATAAATGCCATTTCTCAGCCGTGGGTTATTGTAGGTGAACTATGCCCAGAACAGTGTGTGGATAAATTACTACTGGGGATGTTACAATATCAGAATTTGGATCAAGTTCTGAGTAAATAATAACTGGACAGCAAACTGAACCTTTCTGACTCCATTTGACCCTGTGATTTTCTGGGTTGTGCTCAATGCAGATATGTATTGATAAACAGCAATTCAAAACTAGAAATATTCTGTAGCAGTGCCATAGTATTTGGGATTAATTTGAGTCCGCATTGGGTTCTAAGCAACAATTACCGGCATGAATCAAGATATTAATGTATGCTGGTTGGTAATAATTGTTGTGTGCTGCTGAATAGATTGTTCAATTGCTAATTTTTAATTTTTGTATGTGTTCTATTTGTATTTTATTATGTACACATGTATGCAGTAAATGAGTAATTTTGATAGTAGGGGCACACAGTTTCATAAAAGATACATAAGTGGACAGCAATGGAGGGAGAGTGTCCGTGTCCCTTATTTCAGTGACAAAAGGTTGAGAGAGAGTGAGACAGAAAGAGAGAGAGAACATGAGAATGAAAGAATGTTAACTCAGTATGTGCCCAGACTTTGCAATGCTCTTAAACTCACAACCTGGAAAATTCTGAGTTTAATGTCTGCATTTGTGATGGAGCCCAAATACTCTTCCTAGACTTGGTCTTTCTCTTTTTGCTTAATTTTATCACCTCCCTGGACCCCGCTCTCTCTAAGCCACCTAACAATCCCCTTATGTAGTGAGAAAAGCATGGTTTAATTTTATTATCTCTACACACCCTAACATGCATAAGCTGTGGAAGCAGATGCTCATGTGTTTAATTAACATTACCACAAGGAAGAGCCATGCTCACCCCTGTGGTATCATACAGGAGTACAAAGGACTGGGCATTCAGCCATTGAACACTAAATGGCAATTGACAGGTACATATAATGAACTGAATAGTTGTAGTATTCCGTGTTTGATTCAAGGTCAGAAATGACCCCATGCTCATCATGTCCACCACATAAGCAGGCACAAATAACCATATTATGTCCATCATATCCACCCACAAGCAGGCATGAATAACTATGCCATGGAAATATGTAGTAAATCTAGATTATTGTCCCATAAAAAAATACATATATCCCCTGGTGTCTAGTGGCACCCCCCACACACCGATCACTGTTCCTGATCTCCCTGGTGTCTAATGGTACCCCACCACCCATCGATCACCATCCCCATTATCAAAATGTATATTCTCTGGTGTCTAGTGGCACCCCCCACCCACCGATCAGCATCCCTGTTAGAAAAATATATCTTACCTGGTGTCTAGTGGCACCCCCCTCCCTTCCATTTCAGGCACATCTTGAAATGAAAAAAAGGTCCCTCTATGCTTTCCTTTTTTCCAAACCTGTAGAAAAAGAAAATGGTCCCTTGCTGATTAGTCCCCACTCCCACCTCTCCTTCAGCACCCCCACTCCCCACCTCTCATACACCCTCATTCACCTGAACAGGTCCCTGGTTCAAGGCCTACTCTCTGATTGAAGACACGTCTTGCTGGTGGAAGTGGCGACTGCAATATGAGAAACTAAGGTAAATGCGGTTCAATGTATTTCAACAGGGGTTTCAACTTTTATGCATAACTTAGCCATTTTTTGACATTTTGATCCCACATTTTCAACATGACCTTTTGGGGATGCTACCTCATGAACAATATGACTGTCATTATGCAGCTCCCACCTGAAAGGTGATTTTGCACTTGCTTGGCAAATTCACCTTTTGTGCGGGATTTGAACATTTTCCCTGCCCTTGTTCATGAGGTGGGGTCATAAGAAGGCTATGTTGAAAATGTGAGGTCACAATATGTAAAAATGCAAAGTGATGACAATTCACTGCAGTTTTGCTATGCGCTCTCATAACTTTGGAAATTCTACATATTTTGACCCCAGATTTTCAACATAGCCTTCTTATTACCCCACCTCATGTATGTCACAGCCATCATTTTTCAAATCCTGTCCAAAATGTGGCACAGAATGGCATTGCAGTTGCGCAAAATTACATTTTGGTGGGGATTCAAATATTTTCTGTACCAGGTACATGAGGTAGAGTAATAAGATGGCTATGCTGTTAATTTGATCACTGTTGTCCTATAAATTGAAACATAGGGCCCGGAGGGCCCTGTGCTTCCACAGCTACACATGCACTCCCACAGGAAAATAAGGATATGATTATACTGTCTCAAAAAGTAAGGAAATAAATTGAAAAAAAAAAATAATTAATGCTCTAGTTAGGGTTAAAGTGACAGAAGTAGGGAAATGTGGCATTAGGATTTCCAACCCTAACACCCCACCCTACACACACTAGCAGGCATCGGGGGTACTTTGGGGTCATCAGCCCTAATGTTCACCCCATTCTCCCATACAGTACCTATCTCAGCTTTTTTTACTTGTAAAATGGGGTGAGCATTAGGGCTGGCAACCCCAAGGCACACCCTGATGCCTGTTGGTGTGTGCAGCATGGGGTGGGGGTGTTAGGGTTAGACACCTGAATGTCACATTTCCCTACTTTTGTCACTTTAACCCTAACTAATGCATTGCCGAAGTTTTTTGCAAATTATAATTTATGCTATGAGTTGTCTTACTGGAACATTTGTGAACTGTTATGATGTCTGGGAATTTATGATGACTGTCAGCCAATCAAGTATCTTTATTCATTGAGGCAGTTGCATAATTTTGAATTAATAGCAAGTTCATTGATTTGTAAAACCCTGTGAGATACCTCAGGTATAAAAGGTGTTATGCTTTACTTTAAATACAGTAACAATTCAGAGACAATCTATTGCATGAAATGTGCATTGATTTGACTAATCAAGATTTCAAAGTATGATTATTTCAGACATCATAATGGAATAAACACATAAATAATAAATCAATGTTTTCATATGATGACAACATATGCCTGAAAAACTGAAAACATTACTGCATTTGACATTGATCAGGCATGAAGTCCTGAAGCCTGCCATTTTAAATTAAAATGGGAAGGGTGATACATTTTGTGCTTTAAGAGCTAGTGTATTGCCTAAAACTAATATTAGTTTTTAAAAGCAGTGAACTATTGCCTTTTATATCTGAGGTACTTTTTCTTTTCCCTTTAATTAGAAGATTGTGTACCTGATGTTAGAAAATGGGCTTTTTATTTCCTGGCATCTGATTGACTGGTATCCTTGACAAGGGGGTATATTAACTTTCAATAGATGCCCAGGAAATAAAAAGTGCCAATCCCACCTGACCTGATTACTAATATGATCGTGCCATGGAATTCTAAGAATATTCCTAGGTGCCATGTTTTAGCGAGACCCCAGTTACTGACTACCCCCCCCCCCATGTTTCTCTTCACACTCCCTCTCTGCAATTTAAATAAAGAAAACAATTTATTCAGACTAGTACTGTTACGTAGCATCATGAATCCTCCTGTCAGGTCATACGTTCATCATCCTGCCCTCCACCTCTGTCTCTCCAGCAGACAGCAGCAATGAGCAGTAACCTAATGAGTAGCAATGAATAGTACCCTCACCCCCCCCCAAATTGCACAACCAATACCATCATTCTGAACATTTACTGGCTGTCCTCCAACCCTCTAGCTGTGGCTTGCAGTTTAAAAGTACAAAACAAATACTGTCACACTAAAGTGAACAGCTACAGCACTGTCCTCCTGTCACTTCAGCAACAACCACGCTTAGCTTGCAATCCTTAAGGAGGTAGCATAGCCCAGTGGTTTAGGGCTATGAGCTGCAAACTTGGAGACCTGGGTTTAATTCCCACTGCCCCCACTTGCATACTGTGTGACCCTGAGCAAGTCACTTTACTTCCTTGTGCTCCCAAGTCGCACCTGGAAACAAGCTTCAGCTTAGTGTGCCTTTCCTGGTTAAACAATTTCCCCTTTCCTTTGTAATAATGGCTATAATGGTCTCCGGTCCAAATTGTAATAGGTCTGATGGTAAAAATAAACAAAATTAATCTCTGCTTTTAAAAAGAAAAAAGAAAGAGTAACCTTTCCCTAATGCCATTTCCCACTTGCTTACTTCTGGGTTTCGTGATGATCACAATTTCAAATAGGGGGAAAAAAAGACCACAAAGAAATACCTAGTAACATGCACTACTGAGCCCTCTACTGGCAAATACAGTAGATACAGGGACTACTTTACCAAAAAAGGACTAAAAATTTAATTGCAGTCATTTTTTATAGCATTACTTTAGTTTTTGTTTTGTAATGGTATAAAAAATGACACGTAGCCCATTTTCTAAGCACAATAGTACCCTCCAGGTTGGGTGGTAGGGGCAATACCAGACCTTCCAGGGGCTATAAGGCCCTCCACCTGTGGCATCTGGCCTCATTATGCCCCTGAGTGGTCAGATATTGCCCAGTACCAACCACACTGTTGGGTATTATTGCTTGCTTAATAGGTGTGCTGTGTTCGACAGCACTTTGCCAGCACTTTGCCTGGCAGCTGACATATCTAGTTCTATTCTCCTCCACCACATCACCAGCATTGTGACTTCACTGACTGTGACATCACTGCTGCTTAGGAACAACTACTCAGTAGCTGCCAGGTCCATCACCTGTAATGTCACTGTCAGTGAGGTCACAGTGCTGATGATGCAGTGAGAGGAATAGAACTAGATACATCAACTGCCAGGTTGACAGCCATTCCACACATCCAGCACAAAATTATCCTATAAAAAACTTTCTAATGAGCAGAGGGAAAAAGGAAAATATCTTCAAAATAAACAATTATAGCTGATTACTTCTTAAAATTTGTATCATATTCCTCTGTGTGTTTTTATTCCACTAGCTCTTTAAGACCTCTAAATGAGGTTCACTTGCTTTTAAAACATGAAAAAAGAGTTACTGTGATAACATGATAGTGTAACACTGTGATACCAGCATTGTTTACATGTAAGTGAATAGGATGCAAATGACTGCACCTTTAAATAAATGTGTGCATGCGTGTGTGCGCATGTGTGTGTGTCTGTGTGTCAGTGTGTGTGTGTGTGTGTGTGTGTGTGTGTGTGTGTGTGTGCGCGGTGACAATAGAATCAAAAACACAGAAGTTTTGAGGACCTGGATTGATGCCATTTTGCTAAAATGTAATGGAACCGACGCCCAGCTGTTAAATGTTTTGATTTAAAACTAAGGTAATGTTAGGACTTGCAAAGTCACACAAAAATGAAAATTCAAAGTTATAGTTTAAGGACTTGTGATCCACGTTCACTCCACTGCAGTTACAAACCTAATAAAACAGAAGTGTGAAGCTCAAGTGGTTCATCAATGCATCACACACTGAGGTGTTGTTAAAAATTGAGAAACACACTGACATCTTTTACTTTACTTTTTATAATTATGGGTTTTCACTAACATGAAAAGCAAATAAACTTTTTTGTTACTGTTGAAAGAGACACTGTACCTTTCACTTGATAGGAAATGCTGTGTGAACTCTGTACTGGGTCATGACTGAAAAAAAGTATCTTTGGCTTCAGTGCACTTGCCCAGCTATCAAAATAAAAACTAAACTATGATATCAGTGACTGACACCATGAATGGCTTTTCAGCATGATAGTGACTTCCAGTGGAGCCTGGAAGAACACAGCTTACTAATGTGGGAGGGGACAGCGATGGACATCTGTGGAGCATGTGCGGGAGCACACATGCCTTCACACTGACATCACTGCAGGTCTGCATTCTTGGGGGAAACAAAGCTGGGAAAACCTCTGTGGCTGAAGTAAGATGATGCCAGGAGCCTAGAAAGTGCCACCACAGCTCACTACAAGATGCTGGACACCAGATTAGTATATTGGTCTTTCCCCCTTAGGGCCTTGAGGGGGAGCCCCACCATGAGGGGCAAATCACAATCTCCCAGATCTCTGGCAAATCCTGGGGATGGCATGGGGAGGGTAACTTGAAAGGGGTTCAGGGATGACAGAAGGGGTACATCCCCCACCACTTGCAGGTGGAAAAACAGGTTAAAAAAGAAAATTACCTATGTATAATCTACCATGCTTGGGTTCTCATCTCACTATCTGTGTTTCTAATGTTTTGTGCTACTGAGTGTGCACCAACTTTATAAACAAACTAGAAAAGAATGTGTTTACTCTTAGAACAATCACTAGTATCTTCCAACCATTTCCAGAAATAATATTTTATAGTATTTTATAAATGCTTGAAATTATATTTTGAAAGTAGCAATATCTGAACTGCTAATTGTACCAATGTAAGTTTTTTTAAATGAAAGGTTGAAGTCCAATCAACATGTATTGATCCTAATGAAATAGTTCTGTCTTTACATGACTCTACATGTCAATATAATATATTGCTAAAAATAACAGGACCTTAAAAATTTAGTGAACCATGTTATTTTTTATATTGATGTGAAATATTTTGTGATTTTTTTTTATGCCTGTAGCAATCATTGTAGTAATATTTTATCAACATATCAACTAAGGGGACACCAAGCTTTAATTAAAAAAAAGTAATGTTTCTAGCCCTAAAAGCTCCAAAGTCATCCCATATTACTGAAATTATCCTTTGAAAGTTCTAACTTTGGAACTGCTGGGGCTAGAAATTTATTTTTTTTAAATGACAGTTTGGAGTCCAGTCTCCAAGAATTAGATCTGTTGATACTATTTTACTATTCTATGTAACAATATTATTTGAACTTACTTTTTGTAGTCTATTATCTGGGCATGTCTTTTAGTTGTAATACTGTTAAAAAATGGCAAATACATAGAGTTGATTCCACTTTTTTGTATCAATAGACTATCAATAGTCTATTGAAATTATTTTTTGTATCGATACATAAAAGTATATGACAGTTTAAAAAAGTAATAAAAAATATTTTTCAACTTTTTCTGAATTCTGTTATTACTACACATTATTCAACTGGTATCTCTGTAGTCTTCAACTTACTTTCAATTCTTCTTATGATCTTAATCACATTTGGCCTTATTCACAAAAGGGTCAGACTTGCCTACGCAATGCATATCTGAGGTGCATAGGTAACCCTAAGTGGGAATGCCATGCTGTGGGGGTCCAGTAGACTCCCATCGGCATTCGCCACAGGTGTGCTAACCCCTTGTGTACTGGCTACCCCCAGCCTCCAACACAGCTATGCGCAATGGGTGGTCTGGGGTGTGCCAGGAGGTGGGCCTGCACTCCATGCCATTCACTAAGGCATGAAGGCACGGAGTACTGGGCCTGGGTGGCACAAGTTACATGAGGGGGAACTCTGTCATAGGTTTTATGCAGTCCCCCAATGGACACCCACTGGCTGCAACAGCAATGGGAACCCCCTCCACACTGCTGCCCTAGCCCACCAGGCTGCCAGGGAGAGCTGGGGCAACCATTTTGGCATTCACCCATTGGTGTAAGCTCACCATGGTCCACGCATGCAGCAGGGGATCCATTTCAGGACCCAGGATGGGTATTCAATTGGATACCAGCCTGAGTCCTGTGATCTTCCTCTGCACAGCTGCGCACTGGGGGGGCACAGAAAGGTGCCCTGTGGGTGCTCGTGGTTGTGAATTACTACACACCCTACACCTGTGTGGACCCACATAGTTATGCAGGCTGGGTACATGCATATCACACGTACCCTACACCCCTTTGTGAATAGCTCCCTTTGTGAATATTTTAGTCTCCCCACTAACAGTATCAATTCTTCCTCACTTTGCTTTTGCAGGCTTGGCCTGCGAAAGCCTCATAAGATAATTTAAAATTAGTAAGTTAAAAAACTTAAATGCTACTAATGTGTAAAGCCTCCTTTATGGGGATGTCTCAAGCCCCTGGGACATTCTCTGCCTATAATGCCACTAGGCCACTATGGATGTTACAACAGCCTTGTATTCTCAAACAAAGTTGAGGGTCCTGAGTCTTTTAAACTTCTGAATGGGTGATTTGTATCTGAAGTTAAGATAAAATAACATGGTGCCTTCACCTAAAGAAAGGTTAAGGTGAACAGGTGTAAGTATGGTAGGACCCCTGGGATTCAGTACCTGCACACCTTCTCAAAGGGTCACCTCACTCATGAACCAGTTCAGTGAAATCCCAGTCCCCACAAAGCATGCAGGTTTACTGTAACCCAATAGTACAGTAATATGCATGCAGTCAATTATGAGAAACAAAAAAATTGTTAGTTTATTTGAGAGAGAAGGGGGTTAACAGCCATGAGATAGTGCAGTATAGTTATTCCCAACTAGTTTTTAGTGCCCTCCTAGGAGTCAGCACCAGTCTAAATATACAGGGGCTACTCTTCAGTGCCATTCAAGGAGTGGTCTTATTACATTTTCCTAGGCTGGGCTTCACATGCCCTTCCAGGCTCAGCAAACAACAATGCCTGCCCCCATGGCATACATGCAGAGTATAGTTACACGTCTATGTTGCCTTTCTGTACTGGAGCCACTACTCTTTTCCTCACTGGTACCATTGTTAACCCTGTTACTATTAGGGAGATCCAAGTGCGCCACTGTGTACCCAGCCATAGAAATGGTGTAGGCTCAGTGACATAGCATGTGGCTGTCTAGCAGGGGTGCACTTAAACAAAGCTTTAGGAATGCTTAGTGGAAACAAATCCCCAAACTCAAATGTTCTTACCCCTCCACTGAAGTATTTGAAACTCCCAGGCAGATGGTCTAGTTCATGAAATGCTTTTGCAAGCTATGATACAAGATGTAGGTAAAGTGCAAGCCCTGAATTTGCTCACACTTGTCCCTCTCAGTATAGTTGTGATAGTACAGTCCCTCTCTGACTGGTGTCACTCTCTTTTGGTAGCTCTCTCATGTTTGTGACAGCAGTCAGTGTCAGCAGGGAATATGACTTTTCCCTCAGGTACAAGGCAGAGCTCTCCTGCCATCAACATTCAGCAGTGAATCTCTGTTTCACTGGGCAGCTCCTCCTGTGATGCAGTTTGTCTCACCCAGCACATCCTGGCTGTCAACACTGAGATGTGGCTGTAACCAGTACAGGCTGAACACTTTTGTGAATGAATTATAGAGAGATCTGGTGACACTTAATATTCTCATTTTGTTTAGTGCCCAGCTGCTCTGCCTTTAAAATGGGTGACAATGCATGCCTAACTATTAAAAACATTACAGTGGCTGGTTTAAGATCAATGGTGCACATATGTTATGCCCGTTCACCTTTTTCCTTGATGGAGATCACTGATTAAGATACGGATTGAAAAGAGACATGCATGATAAGTAGAATCACATAGCAGAAGCAGCCTATCCCACTTCAGGTGGACATCAACAACAAAATTTATGGACTGTGTTGGCATGGATTCAATCACTCAGATGCAAAATGCTATGGAAAACTGACAGGGCAAGAAACTGTTGAAGCAATCCTGGGCAACATAAAGATGATGGACAGTCGAATGACAATACTGACAGCAATGATGAGAATTAATGCAATCTAGTTTTATTGCTGTGACACTCCTTTCAGTTGTGGAAGACAAGAAAGCAATCCTTGAGGTCAGTAATGTCTTGGAAGCAATGTCTTCAGACATAGACTATGGAGCATGCTACAGAGCAGGGATGCAACAGCATGGCACATCACATCATCACAGCAGATCATAGATTACTTCCAGCAAAATGCAACAAAGGCACACAACACAGAAAGGTGAACTTAGAGAACCATCAATACAAATCAGTCCTTCTTCGAATGTCAAAAATGAATACCTTAGGGCACTTCATATAGACAGTACAAGATTGGTTTTATGCAGCACAGTAAAATCAAGACTCATTGTCTGCATATCATTGTCTCAGACTTGTGAGTTATTGCACTAGGCTTTTCATCTCAGGAGTTAAAGAGATTTTACACTCTTATAGTAAACTGAAAACAAAATGTAATAATGCTATCGTATTACTACTAGATAATTATTGATTAAACCCAATAATGCACTGAAAACAGAACCTACAAAACTCCATTGTACACAACCATGTATTATGAACCATGTATTATGGAGTTTTCTCTTTCATGGTGCTCTGCTGGTTTCACTCAGAAGGCTGAGGAACAGTGCACAGTAGCTTTTCTGGATAGTGACAACAGTTTTGTGGACAGAGGTATTTGAACCAGTAATTTAAAATAAAAATGTGGACAACTGGCTACTGCTCATTTTTTACATACATTCTGTTTGTTGCCTTCACAAACCGTTTGAGCTTCCCTCTTGTGGCTTATGTGGCAACACACACCTTGGGTGTGTAAAACAGAAATCACATTACACAGTGACCCATATAATTTTCTGTATATTGCACACTGTCTGATAGTAAATTTAAAGCATTGTAACATTTTTAAAATTATGCAGAAGACACTTCTAATTCTGAGTTGTAACATACTTTACAATTAAATCTTTTTCATGCAGGTAGGTCTTTACTCTGCAAACAGAAAGTAGTGCTCAGTACAGAGTCTGTGTGCAAGAAGAAATGGCTGCAAAATGTCCCCTTGCTCAGAACGACCAAAGGGTACACTTTTATAGACAAAACAAATGGTTGCAGCTCGTTATTACATTTAGTATCAGGCTTCGAGACCCATATTTGAACCACGGGCAAAATGGAGAAAAAAAGTGCCTTGTGCTCCTTCTATTTTGTGCATGCCATGAAAGGAGGTTTACTAGAAACTGAGCACTAATGCCCTGGGCATCACTAACAGGTTTCAAGTATACCCCTTGTAAGTACCGCACAAAGCAATGCCCTAACCTTTGTGTGAGTGCAAACCATGGGAGTGGCCAGATGTATTCAGTGCCTCCCCACAATAAGCTAACTGGGCACTTTGTGAGGCACAATCCTCTCTGCACTGAAGTGCTGAACTTACCCTTCTTGACATGCAAGGCTCTAACACCTCATTACCTGCTGAACTACATGTTATTATCAAGGCACATTGCTACACATGGTGGAGGTAGGCAGTGGGCTGCGGAGCACAACAGAGCTAACCAGTATGTGAGACAGATGAGATGTGAGGATGCAGTGCTATGCTGTTTTTACCAGAGTGAAATCTATGCATGAATGTGTTTAGGGAGGCTAAAATTAAGTGATAATGCATGACAGGGTGTGTGTTGTGTTGGGATAACATCACACCTTGGGTGGTGGGGCATGAAGCCACAGGTTGAGTGTGTCCAACACCTGAGAACACCTGAGAAGTGACATTATCCCCATGACAAACACCCTGGAGTGCATTATTGCAATTATACAATGGCTTGCTTGTAAAAAAAAAAAAAAGTGTAACATATATTTTTAGTTGCTTTTTGAATGGGCATGATGTTTTTCTGGGATAACAGTACTGCTCAATGCCAGCATTGACCAGTTACAGCCCAGGAATCTTTCTTGCCATTATAAAATTTAAGATGTCAGTGCTCAACCAAGGTCTACTACATAACTATGACCACCTCCTTCTACCCCCCCCAACCCCAACTGAACAGCTCCCTGATGTATAGTGGGTACCCCTTCTCTCTCCCTGTAACTATTGAACAGTTGCCAGGCATTCTAGTACCCCCCCTGGGCACTCAACCTCTGAGACCAGTTCTGCCATGGCATCTAGCATAAACCCTCCAATCATCTCCTTGCCCACCCACCGTCTGACTCACACATTCATTCTATGGATGTGCCAGCAGGTATAGTGATGCAGTAGTTGCAAGACACCTCTGCAAAATCATGAAGCAGTGATATCTCACAACTATTTATTGATGGAGTAGAGGCATGGCAAAACACATGCAAAAGAGGAGGATGAAGAATGAGAGGAGCTTAAAACTTTGATGTGAGTTACACCAATGACTAATGGTGAAGAGTGTGATGCTGAGGAGTGGAGTTTGCAGAAAGTCCAGGACAACCCAGGTCCTTATAGGGACTAATGATTCATTTCCTAAAGAGAGTCAACACCTGTTGACAAGGGCCAGTATCTGAAAAGAAAACGATAACTCCATCTCTAAAATATAGGGATGCTTGTGTTATTCAGTGTTCAGCCACCTTTCCACCAGACCATTTAGCTGTACACTGAATATTAATACAACCTTTATATATTGGAGAGGGAGTCAAGTCTTTTTAATTTCTGACTGAAGAGTACAGGACATTATGGGAAGACATGTCAAAATTGCAAAAGTTAATGAAAAAAAAAGAAATGAAAGAAGCAAGTTTCCTAGGCAGGAAAATTTAAAAACAAGCCCCATGCCCAGCTCCTATATCATAATTAACCCCATAGTACTATACCCACCTGTTGCCACCCTGCTGTGCTGCTTGCTCATCCCAACCATGTAATTTCACAGTGGTGGAAAAAAGAAATCATCTTACATTCTCTGCCTAATTCCTCTTAACGTATCCCCCCCCCCACCATCAGTATACTGTGGCTAAAGAAACAAAACAAATAAACATCAACAACAAAAACAGATCTTCTGTAGTGTACAATTACAGGTGACCTGATAAATCCACTGAAAACATGTTGCAGTGTGATAGAAAGACCAGCTGGGGGTCAGTCTACTCAAACTTTGAACATCAATGTTATGGCCAATTAATCGAGATATGAGCATAGCATCTTTCTAACAGCAATGTCCATTCCCACGGTCTAGTCAAGTCTTATGGATGCTTCACCAGCAACAGCACCAGCAGTTGGGACAGTTGGGGATAGGAAGTGCTGTGATAAGACCACATGTTCAAGCAATCAAGTCACCATGGCAGCTGCAGCAGCCAACTGATGCATCCCCAGGTACTGACGCTGCTTCACAAGCAGACCATCCATCACCAGCCAGAGCTAGGTCCAGCATATGCTTCACCAGCTCTGCTCCTGAATTCCTTGCAACAAAACATACTAAACTGCCTGAGTCATTACATACCTGCACTAAACTGTCACTTGCACAGCCTAGTTCTATATAAATCAGGCACTTCAATGGGAAGATGATGGCCCTTGATTTCAACTATTATCCATAACAGAAAACAGTGGCTTTCAAAAACTCTTGATAAAAGTGAAGCCCAAATATAACATCCCTTCATGATTCACATTATCTTGGCATCTTCTTCCACAATGCACGAGACAGCATGCATGCAAAGAGTGATACTTCTGAAAGAGGCAGAGGTGGTTATGTGCATTTCACTAGTGATAGCTAAAACAGTAGTACAGACCAAAGCTTTCAGCCCATTGGGTTGTCTCCAAACCATGTAGCACTACCATACCACTCTTATCCCTTCCACCACAGTCCCCTGCAGGAGTTACATTAAAGCAGACAGACAGACTCCCAGTAGAAAAGCAATAGAAGAAGAGCTTTACTTAATATGTTGGTCATGAAGTGGAAGAACACTAGGGAAAACATTTTGCCTTTCATCCAACCACTGATAGACTTCGGGACATACCCTCAAGATCTGAAGGTGTGCATATTTGTGATAGACAGCGGCAGTAACATGATGAAGGTGATGATCATGGGATTTCTGTTATGCACCCTGTTTTGCACACACTTTAAATCTGATGGTGACCAATGTGCTTGACAGACAGGCACAGTTAAAAAAACACATTTGATACTCTACAGGACATCAAAAGATACTTCCATCATTCCTCATATTTGCTGAGCACCTCCACCATTATCAGCAAAAATGCAGTGCTGTTCAGCATTGCTAGAGTAAACGTTTCCACATGGTGTAACTCCTTTTTCTATATGGTGGAGAGACTCATTAAACAGAATGTTTCAGGCTTTGGAATTTGAGGATGCAACCTGTGGAGGATATCTGTCATGGGCGAAGTGGTATGGTCTGTAAAAGCACATTCCACTTTTGCAACCATATGAATAGGCCACCAAAGATGTCAGTGCAGAATCAGCAATTCACAGCATTGCCCTTCCCATGGTGTGTCTAAATGAGTTTCACACATGCTGTTACTTATGTCTTCTACAGCAACCAGCAAAGCTGGTGGTGGAGGTAGCTATGGTGGTGGTGATGGTGATGACCACAATAAAGTAACCACACATCTGCATCACTGAAGCAGCAGAAGAACACTAATTACAGAAGTGTCAGAGATGTTTCTTAGAAACTTTCAGAAAGATTTGACAGCGTTAGACTGGGTATGCAGTTTGGCATTACAACACTACTGGATCTTAGGTATATATAAAGAATGTTCATTACCCCTTGATGCACAGAGTATATCAGACAGAAACTGTTGCATACACATGCTGGAGCAGCAAGGATAGCTTGAAGAAACCAGCAAGCATGTGAATACACAACTTCCTGGTCATAATGCTCCTCCTCTGCTGACCCGGTGGTGCTGAGGGCTGAGGCGCTGGCGCCTTACCTCCTGCTACGCCAGTGACCCATGTTCGGGAACCAGCACGGGCCACCAGGGGTCAGCAGGGGAGGAGAAGGATTGAGTGTCTGATGGACTGTTCTCCTCCAGGGAGGGGGGGGTTCTGGTGGTTGGTGCTTGTTTCCCCCCCATGGCAGTGGCTGGGGGACAGGGCGCCGCACCACAAGCTGGAGAGGAGTTGGTCCAGATGCCTGGAGGGAGTGCGTGCAGATGCGTGCACACTCCCCTCCACTGGTGACACTGCACAGCCCCGACTCCTGAGGAAAACAGGAGGAGAAAGAGCACTGCCGTGCATAATGGTGGAGGGCACCTCGCAGGCTGTGCCCCCCGCTAGCCACAGCACTGGCCCACTAAATCCAGACTTCGGTGGGGGGTTGGGAACCCCCACCAACCCCACCAGGTGGGGCAAGCCCTGGGGTTCAGGTCAGCATTGACTGGTAGACACCAGGAGATGAGGCTGGGGGTGCCCTCTTGAGGACAAGCTGGCAGTGGAAGGAGAGAAAATGATAACTGGAAAAAAAATAATGCTCCTCCTCTTCCACTGTCTTCTCATGGTACCACTACCTGGGGTGAGACAGATCACATCAAAAACTTGGATAGTAATGCTCCTGAGAGAACCAATGACATTTGGGAACTTTTGATACTGAATGGCCAGTGTCAGGCTAACACTTTGAATGAAGACAGACTTGCTACTGAGCCAGATTACGTGATGCTGGCTTACCTGGTAGAGTCACTGTCTAACAGAAATAGTGTTCCAAATCAAAGTCAGTGGCAAGATAGACAAGTCTGCACTGGCTAAAGTGGCTTTACATTTTCAGCAGTGTCCTACAACATTTGCAGCTTCAGAAAGATTTAATTTAAGATTCAATTTATTTAACTTTTGTTGCTGGGAAAGGAGGGAAGGACAATACTGGTTATTTTCAGCCTTGTCATGGGGTAGGAGATACAGATGCAAATCAACTGAAATTGAACTAGATTAAACTGTTGGTTATCCATTTAATGAATGGTGGGGGGGGAAGGTGCAATTTGGCCAGAACACTGTGGAAAACCCCCTACTCTTGACAGTGGGGGGAACTGCTGGCCAATTGCAAAGATGGCTGACCTGGTGTGTGGAGCAGCTGGGAATGCTCACCAGTTCACTGACTCCCCCATGGACATTGCTTTGCCAGAATGCATGGATGCCTCTGTTTTTGAGGATAGGCAGCACTCTTTGCTGCATGATTCAGCTCCTTCTACTGTTGTTTCTGCCAGTGGTATCGATGCTCTACAGGATGACAGGATGGCTCTTGTTAGCCAACAATAAGGACTTCACTACAGAAGTTCCCTGCTGTGTCAGGGTATTCAAGTACAAACTGAATGCCTTTTATGGCTAATGGACAATTCAGAGCTTCCCATGGATTGTGCAGCCACAAGTCTGGATACCGATATGCAGTCAAAAAAGACTCTACCTCTCCCAGATGCTTCAACCCATCCTGCTTCTCTTAGGCAGGACCAGCCTAAGCTATTGACCCAACGGGAGAAGGACTCAGCATTACCTGGTGATTTGTTGCCTCCAGATCCTCTTCGCTGTTTGCCTGTAAGTCCTGTTTTGCCTAATTTAGAGCTTGACATTACTCAGACCCTAGTCCCCTCCTCTGCTGCTGGGTTACTGGTACCTCTGTCCATGTCAATGGCTGGTTGGGCAGCTATTCCACCTATTCCAGTTTCTCAGCTTGATCCAGAAATGTTATTGGATGTTTCACAGCAGACTTTCACTGACCGCCTGCAACCCAGATTACAACTGTCTCCAAAACTGCTTGGGACAGGGTCCCAATTGGAGCTAGTTGGGCCTGCTACACTTCACTTGATGGAACCTTTACCTGTGGGTCCCCCAGTCTGTTTCCAAGAACTGTATTCTGTCCTGGTGGGTGCTTCCTCGGGCACTACAGCTGAGCCACAAGCTCTCAACGAGACTCCTCTATTGATAAATTTGGTGCCAGCAGCCTCCATTCCAGAACTGATACCTTCTAATGTTAAGTCAGCCACCTCAGATCACTCTTTCCAGCTAGGGGAGATGCATCACCCACTCTTACCTGGTGATTTCTTGCCTAAAGCTGGGGCTCCCCAGGTGCTGCTTCCTGAGAGGCCCATCCCAGATCTTGAAGCTGATGTTGGTTTGTTGCCCTCTGACCTGGTGGAAGGGGACTGTCTGACCACTTTGCCGGTCTGACCAGTTGCTGTTTCTGTGGCTTACATGGGGGCTGGAGCCCAAACAAGGCCCTCCAGGTAGCTGGCTGGATTAGTGGGCTGGATGGCATGTCCTGGATCCAAGATCTGGCCCACCTACCTAATTATTGGATAGATCCTTATGACAGCCCCACCTCTGGGAACCCATTGGGTACCACTGTTCCTCTTGTGTTCTTGCCTCAGCCATCCCCATATCCTAGGCTTGGAACTGCACCTTCTCCAGTACAAATGCCTATTGCCATCTCTTGGGTTGTAGCCCTACACCCAGAGGTCTCAGGTTTGATGTCCCAGACTGCCCCACAGGCACCTCCAGGTCACTCAGGGGCTCCTCCAGATAACCCATTTAAGCTGTCAGACCTCTTCTATGCTGAACCTGCTCCTGCTTCTCAGTGGAATGCGGTCCATCTTAATCAAAATTTATTTGGTAGAGTGCATTTTTCACATCCACTCAGTGCGGTTTACAGAACATTCAGAAAAAACATACAAATAAGACAGATAAGATACAAATAATGTATAATAACCCATATTAAAAACCCATAAAAGTTTGATTTAATAAGAAGGTTTTTAGCTCCCGCTTAAAGATTTCAACTGATGAACTATCATGAACCCAACGAGGGAGGGAGTTCCATAGACTGGGGCTGCAGATAAAAATGCACATGCCCCAGATGTTTTCAAGTGAGTCCCCAGAACTTTCAATAAACCCTTGTCCTTGGAGTGAAGGGAGTGGATGGGAGACAGGAGATCTTGCAAATAACTGGGCCCTTGGCCATGCAGGGCCTTATAAGTCAGCAAGATGACCTAGAAGGAGATCCGACACCTAACTGGCAGCCAGTGCAGAAAACGCAGCACAGGTATAATGTGACATGCTCTTGGAAGACCAGTCAACAACCTGGCCACCTCATTCTGCACTAGCTGCAGGTGGTGCTGATCTACCTCTGCTTGCCCTAGGTATAGAGCACTGCAGTAATCCAAACATGAGGTCACAAAGGTGTGAACCAATGCTGGCAGATCTGCCGGTTGGATCAGGTGTTTCACCCTGGTGAGATTTCTAAGATGGTAAAAAGGAGTCTTGACCACAGCCAACACCTGTAACCTAAGCGTTAAACCGTAGTCAAGAACTACGCTAAGGTTCCTCACGCAATCAGAGGCACGCAACTGGAAGTCCCAAAGCCTCAACATGAGACTCAACCAGATTGCACCTCCTTCCCCTGGTGATCAGGTTCCAGCAGTGGTACCTCAATCTTTATCCAGATTCAACCTTAACCAGTTCGCCCTCATCCAGTCTTGGATTTCATTCAGGCAGGCATTTAGCACCGAGACCCTTCTCCTGCTGCTCGGGCCCAAAGGACATGTAGAGCTGAGTATCATTTGCATAGCAGTGAAAACTCAGCCCATACTACCTTATAATGTCCCCTAGAGGCAGCATATGCACCGCAAACAACATGGGGGACAAAATAGAGCCCTGAGGGACCTCACAAAGCAGAGGCACAGTGGCTGAGGAATAAACCCCAGACACCACACATTGTGATCTACCTGCGAGGTAAGATCTAAACCAGTTGTGAACTACTCCCACTAGCCCACAACATACCCACAGGTGCTCCAACAGCACTCCATGGTCCATGGTAGCAAATGTCACTGAGAGATCGAGAAGAACAAGAATGGAACATTTCTTTCAATCCCTCGCCACCAAGAGATCATTAAGCACTCGAACCAATGCAGTCCCAGTGCAATGCCTTTTCTTGAAAGAAGACTGGAGAGGCCTCATTGATGTCATGGACTGTTAAATAGGTCTCCATTTGAATGGCCACCACCTTCTCAGTAACCTTCCCCACAAAGGGAAGGTTCGAGACAGGCCTGTAGTTTGCCAGACAGCCCACGTCTAGTGTAGAGTTTTTTAGGAAGGGCCTTACAGCCCCTCCTTTAGGGGCCCAGGAAAGACCCCCAACACCAGAGAACATCAGACTATCTTGGCTAGGACTGGGCCGATGACATCAACACATGCCACAAGGAGGTGTGTTGGTCCCAGATCCAAACTACAGTAGATTGGCCATAATTCCTGGATGACCCTCATGACATCTACTACTGCTACCTCGTAGAAGTCAAACCAGACAGACTGAGTGCCTGTGACTTCACATTCATCACAGCAATGCCCATTAGAGAATGCTGACTGGGTCTCCGATCTGATCAAGGCAATCCTATAAGCAAAAAACAGAGTGAACTCATCACATCTTGATTGAGAAAAAGCTCCTCTGGATTGGAGACAGGCTGGGTTACACAGCCTGTCCACAATGCAGAAGAGCTGATCCGATCTGTTTATCTCCCAGGACAATAATTCTGCCTTCTTATGGGAGATTGCAGATTGCTAGTCTCTAAAATGGATCATTAATATGAGATTGTTCTTAACCCTACCGGACCTCCACCAGCATCTCTCCAACCTTCGACCCCTCCTCCTTAAATACATAGGGATGGAAGATCTCTCTCCCCTTAATGCTCCTTTCTGGTTGAGAAATCTCTTGATGGAGTCCCTGGGTTTTGTGCCCACAGACATATTCGTTATCATCTATGTCTCTGGCTCCTTCTTCTATGATGCTAGTTTTCAGATTCATTCCTCGCTTGACTGGTTCTGGACAAAATATAATTCCTTACGCTATCTTGAACTCTGGCTCTCCTTCCAGGCGATCCCCCCTCACCAGACCCACCACTCATACAGTGACAGTGATGGTCTGTAATAATGGGGGGGCCAGCTACAATGTGACCTACTGGTTGCAGCAATGCTGCAGCATGCTTGGAAGCCCAGAATACATCTTACATAAACACAGCATTTGGACTGGGAGCTGGAAAGACAAAGTACAACTCCTAGCCACTGACTCGGGTCTTACTCATGTCTGGGTCATGATCATGGGATGTGTTTCTATTCTTGCCAGCCAAAGGCATGTTTTAAATCTGGTTCCTTGAACCACCTCAGCAATGTCTGGGACTAACAGGTTTAATAGCCTTTGTATGGAACATGGACACATTGTCGCCCAGTGCACGAACCTCATGAAGTGCAACCAATGTCAGATGGTTAAACATTCCTTTTGAGATTACCCCATGGCAGCTCACAACAAACCTGATGGTTCATGACCTGAAAGCTTGCTTAACTCACCTCCTCATCCCGGGACTACCTCACCTTGGAACTTTTCAACTCTAACATCCCCCTTGGTCGTCCCTACTCCACTGCCTCCTTTGGACATTTCTTCTTCATCTGGACCTTCAGTTGAAGTCTTTAAAGCCCACCTCAGGGCCTTCCTGTATAATCAGGCCTTCTTGGACTTTGATTTATAACTTACCTGATACATGACTTTTGTGCTTATATCTGTCCCTGACTATGTAGTTAATCAGGGTACTTACTGCTGAGTATGTTATTTAAAGATTTTTAATAACGAGGTTTAGTGTAGCATATTTATTATTAGATTTTATATTGTAGTATTATTTCATATATTATATATGTCTTTTTTGTGTATCTTTATATTGTTGGTGTTATTTATATTTGATTTGATTGTTTGGTGCCTTGAGCCTCTGGGATGGGCATCCTTTTAAATAAAATTTGCCTTGCCTTGCCGTCTATATTACAGCCTCCTCACCCATCTCTGGACCCTGTGCCCATATATCCAGCTTTACCTGACACTCTTGCTGCTCCTTTGGGCTCCTTGGTTACTTCGGAAGTCCATGATACATCAATGCTCCCTCCAGTCTCCTTCACCAAAGTTCTTTGTAAATGATCTCCTTGGAACCGAACACCTCGTGGGGGACTGCAGCTGGGCTTACCCTAAACTCTTCTTCGCCTTAATTGATTTCTCCTACTTGTTCCCCAAAGAATTGGGGTGATACTGATGCAGATGTCAATTCTGATGCCTCTTCTTCAATGTTGATCAGACTGAAGTGCTCACCTGACTGATGATGACATCCAGGCCTGGGTTCCTCCTCATAAATGGAAGGATGGGCCCTTCCCAGGTTCAAAAGTTAAACTGAAAAAGAAACATACACAGCCTCCTTACTGACTTAATGTTACCTTGATGTTGACCTTTTCTTTTTTCTTTCTTCCATGAAGGTTGCGACACTTAATGTTAACAACATTCTCAACCTTTTATGATGGAAGTTTATTCTGCAGGTCCTGTGGGACTCCCATGCTGACCTTATCTTTTTACAGGATACTAGGTTGCATTCCTTGACTGATATTGTCACTACTCAAAGACTCTGTCTGTCTGGAATCTCCTATTTTTTCCTGGGTGCTGAGAAGGCTTGCTATATTGTTTAACAGTCTTTCTCCCACAGTTACAAGGGTGCTGGAGGGACAACCTGTTCGGGCTTTTCTGTTGGATTGCTTGATTGAAAATTCTGCTTATCGTCTCATTGTTCTGTATGCCCCACAATCCAAATTCTACAGGGTTACATTATTTAAATCACTCCAACCTTATCTATGTACTGCTTGGACGATTATTTTTTGGTGGGATTTTAATTGCCCTTTACATCTCAGTGATAGAGGTGACCAAACTACCAAGCTGTTTTGTGATACATTGTGTTTGCAGGCTACTTGCAGAGAGTCCCACCTGATTGATACTTTTCATCTCCTCCATCCCCTTGGGGGGTTTACGTACTGTACCTCCAAGTTCAGTATGTGTCCCGAATTGATTATGTGTTTGTTTCCAGTAGATGTTCCATTTTGAGAGCTGCAACTGTTTCTGTTGCATTTCCTGATCATTTGCTTCTTAGTGTCACACTTACTAGTAACCCACCCATTTTGCCTGGAAAGCCTGCTGGAGGTTAAACAGCACCATCCTGCAGGTCTCTTCCTTTTTTGATTTCCTGAGATTCCTTTTATGGGCTTGTATGTCAGTCCTAGATCTTTACTCAGATGTATTGCAATGGTGGGACCATACGAAATTCACCTTGAAACACTTGGCTAAGAGAGTGTCATGATCGGAAGGCAGGTCTACCTACCATGCTTACCTTGAAAACTGACATACCCTATTTGAATTACTTTCCTTACAAACTGAGAGGGGTTTATCCCTGCAAGCCCAGATTTCATCTGTCACAGATTGTATGAAGGCTTTTCAGTACGACAGGGTTAGGTCACTGAATTTTGAACGTGCTTATAAAGTCTTAAAGTAAACACTTGACTGTGGATGTATTCCAGAGCTGTTTTCATAGAGATACGGTTCATCACATGGATTCTTTAAAGGATACAGCAGGATTGGAACATTTCTCCCACTCCAGGATGCTGACGGCAGTCTATGATTTCTTACAGCATATGGTGGGTACTCGTTTTTCCCTTAAGGATTCAGCTGTATTTTTTTTGGCCTCCCTACACTTGCCGCAAGTGACCCCTGCTGATAATGACTTCTCACCCAGCCAGTTGCTGAAGGAGAAATTCCTTCTGCTATCCAATCGTTACGCAAATGGATTTTGCCTTTAGACCGATGGCCTGACATCTGAATTTTGCCAGTCAGTACTCTTCATTTTAGCTCCGATTCTCACTTTTGTGTTCAATACCATTCTGGGTCACATGTCCCTCTTGGGGCTCCATTACTGAAGTAATTCAAATATTTTTTGTTTAAGTCTAGTGATAAAAGGTTTCTTACTCACTGGAGACCTATTTGCCTCCTTAATACAGACTTAAAATGTCTCACAAAGATTTCTTGTACATGTCTAGCGCATATTTTTGCCTCCATTATTCATCCCTCCAATCCTGCTCCATTCCTGGTTGCAAGAATCAGGATAATTTACTGCTGATCAGGGATTTGATAGCTTTATGTCATTCCCACCAGATGGGACATTTTCTTTCTGTGTTAGATCAAGCTAAAGCTTTCCACATGGTTTCAGATGACTAACTTTTTTTGGTATTTCAGAAGTATGGTTTCTTCCATACTTTTATCAGGTAGATTTATTTGCTGTATTCTAGCTCCTCGATAATCCCCACCATAAATGGCTGGTGAGGACCCCATGTTTACTCACTCCGGGGGTCTGCCAATGCTGCCAATTAAGCCCTCTCCTTTATATTCTCACCTTAGATCTGCTATTGCGGGCAGTGACAGAGGCACCACATTATTTTGGAATCCCCCATCCTATCACTTCCACACCTATGAAGCTGTCAGCCTATGCTGATGATGTTTGTCTATTGATTGAGGATGTCCCTCTGGTGAGCATGTGGTACAGCTGCTCATCCACATAGCCATGATTACTGGATCCAGTACTATGCTAACTCTCAGGTACTTTCTATTGGACTGCATGGGCCATTTCCCTCAGCTATTGGTGAAATTACTGAGTCCCAGGAGCTGGTCAAGATTCTGGGGATTTATTTTGGGAGCTCCAATTTGCCAGAGTTAAATTAGACAAAAGCAGCTGATATCAGGGTGGCCCACGTGACCTTTTGGAAATCACAGCAACTGTCCAAGAAAAAGAGGGTGGGAGTGGTTAAGACTTTTCTGCTTCCAATTTCCTTCTGTGTCAGTGCTATCTTTCCCCTTCCTCTAAGTTTAGAGACTAATTTATACAGCATCTTTTTTACTATGGTTTGGGGGAGTAGGCTTAACGCTATAAAGGGGGACATTCTTTACCTCCTGTATAATAAGGGTAGTTTACACATGGTGAACCCTGTGTTTTTTTTATAGTGTGTTTTTTCAGTATAATGTAGTCCCCTGGATATACAGACCTCCTTCCCAATGGAAGGAATGGGCATTAGTCTGAATATCACCCCTCCAAGTGGAATAGAGTAAGCCAAACCCCCTTTTCTGCCCAGCAAGCCATTTTCCTGGGTTTCTGGTGCCTTTTTTGAAATTTATAAAATGACACTGTTTGTTCTGGGATATGATCTGTACCCAACATAGGCAAGTCTTTTATAAGGTATTGGTCCCTATGGACGTGAAGATTATGCCAGGGGTCTCACCTGTTGTTAGACATCAGGCTTTACTTTATTTAATCAATATTTTCCCCCCTTCTTATTGGGATGGAACTTGGCTGTGTTGCCATGGCAAACTTAATGTTAAAGGAAATAATAAACATAAGAGCATCTCTGAAAGATATTGCCCCAGAGACTGTTGCCAAACCACAATTGGACCAATTCAGTACTTATTTTGTGACTTCCCATTCATTCCCCATTTTTGATCCTTCTTAGGAACTTCATGGACTGACTTGTTTTGGTGTTCCCTTACTTATGACACCCTTATTTATGGTTTCATGACAAACAAGTCCTCAAAGCATGATTCTTCCATGTTGCTTACAATTTTGTCCTGTCTCAAAGTGGTGATCTGGACAGTTTGCTGTAAATTAGTGTGGCAACAACAGCTCTTAGACCATGACACCATGCTGCAGATGCTGGAATCAGACCTACAAAGACTGTGTGCAGGAGAACAAGCCAAACTCCTCCAGTTGGTCTGGATCTGCCGCTGGAAACACTGCTGTGGGCAATTTTCTGATTTTGGTACTGTTATTGTTTCATGAATATAGTTTACAGTTTTTAGTTTGCCCCACTGTTACCCTTGATTTAATACTACGCATGAGGTAATGCATTTTGTTTTTTGTTTCTTTTCCTTTTTGTTTTCCTGTATTCCTTGCAATTTTGTCTGTATTGGTAGTATTATTAATTGATTTTTGTCAATAAACACTTCCCCATCTCCTGCCAGGGGGCACTGTCTGCTCACTGACCAAGATGGAGGAAGAATGCTACTAGCTGGGGAATTGTCCTCAACCCCAGCTGATGTTTTGCCAGAGGACAAAAAAATCTGCTGGTTGCTGATAAAGAATTAATAGAAACTGAGAGCATGAAAACAACAACTCAGATTCATGGAGACACAAACTTGGCAGAAAAGTATTTTTCAACTACAGAACTTTTGCAGGTATCAGACAATGCTATGGAGACCTCTGTACACAATACTGAATTAAATAATGTGAACAGCATGAAGAAGGATCTTGTGACTACAGAACTTTCCACAGAGACAAACACAGATTGTACTTTGTTGCCAAAACTGTCGGCAGAAGCTGACAAACAGCTGCACTGCAATGACAATCAGCTGAGCAGTTCACAAAGGAAATCTGCAAGGTGGCACATAAAAGAAAAGTTTGCTTTAACCTCCAATAACTTTTCCCAAGAGAGTTTGCAGGACTGGACTCCGGGAAAAGCTTTTCAAGTGGCTGGGTGGAAAGAAACTGTGGAAGGGAATTGGATCTCCAATCCAGTCTGGGACACACTGTTTCAGGCTGAAAAGGACATTTTTTTTACAGAACCCTTAACTAATTCCACTCAACCAACA
This sequence comes from Neoceratodus forsteri, assembly GCA_016271365.2. Lineage (NCBI taxonomy): Eukaryota > Metazoa > Chordata > Ceratodontiformes > Ceratodontidae > Neoceratodus > Neoceratodus forsteri. The sequence goes on along the minus strand of CM028134.1, from coordinate 344,904,323 downwards.
ACCACTGAAGATTCCAGGCATTGTTTCCTTTTCAAAAGAACCTTTAGTTCATGGAGAAAAGCCTCTCTCAGGAATGCAATGAGAAACTGCAGTACCCAGACAAGAGAAAAACGAGGAAAAAAGGAAAACTCCAGACAGCAGGTATTGCATACTGACATAACCTCTACACCCTCTGATATACATGAAATTAGTGTACATGCTTCAGTCAGTATGGTCAAACATACTAATATAGAACTGATTAACACTGAGGCAAATAATTTTGTGCTATGCAGGCATGAGGTTATTAAAAACAATAACTTAAAAAAATGAAGCCTGTGGAACACAGATTGCTGGTACTCATGAAGTACTTTTCAATACAAATAATACTGATAATATAACAAATGGTACTAACGCTGTATTCTTGCATGAAGAAACACCAGGAAATGAGGGGGGACCCCACCCCTTCTACCTCAGGAACTGCCTCTACATGTGAGGGCCCCAGACCATTTCAACAAGGACAAACCACCAAACAGTGTGGTTCATGATGAATTCAGCATCAGAGTCAAGCCATACAAAAGTGAGGGTACTGGACTTCAAGAGGGCTGACTTTGTCAAAATGGGAGAGTGCCTGGACTTCTGGTGACACAGGAACTCAGCATGGTAGCTTAGGAGAAGAGCTTTGCAGGGCGCTAACAATTATACCTCCACCAGCCAACTTCTGAACAGCCAGACATGAATAAGTTTAACAATCAGTAGGTAATACACCAGTATGTAAGCCAAAGTTGACAAAAGTTTGCTCACATTCCCCCACAAGCGAAAGATTTTACCAGTGTCATACTTACTGGGGCCAATCATGGCAACCAATAATCTGACCTCCCCTGAGCAGCCAACAAATGCTGTTCTTCTTAAGGCAATCCAGGCATTTCAGGAGGAGAACTGAGCAATGTACCAGCAGCTACAATCTTCTATAAAACAAGTAGAAGAATGGACGGCTTCCTTAGAAAAACAAGTATCTGAGACGGACAGCAGAGTTGATCAGCTGGAATGGCTCTTTGCTAATCTACTTAAAGACACCCAGCAGCTTATGGAAAAAACTGGTGATTTAGAAAACCAAGCGAGGCGGAATAACCTAAGAATATTTTGGCTCCCAGAGGGGTCTGAGGGCAAGGGTGATCCCTTATGTTCTTGCAAGATTTTATTTCTGAAATTGTGGACACCTTGGATTTGGGCCATTTGCCTTTACAGCAGGCACACCATGCTCTTATTCCCCCAAATAATCATCCTGGAGCCCAGCCTCGATCCCTGATAGTACGCTTCTATAACTACGTGGTAAAGCAAATGATTCTATTTAGGGCATGGAATAAAGGTCGGTTAACTTATGAGTGGCACATTATTAGGCTGGACAATGATTACTCTCTGATTATTCAAAGAAAACGAAAAGCTTTCGTGCCACTTTTTAAACTCCTGAAAGCTCAAAACCTAAAGTTCACTACCCCCGATCTAGCTAGGCTAAAAGTTTTCTATAAAGATGGCCCAAAAATATATGAGGAGCCTGAGGCAGCTTTATCAGACTTACAAAAAAATCAAGCCCTTCCTCTTGAGGAAACAGAGATCCAAACCCTGTCTGACGTACATTACAAAAGGAACAATAGTCTAAGGTGTCCCCGGAGGGGAAAAGAAGGAGGAAAGAACAGACTCTAGAAGAGATTAGATCTCTGCTGAAATCTTTTAGTCGTGACCCTTCTTAAGGATGTAGGTTTGATGAACTGTGGAAAGCCTCCTGGCTGAACATCGGGGGATAGGCCTAAGTCAGAGGAAGGACTTATCTACTGTATAACGTTTATTCTTGCAATTGGCTACTTGTTCTGCTTCCTCTGTGAAGTTGTGGATGCGGTCTTTGGATTATAGTCATGGAAGAAGTGTCGTCTGGGACCATTTTGAGAGCTACAATTTCGTTCTGTGTGCTGTAAAAGGGATGAGTGTAAACCATTATGGAACTTGCATAAGGCCCTCCTCAGAGCTCGGGGATGTCTTTTCTAGAGGAAATCCTACACTCCTTGACTGTCTGTTAGAGGCGTCTCAGTAACCTGCCTTTCAGATGGAACTAGTTTCTCTTACATACACAACACAAGCGGATTTTATGAGTTATCCAGCCTAATGATGTGGGACTCAGCAGAGCACTGTGTGTTATGGGCAGGTGGGAGATATGATGATTAGAAAATAGCCCCAACAGCTCAGATGCTCAGACATTAATATGAAAGGGACTGTTATCTTATGATTGTTCTAGACTTTATATTTAAAGTGTAGCATTTTTCTGCACTTAGGTTATTGTATTTTGTGTTTATAGATCATAAACCATGACAACAAGATATGGGTAAGGGGAAAAAAGGAGGGGGGGAATGAAAATTTAAATAATCAAAAATGTTAGATACTTAAACTAGAATTCTATCCTATGACTTTATCATATAGCCCTGCAGTCACTCTGAGTGCAGTATAGAGGCCATGCTGTTTTATGCTCCTGATTGGCTCAGGGTGTTTCTACCCCTGGGGGTGCTTTTGGGTCACTGGGTAAGTACCCCAACAGTGCCAGATGAGACCAAGGCACTGGCAAGGAGCCAGGAATTTGATTTGGTTCCCTGGTATGGAAGTACTAATAGCAGTGTTAAGATCTACCAGACAGACCAGAGTTTTTGGGGTGATTTAAGGTGGAGGGTAGTTAGTTATTTGCATAGTTTAATACAATTTAGTGTTTCTCAGTGGATAGTAAGTTTCCTTAGTGGGTTAAATAATTCTCAGATTTTTGCTTTTTTGTTGTTCTTAAAGACAAGTGTTCAGTATAGTAATTTTCCTTTAATCCAGCAACAGGGGTTCCTTTTTTACTTTGTCTATTATTTGCTTTGGATTATATATTACATTATCTTATTTAGACAAGGTATCTATTTTGCTAAAAAGATAGTGCTAGTAGACCTTGAAGTTGATGATTTATTTCCAGCATTAGAATACCCTCTATGGGACTCGATACAGAGTATATACTTAATTAAGATTATGGGTTTAAGTTATATAAAGATGTCATGGTGTTTGCTCCAGGAAAGCATATCATTTGGATATAAGAAATTTCAGTCAAGAGAATGGCCACAGAGAGCTATCCTCAATCTCATTTTTTCTTGGTGGGCCTCCCAAGATTCTGTTTGGTCTATTACAATTAGTATGTTTGAGCTGAAGAGTAGAAGCCAGATACACTCCAGAGGTATTAGGTATGTAAGAACCATACATGATAGAGATGGGGAGCATGAGGTGGCATAATGTAAGAATTTTATCTTAAAACATTAATGGGATCACAAATCCCATTAAGCACTACAGGGTTTTGCATTGTGCCCGCCAGTAGAACGCAGATATCATTTTTTTCCAGGAAACACACTTGACACCAGTGAAGCATGAAAAATTTTCTAAATTTGGATTTGAGAAGGTATTTTATGCTTCGTGTCATCATGAGAGGCATAGAGGGGTTTTGATTTTAATATGAAGAGGTCTACCTTTAGAGGCAACTGAAATATTAAGGGATACTGAAGGGCGGTATGTTATTGTCAATGGTTCATTATATGGCAAAGATTTGACACTGGTTAACACCTATTTCCTAGCAAATTCTTCGAAAGGAGTATTCTCTAAATTTTTTTCTCTTCTCACTTTGCATTTGAAAGGAAGAGTGCTACGTGGGGAGATTTAAATTTAACCCTCAGTCCTGGGTTGGATTCTTCTAACCCAAAGCATTTTCAGGAATTGGTAGTGACAAAATATTTTAATAGTGCTCTGAAACATTTGGGGCTAATAGATGGTTGGAGGTGCCTCTATCCAAAGGAACAGAATTATACCCACTATTCGGCTAGTCAGGGTAGTTTAGTTAGACTTGACTATTTTTTTACTACTCTGGAACATGTTAGTGATATTCAGTACCTCTCTTTCGGCCTTATTCTTCTTTCAGACCACACTCCAGTTTTGATAACTACTGAGTATGAAATGCAACCTACGATATCATTGTGGCATTTAAACATGGTTCATATGAAGGATCCGGACTTGAGGCAAAATATCACTGAGCAAATTAAGGTTTATCTGGAGATAAATGATGTTGGGGATGTTTCAGATACCATCTTGGGGGACTCCTTAAAAGCATTTATTAGGGGGAACATAGTGGCATATGTCATGGCTAGGCAAAGGGAGTGGAAGCAGAAATCTTCTGAACTTTATCAAGAAGCACAGTTATTGCAAGCTAGGTTGACTGAAGGTGATATATCAGTTAAGACTAGATTACTAGAAGTAAAGGCAACCATACAAAAGTATTTGGATCAAAGAACTGAACAAGCTTTGTATATATTGTGGCAAAGGTCACAATTGAGGGGATCCAGAGGGGCTAGATATTTAGCTAGGAATTTGAGAGCACAGAAAGCGGCAGCCACAATTCTAAAGTTGCAGAACCCGTTGTCAGGTAATATTACTTATAAATTGAAAGAGATACTTCAAATTTTTAAAACTTACTACCAGGATTTATACTATCATAGAAACATAGAATTTGACGGCAGATAAGGACTGCTTGGCCCACCCAGTCTGCCCATTTCCCTACCTAATGGATAAGCTGCAGATCCTAGTTAACCAGCAGCCTACTTCTTCCTACCCCCAACCCCTAGAATTGCCTTATGACTGTCCCATTCATGCTTGAATTCCACCACTGTTTTTGACTCCACAACCTCCTCCGGAAGGCCGTTCCATGCTTCCACAACCCTCTCTGTGAAAAAATACTTCCTTACATTACCTCTGAGCCGCCCCCATCTTCAAATTGTGCCCCCTTGTTCTTGCACACCTCTTTTTTTGAAAGATGCTACAATCTTGGACTTTGTTGATTCCCTTGAGGTACTTGAAAGTTTCTATCATGTCCCCCCTCTCCTTCCTTTCTTTAAGGCTATGCATATTAAGCTCCTTAAGTCTCTCTTCATATGTCTTCTGGTGCAGACCCTGCACCATTTTAGTTGCCCTCCTCTGGACAGCTTCCATCCTGTCTATGTCTTTGCTGAGATTGGGTCTCCAGAACTGCATGCAGTACTCCAGATGGGGTCTGACCAGCCGTCTGTACAGAAGGATAATAACTTCCAGTTTTCTACTGGTAATGCCTCTCCCTATGCATCCCAGTATCCCCCCAGCCCTCCTTGCTGCCCTCTCACATTGCTTGCCCACCTTTAGGTCATCTGATATGACTACCCCCAGGTCCCTTTCCATTTTTGTTGTTGTTAGTATCTCACCCCCCATTGTGTACTCTTCCCCTGGGTTTTTGTTTCCCAGGTACATTACCTTGCACTTCTTAGCATTGAATCTAAGCTGCCATAGATCTGACCATTCCTCTAACCTTGCCAAGTCCCTTCTCATCCTTTCCACCCCACCTTGTCCATCAACTCAGTTGCAGATCTTTGTGTCATCTGCAAAGAGACATACTTTTCCTTCCAGTTCCTCTGCAATGTCGCTTATAAAGACATTGAAGAGGACTGGTCCTAATACTGAACCCTGCAGTACCCCACTAGTAACCCCCCTTTCTTCAGAGTGGACTCCATTTACTATTACTCTCTGTGTCCTATTCTCCAGCCAATTTTACCCAGACTGTCATCTTGGGACCCACTGCCAGGCTGGCTAACTTGTATATTAATCTTTTGTGTGGGACTGTGTCAAATGCCTTGCTAAAGTCTAGGTAGGCCATGTCCACAGCCCCTCCCTGATCTACTGCTTTGCTCACCCAGTCAAAGAAATCTATCAGATTCATCTGGCATGACCTTCCCGCTGTGAATCCATACTGCCTTGGGTCCTGTGCCCCTCTGGCCTCTAGATACTCGACAATTCTTTCCTTCAGAAGTGATTCCATCATTTTCCCTATCACTGAGGGTAAACTAACAGGTCTGTAGTTTCCTGCTTCTGCCTTGCTCCCACTTTCATGAAGGGGAATCACATCTGCCCTCCTCCAGTCCTCGGGTACCTCCCCATCCTCCCATGATTTGTTAAAGAGGGTAGTCAGTGGTGTCACTAGTTCTACCCTTAGTTCTTTTAGAATTCTGGGATGAATCCCATCAGGCCCCATTGCTTTGTCCACCTTCAGTTTTAAGAGTTCTTTCAGAACCCTTTCTTCTGTAAATGGGCTGGTATCAACTTCTGTATCCAGAGTGTTTCTACTGTTTGTTTTAGGTACCTCCCCCTCTTCATTTGTAAATACTGAGCAAAATATTTGTTTAGTATCTCTGCCTTTCACAGTCACCCTCTGCCCACCCTCCCTCCTTTTATTAAGCCTCACTATCCCTCCCTTGGTCTTCCTTCTCTCTCTGATGTACCTATAAAAGGTTTTATCCCCCTTCTTAACTGAGTTGGCTATCTTTTCCTCGGTTTGTGCCTTTGCTGTTCAGACTGCCTTCCCAGCTCCCTTTTGCTTTAACTGATACAGTTCTCTGTCCTGCTTCTTCTGTGATTCCTTGCACTAGGGGGTCCCCCAATGCCCTTCGGAGGATCAGCGCTGCCAGTATTTAGCTCAGGCTAAGTTACCTAGCCTGTCGGAGCAACAGGCTGCCTCCTTAATAGCTCCAGTTACTCAAATGGAAGTAATTACTGTGATTCGGAGATCTCAAGCAAATAAAAGCCCAGGGAATGATGGTTTTCCTTCAGATTTTTATAAGTTAAAAGATATGTAGCAATTGCTTTATACAACATTAGTTAGAGCAATGAAAGGAGTGCAGGAATGAACATCCCCACCTCCCTCTTGGAATAGTGCAATAATAACAGCCCTCCTGAAACTGGGAAAGGATCCTGTTAGGGCAGAATTCTACTGCCCCATCTCTATGCTTAATGCAGATTATACAATTTTTATGGCTGTACTTGCATCTTGACTCAAAGGCCTTCTCCCAGACCTGGTTGACCGTACCAAATGGGGTTTGTTCGGGGTCACCAGGTTTTTGACAATGTGAGGTGTGCATTTTTGCTAGTAAATTATGTGGAGGAGTGATCCCTCCCTTTGGTCCTGGCCAGCCTGGATGCAGAGATGGCCTTTGATAGGGTCCCTTGGCCCTTCCTCTGGTCGGTACTCCAGACTTTTGGATTTCCACCAAATTTTATAGCCATGTTAAGCTCTATCCACTCTCCCTCCTTTGCATACGTTAAGGGTAATGGTTCCTTAACAGACCCATTTCCATTGGCCCGTGGCATCTGTCAGGGTTGCCCCTATCACCGCTCATATTTGCATTATATGTTAAGCCCTTAGCTTCGTTAATTTGGCTTTCCAAGCAAGTGGAGGGGATTCCATTGGGGGGAGGGAATATAAGGTATCATTATTTGCAGATGACATTTTATTAACCCTGACAAATCCCTCCTTCTCCCTATCAAAGGTGTGGCAACTGCTACAGGAATTTGAAAGCTTCTCAGGTTTCTAGTTAAATAAATCAAAAACTGAAGTAATTCCTTATCATTATACTCCCTCAGAAAATATACGAGAAAGTTTCCCTGTGAGATGGAACAGAAATTACATTAAATATTTTGGGGTCAATATCACAAAATCACCAGATCATGTGGAGCTTTTAAATTATGAACCCCTTACTCAGGAGCTAAAAAAGTATTGCATGGTTGGCCAGTATTACCTTTATCCTTCTTGAGGAAAGTGAAGGTTATTCATATGATGATCTTACCAAAGTGCTTTATTTTCTTCAAACACTTCCTATTCTCCCTTCCAAAGCAATATTCCGGGATTGGCATTCTTCAGTTCGTATGGAAAGGAGGTCGGGCTAGGATCCGCTTAAAATTGTGTTTTTGTCACCTAATCAATGGGGAATTTGCCTCCCAAATTTTGAGTGGTATACCAAGGCTGTATTTCTTCATATAGTTTATTTGTGGACCAGTTCAACTTATATATCCCATTGGAAGGACATAGAACTAGTCTTAAATGATTTGCATGATATCCCTAGAATGCTTTATTCAGCAGCATTTTTATCTTTTTACCAGAGTAGTATTAAAAATATGGCAGTCATGTTTTTCTACACTGCCTTCAAAATTTAATTTGTTAATGACAACAATGGCATGGGATGGAGATACCTCTTTTTATAGAACTGAGATTTTTCTCAGGTGTTGGGCTCATTTGGGTTTGACAAATTATTTTCAGTTATTTGATGATAAGGGTCTTCTTCCCTTTCCAGTGCTACAGGCTAGAAATGGGCTTCATTTTAGGTATTTGCAAATAAGTTTGTACTTCCAAGCTAAACCTTATTTTGATTCATTATCTGAGATACAGAAAGCAATAGGGGTTAGAAACATCATGGCAAGTCAAAAAGGGGAGGCTGCCAGTCATATCATTGGGAAATGGTACACAGATATATGGATATAGAAACTGGACTTAACCAAAGTTGTGCTAAATAGATGGAAGCAGAAGCTGGAGGAATCTGTAAGCTGGGAGGAATGGTCCCAGTTAGTGTAACTAAGTAACAAGATCTCTCCCCTTCCTTACATAAAAGAATTCTAATGGAAATGTCAGGTGCAGTTCTTTCTAACACCAACAAGGGTGGTGAAATGCAAGGGCACTCAGTACGCATATGTGGGACCCAGCAAGTGGATCAGATCCATGTATTTTGGAGTTGCTGTAAGCTGCTCACCTTCTGGCAGGATGTGCAAGGGGCCCTGCAGCAGGTGTTCATGGACCCAATAATATTGTCCCCTAAATTGGTCCTACTACTCATTTTTACCAAAACATTTAAGTTCCCTGAGCAATGGATTAGATTATTAATGTTGTTATTAATATGTGCAAAAAAGACTATCTAGATTTTGGCTACAAACATAGACCCCAACTTTAGATAATTGGCACCGGGTGGTACAATATGTGTTTGAATTAGACAAATATCCCTACAAATGCCTGGGTTGGAAATATCAGCATTTGAATTTTTGGAAACCGTGGATTGGTTATCAACAGGGAATTGATCCCACTTTTGTTCCATGAACACACCTATGTACCCCCCATTGGATTTTATTGGATCTCTGGAGTGCCTCTGGCTTACTATTTTCTAATGTTTTTGTGCTTTCTTTTTCAAACGTGTTTCTTTTTTTCTTCTTGATGTATATTATACACTGTAGACATTTTTGGAAAAATGTGAAACTTGATATACCTGAAAGAAGAAGGGGATGAGTTATTCACCCATGAAGCATTTGGATTGGTAAAAAGGAAAGTAAGATCTATTTACAAAGTGTATTGTATGGTTGGATGATTTAAGACAGATGCTGGTAATGTTTATTTGTGGTATTATGGACTACAGAAAGTTTCAAAAAAATATGCTTAAAAAATGGGAGAGTGCCTCTGAAAAGCACTAGCAAACAGGCAAGAAGGAGGGGTGGAGCAACAATGGGGGAAACATCAAAACAGCCATCACAGAGGCAACAAGTCTTTGTGTGAAGCAAATAAACAAATTAAAACAAAAGGAAAAAACACTGTATTTCTCAAAAGAGGTGGCTGGGAAGGTTAGGGAGAAAAAGATAGCATTCAGGAAGTATAAGGAAACACAGAAGGAGCAGGACAGAGAACTGTACTAGTTAAAGCAGAAGGAAGCGGGAAAGGCAGTCAGAATAACAAAGGCCCAAACCAAGAAAAAGATAGCCAACTCGGTTAAGAAGGGGAATAAAACTTTTATAGGTGTATTAAGGAGCGAAGAAAGACAAAGGGAGGGATAGTGAGGCTGAATAAAGGGAGGGTGGGTGGAGAGGAACAGTGAAAAAGCAGAGATACTGAATGAATACTTCTGTTCAGTATTCACAAAAGAAGAGAAGGGGGAGGTACCTAATCCAATCAGTAGAAACAGTCTGGATGGGAGGGTTGCTACCAGTCCTTTCACAGAAGAAAGGGTTCTGAAAGAACTCCTAAAACTGAAGGTGGACAAAGCCATGGGGCCTGATGGAATTCACCCCAGAATTCTAAAAGAACTAAGGGGAGAACTAGTGACACCACTGACTGCCCTTTTTAACAAATCATTGGAAAATGGTGTGTACCTGAGGACTGGAGAAGGGTGGATGTGATTATCTTTCACAAAAGTAGGAGCAAGACAGGGCAGAAAACTATAGATCTGTCAGTTTGGCCTTAGTGATAGTGAAAATGATGAAATCACTTCTGAAGGAAAGAATTGGTGAGTACCTAGAGGACAGTGGGGCACAGGACCCAAGGCAACATGGATTCACAGCAGGAAGGTCATGTCAGAAGAACCTAATTGATTCCTTTGATTGAGTGACCTAAGTAGTAGACCAGGAAGGGGCTGTGGACATGGCCTACCTAGACTTTAGCAAGGTATTTGGCACAGTCCCACAGAAAAGATTAATAAACAAATTAGCCAGCCGGGGAGTGGGTCTTAGGGTGGTAATCTGGGTAAAACATTGGCTAGACAACAAGACACAGAAGGTAATAGTAAACAGAGTCCACTCTGAAGAAAGGAGGGTTACTAGTGGGATATCACAGGGTTCAGTACTGGGTCCGGTCTTTTTTAATGTCTTTATAAGTGGCACTGCAGAGGGACTGGAAGGAAAAGTATGCCTCTTTGTAGATCACGAAGATCTGCAACAGGGTTGATACACAAGGGGGGGGGGATGAAAGGATGAGAAGGGACTTGGCAAGGCTGAAGGAATGGTCAGAAGTATGACAGCTTAGATTCAATGCAAAGAAGTGCAAAGCAATGCACCTGGGAAACAAAAACCCAGGGAAAGAGTACACAATGGGGGGCAGAGGAGGTAGTAACAATAACAAAAATGGAAAGGGACCTGGATGTAGTCATATCAGGTGACCTAAAGGTGGACAAGCAACGTGAGAAGGCAGTAGGGATGGCTAGGGGGACACTGGGATGTATAGGGATAGGCATCACCAGTAGAAAACAGGAAGTTCTTATCCCTCTGTACAGACAGTTGGTAAGACCCCATCTGGAGTACTGCATGCAGTTCTGGAAACCCCATCTCCACAAGAACATAGACAGGATGGAGGCAGTCCAGAGGAGGGCAACTAAAATGGTGCAGGGTCTGCAACAGAAGCTATATGAAGAGAGACTGAAGGAGCTTAATATGTATACTCTTGAGGAAAGGAAGGAGAGGAGGGACATGATAGAAATGTTTAAGTACCTCAAGGGAATCAAAGAAGTCCAAGAGAGTAGCATTTTTCAGAAAAAGAGACATGCAAGAACAAGGGACACAATTTGAAGAGAGAGGGGGCAGCTCTGGGGCAATGGGAGGAAGTATTTTTACACAGAGAGGGTGGTGGACGCATGGAACGGCCTTCCTGAGGAGGTAGTGGGGTCAAAAACAGTGTGGGAATTCAAGAATGCATGGGACAGACATGAGGCAATTCTTGTGGGGGGTAGGAAGAAATAGGCTTTTGGTTAACTGGGATCTGCAGCTTATCCAGTAGGTAGGGAAATGGGCAGACTAGGTGGGCCAAGTGATCCTTATCTGCCGTCAAAGTCTATGTTTCTATGTTTCTTTTCTGACTCATTTAAAAATAGAGCTGCATCTGCCCCCAGAAAAAAATGTGGTCTGCATAAAATATAGAACTGGACTACCTGAACACCCAGATAGAGTGTTTGTTGCACAGAAGCTCTTAAAAGAATCCATGCAGTACATCAGACATAAATGCACTTATTCATGTATCTGGAGAGGACACTTTTGATGTGAGCTTTAAAACACTTGCAGGGCAAGACAGATTCTGGGCTAAATATAATCATCTGAAAGCAACACCTTTATTGATTCCTTTTATCATCATACCTCTTACCAAGTCTCTTATTAAAACTGTTACAATTTTGTTTAGAAATGAGGGGGTAAATGTCAGTGACATTAATTACTGGTTGGAAAAACATTGTGAAGTACTAGGACCCCTACTGCTATTATCAATTCTGAGAATATCTGCACAGGGGGATGCAAATTTAAAATTAAACTTTATCAGTTAGAGTCTGAAGTTCAACACCTGCCAAACTACTTTTTTGGGGAGAGGACCGGAAGGGGGTCTGCTTTTATGCGGACAAGCCCAAGGCCTACTACAAATGCAGAGTCCATATACACCTTAGCAGTACCGGTGACAAGCTGAGGTGTGCAGTATGTGGGGCTTTTGGGCATGTTAGTATGGTCTGTAAGAACATTATGAAGTGTAATCTATGTGATGAAACTGGGCACAATTATCAGCAATGCTCTTGGGAAGAGAGAAACAGATCAGATAGTTATGATCAGGAAAATCTAGTACAAAAAACTCTGACAGAAGACAGCTTACCCATGGAGAGAGGACAGCAACTTCCAGATCTGAGAATCCTCCCTTAAACTAGACAGTACCCCCTCCTACAGTACCACCACCCCCCACCCTCAGTAGACATAGGGCTAACATCTAATGTTGCTGTAATAGACATCAGACCATCTATAATAGCAAGTCCTGAGGAACACACTGTCCCACAGGACAATCATGTTACAGAGGATCCCCAAACCTAGAAGTATGGCTCCACCAGTAGAACCCCCATAACTCACACCCAGAAGGGTCACTAGAGCTGCAGCAAAACAACTGGCTCAGCCTTTTGCACTCCCTCTCCAGAATTCTTATCAAGTACTACAAGTACATAGAGAATAGGATGACTCAGACTTGGAATCAGAAGTCTCCCCCAGGTCTTGTGTACATTCAGAAATGGATGAGGAAGAACTGCAAACAGTTACAACTGAGAACAAAACAAAAAAGGAAATTCCCTTCTCTGGAAGACATAACTTGAAATAGTTTACAGACCCTTTACACTAAATGATGTCCCTTCATCTAGCTTCTCTGAATACTTGTAGCATGAAAAGCTACAAAAACAGAATTACTACTTTCCTCTGTTCTATCAACCACATTTCAATATAAAATTTCTGCAAGAAACAAGGCTTTCCTCTAACTTTGAAATTGAACAAGCAAAGAGAGGTGGGATGTGGGGACTCTCAAACTGGTCTTTTGGCACAGATACTTCAGATGGACTAGGAGTATGTTTTAAAAATATTCAAATAACTGTGGCAAAGTTAATTGATATTCTTCCTGGCAGGGCCCTACTACTGGATTACTTTTTTATTTTTTTTTTAATTTATTTTATTTATGTTTTGGATTACACCTTTGAGCCATTGTGGCTCTTTTACAAAGGTTTCACATCATGAACACTGGGCAAGTTATGACAAAAACAAGTAACATTAATTAGCATGTAAAACATTACAGTTTTTTATGGGTCTAGTATGATTGCCCGTCATAAGTTTTCCCGACTCTTTATTGACCGTGTTCTTTTTCCCACAGTTAAATTTGCCGATGTGATATTTTCCTGAACGTTGTTTGCTCGACTGACAGATTTTTAAATATTTTAAAATATGTACCCCCAAAGGACTCAGCTAACAAGCATTCTCCCTCTAGCACTTGTAAAATGGAGCCTTTTATTTACTTGCAGGCAGAGCGATGAGTTTTGCTGTAAGATGCATGGTCAATGAAGAGGCTTTTTATTCCAGGCTAAGCACTAGTAAAACGGAACCTTTTATTGGTATCCCGTAACAGCTAACGTCTAATTTTATTTCCAGCCCTATTTCCCAAACCCTTGTGTTTCAACTGTTAGTTGGGTGAATGAATAATTCTACGTCTGAGCATTCCAGTACCTGTCTGAAGTTTGATGTTTGAAGTGTCTTGAAGTACTGAAGTATCGCTTGAAGTTTGAAGTTCACAAATATGAAATAAAGGATCGGTATCTGGCTTTGGCCAGTTTTTTTTTTTTAAACATCAAATGTCGCTATTTTTATGTTAGCATTAATTAGTTATAGCGAGTGCCTAGAGAGTGCCAAGACTGGCATCTGGTAGCGGGTATTCAGCTTCACAGCAGCAGTGTCACCTATAGGATTACTCTGCTCTTCATTGCACACATTTCAAACGCAGCCTAGAGTGCATCACTATTTTGTGTGTTTTCATCATTTGTGTTATATGTGCATATAGGGATTTGGCATTAAGAATTCTCAAACTGTGTGTTTAGCAGTGCTATTTTTGTGTGTTTTCATCACTGGTCGACCCATAATGCAGCTGACAGGTATAGTTGAAACACAAAAGGTTTGGGAAATAATAATGTCGGAGAACTGTCAAGCGGGATTTCATTTAGCGGGGAAAGGAGATGACGAGAAACTGGTGTCAGTACACAGCTTGTCGGGCAACGTCATGCTGGGCAACCGTACGGACCCCTTTTCTAGGATGAACATTCAGGTTACATAGTAGGTAGGTTTAGGATGAACACTCAGGTTACATAGTAGGTGGGTTTTACAGAGGCGGTAGAAGTACAATAAGCAGCCAGAGGCTTTGTCTAGAAAAAGAAGAATTAATAGAGGAAGCAACTGAGCATCATTTAATGTAAACAGTAGATTTGGGGAGATTTGCAGGAAGTAAGTGCTATAATGAGTGAGAAAAGGAGCAGAGGAAGTTTGGGGTAGGGATTCAGTAGTGGGAGAAACTGGCATAGTCCAGGTAAAAAGGAGCAGGGAGTGGGGGTATGTGACAGGGGAAGGGATATGGAGATTGTAGTGCAACATGTTAGTGGGAGGGAGGGAGGGAGGAAGGAGAGGGAGAAAGGAGACTGTGGGTAAGAGAGAGTGAGAGAGAGAGTGTGAGTAAGAGAGAGGGAGAAAGAGCAAGAGAAAGGGGAGATGGAGAGGGTGCGCGAGAGAGGGAACAAAAGAGAAAGAGAGAGAGAGGGAGAGAACTAGTCAGGGCAGTTTGGATTAGTGCCATAAGAAGGTTCGGGGATGCTGAGAGAGGGAAAAGTGGCAAGGAAAAAAAGGGAATGCGAAGGTAGGGGGAGGTATGCCAAAAGACGGGGGAGGCAGAGGTGCATGTCCATTAGTTTACTGGAAGCAGGTCACAGTTGGCACTGGCCACCAAATGTTGTCAAAGCTTGCACTTAAAAGGGGTAAGGTTTGAGATGTTGGTGATATCCACGGGAAGTGAGTTGTACCTGTTAGGGTCCTAGCTTTGAAAGATCGCTGTCCCTGTGAGGTCCAGCAGTGAGGAACAGAGAAGGCTTGGTTTACAGAACTCCTGGTGAGGTGAGTGGTGCAGTGAGAGGACAGTATAGACTGGACCCCTTGGGGCAGGAGACCTAACGAAGCCTTCTTTGCAAGAAGGCAAGTTTGATACTTTATTCTGCCAGATAGTTGTAGCCAGTTTGCCAACTCGTATAAGTCACATGTATGTGTGAGTCTTGCAGCTGAGTTGAGTAGCTGGCAGGCCTTGTTCAGGGCTAGGGATATATGCTGGAGGGCAGTATTGGTAGCAGATACATAGACTACCAGGCCATAGTCAATTAGCAAGGTGACCAAGCTGGGTATGGCAAGCTTCAGTGCCTCATTTGTCAAGCAGTGCCTGTGTCTGTATAGCAGTCCTATGCTGGTATTAACAGTTTTGGCAGTGTTGTGAATATGCATGGTTTACGCAGAGTGCAGTCTAGGGTCACACCTAGGTATATTAATGGTCAACCTGTTCCAATGTGGAGCCGCTGCTATTTTTGATAGGCAGTTGCTAGAGTTTGTGCTTGCTATGGGTGCCATGAAACAGCATAGCTTTAGTGTTTGAGTAATTTAGGACGAGCTTGTGCAATCTGAACCAGGATTCAACTTCTGCAAAACTTCGCTGCAGTTTATGTTGAAGGAGGTAGGGGTCAGAGTGACTTGTGAAAATGACTGCATCATCAGCATAAAGGAGAATTCTGTCTTGGCAGGAGGTAGGAAGCTTGTTCATGAAGATGCTAAATAACAAGGGGCTGAGGATAGATCCTTGGGGAATGCCTGACTGGACTAGGCAGGAGGACAAGATGGTTTCCCCAATTCTGACCTGCTGAGTGCAGTCACTAAGGTAGCTTCAGAACCAGCTGGTGGCATCTGTTGAAAGTCTAGGGATAATAGTTGTGTAGTAAGTAGGGAGTGGTTGAAGGTATCAAATGTCTTTGTTAGGTCAATAAAGGCAGTGCTGACCAGGTGGTTTTGATCCAGTGCTTGGTGGATGTAGGAGGTGAGGTCTAAGACAGCAGTGTTGGTGCTGTGCCCCGTTCGAAAGCCATGCTGCTGCAGACACAGGAGGTCATATTTTTCCAGGTATTCAATGAGTTGGCCAGTGACTATCCTATCCAGAGCCTTGGAGAGTGGGGGTAGGATGGAGATTGGTCTGTAGTTGCTTGTGAGTGTCACGTCTCCACCTTTGTGGATAGGGGTTACCATAGCAGCCTTCCATTTTCCTAGGAATTGCGAGAGCATCAGAGAGTGGTTTAGAATTTGAGTTAGGGGTGGTAGTACTTCATCAATAGTGAGGGCTTTGAGCTTTAGTTTAGTTTAGTTAGTTTTTGTTGACCGGGTAAGTGCACTAGACAAATCCTGCCTATTTTCAGGCACGACCCGGGGGAAGGGGATACAGATGAATGCCAACTGACCTTGAACCAGATTAAGCTGTTGGTGGTATTTTTTTTTTTAGTGAATGAGGGAAATTTGGCCAGGACACTGGGGAAATTCCCCTACTCTTTTCGATAAGTGCCATGGGATCTTTAACATCCACCTGAACTACCACCAATCCAGGCAGATGGGACCTCGGTTTAACGTCTCATCCGAAAGACGGCACCTCAGAAGTGCAGCACCCCTCTCATGCTGCACTACAGTGTCAGTATTGGGATATTAACCCAAGTGCCAGATGTGGGAACTGAACCCACAGCCTTCTGATCTCCCGGCCTCAGAGGTGAGTGTGCTACCTGCTGAGCCACTGACACTGCTAAATCTAAAGCTTTAAATCTAGGGAGTCTCCACTGTGCCTAGCCTTCCCAAGTACTTTGAGTAGGTGTTTTTTGGCTAGCCCTTCTGAGATTGCCTTGAAATAAAATGGGGGTTTCTGATGAGTTCCTTGTGGGCTGACAGGATGTGTAGCAGTTTGTGCTGGATCCAAAAGGTTGGGTGGGAGCACATGACTTAAGTCTAAGAAAGTGGTGTTAAAAGCATTGGCTATTGTTACTTTATCCAAGGTGATCGCTCCATTAATGATAAGCATTGTTGGTGTGAGTTTGGGACTTTTACCAGTGATCTCAATAAGTTGTTCCAGAACTTCCATCATCCTTCCTGGTGCTGGCAAGAGCATTCCTATATTAGTTGGCTTTTGCCCGCTGAATAGCTCTAGTGCAGGCATTCTGTGCAGCTTTATAGGCCTGGGTGCAAGGCCCTAGAATTCTCTTGGCTGCAGGATTTTATGAGACACGACCTACAGAACTTCTGCAGTGCTGCAGAATTCACTCTTCTTGTTGATTTTTTATTAATATTTCTGTTTTTCCATGGAATCTGGTTCCCTTCCCCTCTTTTTATATCCTAAACCCCCTATATGCTCAGAATGCGATGTTACTATTGCTATAACATCATACATTAGATAAAGAAATGGCTGCAATCTGCAACAGAAATGAACAGTCACTTATCTACCACAGCTCCCACTGCCAGAGATAGTGGCACTGCACATCAGTCATGGTGATATTTGCTCAACCTGCACTACAGCCTAATACAATTTTCAGTCTTACATTATTGCACTAGGGCCAACTTAAACAAAACCTTGTCAATAGCACAGATCTGTTAAGTCCATACCTCACTTTGTACAAATCTATTTGTGCCTTTAAGGTATAGAGATGCCATCTGGAATGAATAACTGGTAAAACGAATTTAACTGTCATTTTTAAGAAAAATAAAGTAATTATGCCCAGAAAAGTGGAATATAATAATGTGTAGACCTGTTGAAAGAATAGACCTGTTAAATAAATATTTGCACTGCACCCATTTTTGCCAGGGTTATTGATTACATATTGTCATTGGTTGATAGAATCACCTAAAAGTTATGGAGAAATGTTGTGTGCAAGGACAGCTGTTGGGCCAGAGGGTAGCATGCTGTGTTTCCGTGCCGGCAACTCAGGTTCAGAGATTAGCTCTTGGAGCTGGCTGGGCAGCACAAGGGTTGGTGGAACACATCATTGCTCAGAGCCTGGAAAGGTATGGTGCTGGTCTGGAGAGCTCTATCTCACAATCGGTTCACATGCATGTCATGGCCTGATGATGTTACGCAGTGTGTCAGGGAAAGCAGGTTGACATCAAAAATGAGTTTTGCAATAACTCCTCTATTCCATTTCTAATGGGACCTGTAAGAATGAGGATGCAAGTTCATGGAAATTAAAAAAAAAAAAAATATATATATATATATATATATGCACACACACACATATACATTATCTCTGTCTCTCTCACACACACACACACACACACACACACACATATTTGTATGTATGTTACAGATTGCATATAAATATATAAGTGATACACAGTGGAAACCTCACTAGTGGGATAGATAGCATGCATATAGAAATACCTTATTTATCACATAAGATCCCCTCTGCATATGTCATTTATTTAACATACTAGGACCTTAAGGGAGAGACATTTGTTTTGCCTTTTTAGGCATAAAATTATTTTTATAATTCTGTCATTTTTTGAACTAGTGTTACTGTGCTTTCCACCATCCTGATTGCTATAACCACTGCCATGAAAGTGAAGTCAGGATGACAAGCTGTCACTGTAATGTGGTAGTTTGTTAGTGCCGCAGAACTTCCACAGAAATTACAAACCACCGCCGCAGAAGTTCTGTGGCAAATGGTAGTGTTGCCGCAGAACTTGGTCCCACTGTGCCGCAGAAAAGTAGGGGCCCTGCCTGGGTGTCAGCAAGTGTGTTAGTAGCCTTTGCGCAGTACCAGAGTTGGTCGCAAGCTTTCATCTGTTCAAGGAGATTAAGGGACACCCACGGGCTAATTGTTCCCCTGATCTTTTTTGAATGATGCATGAGTACCACATGCTAAGTTAAAAGTTCCAATAAAGTAGTCATTAATGGGGTGCCTTTCAGACTTATCCATACCTATTCTCCTCAAATAAAGACTGCGAGGATTGCATTATATGACAGTTTCAGACCATAGTTATATATGGCTTGGTATATAATATGGGGTGGAGATATAAATTGTGGCATTGATATTACCACCAGCACTCCTACTAGAAAAATGTATATTATGACTCACTTAGCTTACAAGACTTTGTACAAGCAGCAAATCTAATGGCTGCTTACAGGCAAATAAATACAGATAAAGGCCATACTTATTTTAGACATACATACACTACAAGAATAGATATATATTTTTTATATTTCAAGGAATTTTGCAATTCCCTCTTTTCATCTTCATCCTTCTGGACTGTCTCATCGCTTAATGTTAGATCGCACATTAGGACTAGGTAATATAACACCCCCCCCTTCCCATAACAATAAGAGATGGAGGCTAAATACTTCTGTTCTAACATTTAACGAAGTACAAAAAAGTATTTACAACTACTACAAGCTAGATGTACTGTTCTTTGAATGTATGATGACTGCTGGATTTAGATATAAAGGAATTCTTTTTACATTTTGGTAGAATAAAAACTAACTCCGAGTAGCTATCTTATTTGGAATAGAGGGACTAATAGTACAAATACATGTCTCTCACTCCACCAGAAAGAATCTCTTGCAAATCACAAATAGAGCACCTTAAATCACTTATGTTTAAAACCAGTACAATAGGGTGGCCTCTCTGGAAGCAGAAATAAAATACTGTACTGTACAGCAGCCCTTTTCAGATCCTTATGCCGTATGCAAACATAGATTGGACTCTACAATAATGACAGGTCTAGTGAATAATACAGGTGATCTAAAAATGTAAAATGTTGACATTTTAAACATATTCCATGACTACGCAACTGATACTTTTGGACAAATAGACACAGTTTATGGCTCAATAGAACATTTTTTAACAGCCCCAATTCCAGAATTGGCTGAACCTTAAAGGCAGGAATTAGTAACCCCCATAACCAGAACATAAATTTTACACACAATAACCACCTTAAAAAAGGGAACTCTACCAGGTTACGATTATATCTCAAATGAATTCTGTATAGACTTTGTTAAAGAACTTTCAGACCACTTAGAAGTGGTTTATAATCATCATCAGCAGAGTCCTTCCCTGCATTTGGGAAGGCTAATCTGATTTAATTTTTTAAAAAATGAGATAAAACAAATATAAACAAGCATTTGTCAATGCCGAATGTTGTTGTGCTGGCATTGGCAGTGGGAGTGGCGGAGCTAGAGATGCATAGTGCTGTGATTTTATGACTGTGTCTCAAAAGGTGATTGTGCACGGTGAGCACGCCATTGTGCGCCACAGCTGCGGAAACATGTTTTGGGCAGGCTGTGAAAAATGGCAGCTGGACTGCTGATAAGGAGATGTGCAGAAATGCCAGTGGTGAAAATGTGGCATGAAAATATTGCAGGTTGACGAAGTTACAAGGGTGCATGGAAACTGTGCAATGCACGCTTGCAACACAGTCATTGTATGGACTTTCGGCACCAAATTTTCAACATAGGCATTTCCTCAAACAGTCCTGAAAACTGATTTCGCACAGTGACCATGCAATTCTGCGCCGGATGTGTGAAAACACATTTCAGGCAGCTGCACTTTTCATAAGGAGGTATGGAAAAATGCCAATGATGAACAGCTGGAGTGAAACTATTACACATTCTCAAAGTCATAAGTGTGCGTGCAAACTGTGCAATGCATGCTCGTAAAACACTCATTTTATTGACTTCTGTTCCAAAATTTTCAACATAGGCATTTTAGGACATCTGCTAATGAACAGTGTCACTGTCATTTTCGTCCTGTGTCTCGAACACGGACTTTCCACAGCAACCGCACTATTCTGTGTCGGAACTGTGAAAACAGAATTTGGTCAGGATGTGAAAAATGACAGCTGTAATGTTCATTAGGAGGTGCAGAACAATGGCATTGTTGAAAATTTGGAGTGAAAATATTAGAAGTTTGCAAACGTATGAGCGTGCGTGCAAACTGTGCAACATACACCCATAACACAATCATTTTATGGAGTATTGTCACCAAATTTTCAACACAGGCATTTTAGGAACTCTGCTCATGAACAGTGTCACTGTCATTTTCATAATGTGTCCCGAACACTGATTTTGCACAGTGACTGCGCTATTCTGTGCCAGAAGTGCAAAAACAATTTCGGCAAGGACACTGATTTCGCACAGTGACCGCACTATTCTGTGCCAGAAGTGTGAAAACAATTTCGGCAAGGATGTAAAAAATGACAGCTGTATGGTTCACAAGAAGGTATAGTAAAATGCCAATGTTGAGAATCTGGAATGAAAATAGTGTGAATGTGCAAACATATGAGCGTGTGTTTCGCAGTTGCTACACACGCTCATAAAACAGTCATTTTTTTTATTTTTCCCACCAAATTTGCAACATAGGCCTTTGGAGAGCCCCCCTCATGAACAGTGGCACTGTCATTTTGTTACTCAGTCCCAAAAGGTGATTCTGTGCAGTGAGTGCAAAATCACCTTTCGGGACCGAATAACACCATGACAGTGCAAGAATTCATGAAAAGGAGTTCCAAAAACCACATGTTGAAAATTTGGGGCCAAAATTCACAAAAATGCCCGAGATATGCACTAATGTTGAAAAAACCCTGTTTATTCCATTATACAGCTTACTGGCATTTCTTCAGTTCGTGGTCGACTTTGAAGAGTGCAGATGTGTTCCCGGTCCACCGCAGATCATTGTGCAAGACTCCGGAGGTAAGTATGGGGGGGGTGAGGGGAGTCAGGGTGCACAGAGGGTGGGTGAAGGTGGGGGAAGGGGGCATCGAGACTATGAGGGAACATTTTCGTTTTATAGGGAAACAAAAAAAAAAACATCTTGGGACATTTTTTTTTTGCAGGGGATTTGGCATGCCGGGGTGGGCTCCAAGCATGCAACCTAACTGTTTGGGGGGTGTCTGTAGCCAATGGGGGATTGGGCACCGCCAGCAAACAACAGAAGGGGAGTAATTTATGCCGACGGGATTGGGCACCCGCCGACACACAAAGAAGGGTGCGGGTGCAGAGCCGAGGGGTTTGGGCACCCTCTGCATTAAACAACTGGGTTCTTTATGCTGGTGGGAAGTGGGCCCTCACCAGCACACAAGGAAAGGGGGAGGGGTAAATGCCGAGGGGGATTGGGCACCCCCCTTGGCATATCACAAATGGGGAGGGTTGCTTTATGCCAACGGGGAGTGGGCTCCCCCATCAGCACATTCATTGGGGGCAGGGTCAACCGACAGAGGGATTGGGCAACCCCGATGTTGGCAGTTCGGTGGCCAGTTGCCGCCATGAGCATAACGTCAGCAAGCACGTAAAGAAAAGGTCTGTTGCGTCTGACGAGCTTTGCTCGGATTGCAGCGGACCTTTTCTCAGATGTGCTCACCACATTATGTATGCATGGTGTGTCGCCGGCATGCAGGCTGATTGGGGAATGAGGGACACATCTACTGATGCATGCCCTGCATTTGACCAACAGCGACCGCGCCTCCAAAGCTGCACTGTCCCAAGATGTTAGCTGCACAAGCGTCAACATAAAAACTGGAGACCTATCAGTCTACTAAATTCTGATTACAAGATTTTGGCTAAATTATTGCAAAAAGCTGCAAATTACTAATAGACCAAGTTCAGACTTGTTCAATACCCGATAGGAATATTTCCCATAATCTGGCCCTCTTGAGAGATGTATTTGAAACCGGTAGACAAGATAAAGTACACGGTTATGTTTTATCATTAGATCAAGCCAAAGCTTTCAATAGAGTGGCACATAATTATCTAGTCCAGGTACTTAGAATATATGGAATCCCAAAGAAAATGGTCTCATGGGTAGAAACTCATTATAAACATGCTCAGTTACTACCTTATGTAAATGGCCATTTCTGTAGGATTACTCCTCTAAAAACCAGAGTAAGGCAGGGTTGCCCACTAAGCCCCCTTTTGTACACATTTGCTTTGGATCCATTAATAAGACAAATAAACTGGACAAAGTCTATAATAGAAGTCACCCCTCAGGTGGGTGCAGCACCACAAAAAATTGCAGCCTATGCAGATGATATGGCTCTATGATGCTGGTTCAACAAACATGTTGTTGACAGATGTTAAAGCGATGGATTTCTGTTGACTGCAAATTGCAGTTGACATGAATCCATTTGGAAACCTGTATGTGTTTTTCAGGGGGCTTAGTCCCATGAACCCCCATGTGGGGGGCTCTGCCCCTGCACCTCCTGGACTTAGGAATTATCAACTCTAAGCTGGAGCTGATTCAGGGACAGTGTGCAGAACTGGGGGAAAGAGTGCAGGGGTCCCGGGTAGACTTTACAGTGATCTATTAATAGGTTTTGTAGGTACTAACAGAGCAGAGAAGACGTTAGTCCATAATGCTCACCATTACCCTAGTTGTAATAACCCACAATGTTCTCTGCTACACAATATTTGTCCAGCTCCCTTTTAAAGCCAAGCATATTATTACTTGCAACAATCTCCTCAGGCAAGCTATTCCAAACCGGTATTACCCTCACACTAAACTATTACTTCATTTTTATCGTTTTGAAGTGTTACCCCTTCAGCTGGAATGAGTGCGTCCTGGTGTTGTAATGCTGTTCCTTAAGTGTAAGTCCCAGTCTTGCCCCTAATTCTGGGTCCTTAAATGTCCTATATACCATACACAAATCTCTCAATCTCCTATACTCCAGTGTGTACATCCCCAGGTCTTCCAGTCTGCCATCATAATTCTTATCCCTTACATTAGTAACCAATCTCGTTGCCTTTTCCTGGACCCTCTTCAGTCTTTTGATTTCCCCTCTTAAACCCAGGTGACCAGAACTAGGAACAGTACTCCAGATGTGGCCACACCAAAGAGCTATACAGCGGTACAATAACCTCCCTCTTTCTGCTTTTATTATGTTTCTTGATGTTATTTAGTATGCTGCTAGCAGTCCTTTTCATCAAGCTACAATGCTGGTTAAACTTTAGGTCATCTGTCACCCCAATGCCCAGATCTCTTTCATTGGTGACCTTACTTAACTTTTGCCCATTCAAAACATACAGTAGTTCCCCTTGTTGTTATTCTTACTAAAGTGCATGACTGCACACATTCTGCTATTAAAGGATAGTTTAGACTCCCTTGCCCAGTTTTCCATCCTAGATAGGGCAACATGTAATTTCTGTATATCCCCAATGTTATCAATGCTAGTGCCAATCCTGGTGTTGTCTGCAAATCTGGACTCCCAAACTTCTCCTCCACCAGTTAGTGAGTGTATGTGCAGGTTGAACAAGTAGGGCCCCAGCACCGATCCCTGGGGAACTCCACTCTCTACATTCAGCCAGTCAGAATATGTTCCCATTAAACATACACTCTGTTTTCTATGACGCAGCCATGCATTAGCAGTGTCAGTGGCTCAGTAGGTAGCACACTCACCTCTGAGGCTGGGAGATCAGAGGGCTGTGGGTTCAGTTCCCACATCTGGCACTTGGGTTAATATCCCAGTACTGACACTGTAGTGCAGCATGAGAGGGGTGCTGCATTTCTGAGGTGCCGTCTTTCGGATGAGACGTTAAACCGAGGTCCCATCTGCCTGGATTGGTGGTAGTTCAGGTGGATGTTAAAGATCCCATGGCACTTATCGAAAAGAGTAGGGGAATTTCTCCGGTGTCCTGGCCAAATTTCCCTCATTCACTAAAAATACCACCAACAGCTTAATCTGGTTCAAGGTCAGTTGGCATTCATCTGTATCCCCCTCCCCCGGGTCGTGCCTGAAAATAGGCAGGATTTGTCTAGTGCACTTACCCGGTCAACAAAAGCTAAATAAATAAAATAAATTAACACAGAGAGTAATATACCCAGGGATTTTGTGTTCTATAAGGGCATCTAATAATGCCCCATGGGGGACTTTATTGAATGCTTTCGAGAAGTCCAAAAATATGACATCAACTGCCTTGCCCTCGTCCAGTGCCCTACTTACATGCTCGTAAAATTCCAGTAGATTTGTTTGGCATGACAAACCCTTCTTAAAACCATGCTGTGCAGTCACAGTCCTCTGCCAGATTCATAGACTCCACTATTTGGTCTTTAATGATGGCCTCCAAAACTTTCCCCAAGACAGTGGTCAAACTTACAGGCCTATAATTACCTACCTCCTGCCTTGACCCCTTTTTGTGAATTGGTGTGATGTTTCCCTACACCAGACCTCTGCCACCTCCCCTCTATCCAATGATGTTTAGAAACTTGCTGTCACCGGTTTAGCCAATACTTCAGCCAGCTCCTTAAGGACTCTGGGATGGATCCCGTTGGGTACCTGAGATTTATTGGGGTCCAAGTGTAACAATCTTTCTTTAATATCCACACCGTTTAGAGTGATATTATTGCCTACATTGTTGAGATGATCCTTGGTCACCCTTGATTTGGCATGAAATACTGATGAAAAGTAGGCATTACAGTGTCCCGCCATTTCCTGGAGTTCATTTATTAATTTTCCATCCTGATCTTTTATAGGTCCAACAGTAGTTTTACCCCTTCCCCTTTTGTTATAAATGTACAGTAGCTATAGAACGATTTGTGATTGTTCTTAACCTTGTTAACCAGGTTAAGCTCATGTTTTTAATTGCCTGATTTACTGCTCTTTTCATTTCTCTTCACAGTTTTTTATACACCTCCCAGTTTTTAGCACTCCCACTCTTCCTGGCTTTGTTGAAGGCCCTTTTTTCCTTTTTATCATACTTCTAATTCTTGGGGTCATCCATGTGGGAATTTTACCTGCTCTGTTGTATATTCTCCTGACCGGTACATATTTATTAACAATGTATAGGATTTTATTTTCCAAACTATCCCATTGTTCTTCTAGTGCTTTATTTTTAAACTCATTTTCACAATCCCATTCCAAAAACTCCTTCCTTATCCTGTCAAAGTTGGCCTTATTATAGTTTCAAACCACTGTCATGCCTTGTATCTTAGTTTTTTGTCATTCCAGCTGGAAGCTAACCATACAGTGGTCACTAGAGCCAAGAGCGGTGGTTACTCTGCAATGCTGAATTGTGTAACGCATATTGCTCAACAGCTGGTCCAATATATTGTTCCCCCTAGTACTACTGTTTATATGTTGTTCAAGGCCGGCTAATAAGAATGTGCCCAGGTATCATAATTCATTTGGAGTCCCTTCTATTTGCTTTTCCCATTTTATGCCGGGAAAATTAAAGTCACCTAAAAGAATGGTCCTTTCAGTCGAATCTAGGGAGTCTGAAAAATTAAGAACTGCCTCATCTTCCTGTGGGGTAATCAAAGGAGGTCTATACATAACCCCAAATAGGATCTTAGGGCTATCAGTAGGCATCATCTTAATCCATACATGTTCTATTCTAGGCAATTGAGTCACTTCAATGGCTTCTGATGGGATGCTATCAGATATGTAAATGGCTACCCCTCCCCCCTTTTTTTGTTAACTCCATCCATGTAATATAAGTCATAGCCAGGTATGTGATGATCCCAGGCATCCTCAGGTGTCCACCAGGTCTCGGTTATGGTACATACATGGATGCTCTCCATGTTTAGCAGACACACTAGTTCATTGAACATTTATATGAGGCTCCTAGCATTAAGGGACAGACATTTCCAATCCAGAGTTGCATTAGCCATTTTATGATAATTGGAGACCCCCCCCCGATGCCCGGGTGGCCTGGTAGCCATCCCCTTCTCTCTTTTTACTAAGTTTAAAGGATCAGCTACCTGATGTTGTATCTCCTTGGCCAATAATCTGCTGCCTTGTTTGTTTAAATGCAGTCCATCATTCCCTAACAGTCCGGGGTCCCTAAAAGTGTCCCAGTGGTGGATAAATGTGAAGCCCTCCCTATGGCACCATCTTCTCAGCCACCCATTTAGCTGTCTTATATCCCTATTTTTTACTGCCCCTGCTCTTGGGATGGGAAGGATTTCAGATACCATGACGTCACAACCTTTCAACCTCAGGGCCTCTCCAACTGCCTCAAAGTCCCTCTGTATGTCCAGGTGTGTTCTTTTCCCAACATCATTTACTCCAAGATGCAATACAGTGGCTGGTTTGTGGGTATTGTCCAATAATCCTGGCAAGAGCTTTCGGACATTTCCTATGCCTACACTTGGTAGTGTACTGAACGTAGTGTAGTCATTCCTGCCCTGGCAGAGTACCCTGTCAATATTTCTGATCATGGAGTCACCAATAACTAGTAGCTCCTTGTTGTTCATGTATGTTTCAGGTGTCTCCTGCCCATTACTTCTGTCTATATCACCATCTGTCTCCCTTTGGTGTGCATTTGGCTGGTCAGTATGTTCCCCTACTGTTTTGGTGTTGAAGATGTCATATCTGTTGTGAGTTTCAATCTGTGCTTTTCCACCTGCATTCCTTCTTCCCTTTTTACCTCCCCTTTGAACCCTACACTAGTCTTCTACTTCCCTAATTTCCATTTGTTCTTTCACGTCAAGGGGTATGCATTCCCCCTCAGCATTTATGCTATCAACTGTGTGTACTACCTCTGTTTGTTCATCACTATCCTCCATTGCTGAGTCAATAAATTTCTCCAGCTTACTTATTTCTATGTGGAGCTGTACCCTGTTCTGTAGTGTTTCAATTTCTGCTCTTAAGATTTCGATCAGGGTGCAATCATCACAGACAAACTCCTCCTCTTGCACCCCTTCTTGTTGGCATCTACACGATCACTGTAAACATTTCACTGTGGGATTGGCAAACGAGATGATATATGTTTGTCTGTACAAAATGTTGCTTCTGGTAAAAAAACAATGAAAGTCACATCAGAATTCTCGAATGTGTCAAGTGCACAAGTAAATATTAATAAATCGATAGAGTTATGCATAAATACGGCAGACTTTAAAAAAAACAAAATTGCTGATATAAACATTTCTTCCATACTAGTTTGAATTATAGGAATTTGGTTTGGTCAAGGGAATCTGCCTTTAATAAATTGGCAAAAAAGTCTAGAAATATGTGAACACAAAGTACAACAATGGAAAGTATGGAAATCTGTTAAAAAGAAAAGGGTCCTAATCATAAAAAAAGAATTTTACCAAAACTTACATATTTAAATTCAGTTTACCCCCCACCTTTAGAACTAGATACAAGAATCTATAGCACCTCTTTTTTAAATATTACAGAGTAGTCGGTTGAATCTAATAAACAGGGAAGTGACATAGCTGCCATTTACTCCAAGGGGATTAAACATGATAGACCCAGTTTTTTTTTTTTACATTCCTTTTTCATCCATTCAGCACTGACAGTAGATCTAAAGGGAATCATATCTGACTGGCAAATATGGACATCAAATTTATTAAAGCCATATATGAACAAATGGTTGACAGACCCACTAAAACTAACTAACCTTCTATAAACCCCTGAATACGCTATTTCAACACTAAAGAAATAAAAAAAAATTGGGAATTACTAAACAGATCATCACTACCCAGCCTAGGAAAATACTTTATTTCCATATTATGACACACACTTACATAGTAGATACTACTTTCCCAAAATGTTTACCATTGAAGAATAAAAAAGTTATATATATGTTAAATGACCCACAAATCCCCCACAACATCTGAGATGTGCAGTGGCTCTGTTCCCATGGGAGATTAGGACTAAGAGGAAATCTGAAACACAAATCTATATCAGAACAATTTTGCCCAAGACCAGAATGCAATAACTTAGAAAAGACACAGGAACATTTTTTTTATGCAACATGAGTTTGTAGTTCACTTTTTGGAATTCTTTGCAAAACAATGGAAATGGCCATTTTTAACTATAATTACCTATGAGACATTAATGCTTGGGGACTATGAAGGTATCCTTAGACAATATCATCCTAGCACTTTGAATATTATTTTTCCTAGCATAAAACTTAATTTATAGCAAGCAAAGTGCCAGTACCTATTGCAGCAGCTACAATCCACTTATACTTCTATAACTATAATGATAGAAAATTGTCGAAAACAGGTCAAAGCAAGGGATCTTCAAGGTTATAGCGCCTCCAAAGCAGAAGCAGTATGGAAAAGAATAACTTGGATATAGAGAGCACTGTAAAATTACTGGTGACCATAAATATCAGCCACATTACTGTTTGTTAAAAATGCATATCAACTGAATTTCAGGTTATTATGCTCCAAAGGCAATAATAACCTGAAATCCAGTTGATATGACACTTCATAATAACCCGAAATCCGGTTGACATGACGTTCCCCAAAGAAAAGACTTTAAAACTGTTGCTTCCATTGTTTCACAAAAAAGTATTTCCGCTGCAGTATTTTCAACTATTCTATTCATGTACAGTTCAATTTCTTCAAAAATGAAACTGCACTCTAGCTAAAAAAATGCCTTTTTCTTTCAAGCTGCTAGAAATACAGTCTAAACCTCCACACCAGCAATTACAACCAAGCTCTGGCAGAGCCACTATGACTGTGAATGCATTAACTAGATAAGGGTGTTTCATGGGCTTAAACATAAACATTTATTTATTTATTTATTTAAAAAATATCAGATTTACAAACCTTTGAGTCAAAGACTCATTTACAAAGGCACCTCATTGAAACTAATGCAAAGACAGCACAGTTAACAAGTCCAAAAACAATGGCTCAGAGAGCAGGCAGTTATAACAATCATTCACTGGAGATACATGGGTAACAGTAGATAAACAGATTACATAGTTTAGGCACACAGGCACCACATCAAGAAGACCAAAACAGTTCAAATAATATACAATAACTAAAGCAAATAGACATCAGGAGTCAAAGAGAAGCCCAGAGTGTTCACATGAAGGCTGCTGCATACACTAGCTGAATCAAAGTATAGTACATTGAGAAAGGGCATATTTAAGCAATAAGGCATCACAGGGTGTGTGTTATCATGTAATAATGTCACTCCTGGGGTGGGTTGAAGCACGAGGTGAAGCCGAGTACTTATTTATTTATTTACACATATTTATTTGATCCACTGGATTAGCAATATTTGCACAAGTTGTGCCAAGTGCAGATTTTACAGCACTGGTCCTGATCTGGTGATCTGGGTTTTATTCATACCACACTGCATATGGCTTAGTGATATACAGTACAGATGGCTGCAGAGTCTAACCCATTGCAGGTTGAAGTTTCAGAAAACCATTATGCTACACATATCAAGACTCACTCCCTCCCTCACCCCCAGTCACAATTAATCTTCTACCAAAGTCACGCTTAAATACTGGTGCCTCTACATCCACACCACTAAGCTTTTAATGCCAACATGCTTCTTCTGCTGCTGTGAGTTAAACTCTTTATTCAAAAACATTTTGTTGAGAAATTTTTGTTTTAGTATATCCGTGGTCAGGAGAAATTAATTTGTAAAAGAAACCAAAATCCCCATTTATCAGTTCATTGAATGTCAATATAGCTTGTTATGAATTTTTCAGATTCTATGTATAACCTACAGTAAGTCAAACAGAAATTAGACACAAATGCCTACCTATTTGCAAGCGAAGCAAATGTGGTTATTATCATTCAGTTGTAAACACCTATAGTCACAGCCAGGATTCACATTGCTAGACTATGGGTAAGTATGACAAGTTTCCTAAATACTGGTACCTTATCCAGCTGTGTTCTGCTTGTTTGTGTGTGTGTGTGTGTGTGTGTGTGTGTGTGTTTAAACATGTAAGTTTCTATAGTAGATTGTATAGCACTGTGAATCATGGCTGCAGTGTGTTTTTTTTCTGTTGAGGCTAAGCAATACACTGTATCAAGACACTGGCCTGCTGTATGGACTATTAGACATCAAACCAAGGGGTAAGCTGTGAAGACTAACTTGGAGAAGATGCAATAAAGCAAACTTGAATGACAGCCCCCAGATGTCATAAAACACCCAGGGAAAATTAGAAAAACTCCTCTAACAGCCTAGGCAGAAATAAAACAGATACCTGAAAGCTATCTAACTGGGGGTTCTGTAAGAAAACAGCTGCTAAATTGCTCTAATTTGTTACTTGTGTTTTTGATGTTAAAACACTCCTGCTAGCTAGACCTGATGCACAGAGAAACAAAAATAGTGAATTAGAGCTATTTAGTAGCTGTTGTCTTACAGAAACCCAAGTTAGCTTGCTCTCAGGTATCTGCTAAACTAACTGTTGACATTTGTGCTCCCTGGATAAGAACAGTTACAAGGATCTGTTGTTGTTAAACTAATGTTAAAGCAGTACACATGCTAAATCTAAGGGCATGGCTACATCACTGTCTCATGAGACAGGGGGCATCGTAGGAGAAAGACAGTCAATAAAACTATTTGTTTTGGAGATCCCCAGGGGTTGTAATACTACCATACAGCTAGCAAGCTAATTTAGGAAAAACTCCTAATAGCAGACAAAGGGAAGGACACACTAGAATTTAACATACATATCAAGACACTACATAAAATATGTTTTTTGCACATTCTGGGTGGACTACTCCTTTAAAAAGAAAAATACACTTCATGTGTTTACCAGGTACTGTGCCCATGATTAAAATAATTTGAACCCCATCCCCCAAAAAATGTGCCCTCACATGAACATGCATGATTTATCTGTAAAGACAATTAAAAAAATTTATTTCTAAATGCATTAGTAACACCAATGCTTTCAAGGTTATCTGTAAAGACAATTAGACAAATGTATTCCTAGATGCATTAGTAACACAAATGCTTTCAAGATTTTGAAACTACTAAAAAGATAAACTATATTTGTAGATAGATAGAATATGGTAAACAAATATTGTTAATCCCAAAAACTGAACTTTGTTTTTAGTATATAAATGTTTAAGAAATACCTGAAAGCTGTCTATTTTCCTTAGTTTTTAGACACTTCTTAGTCTTTCCTTTTGAGATACCAGGTGACTCTGATAATCATTTGTTCCAAGGGTTTTTAAGTCAGTTTGAAGGCATTTTAAGTATCTTCTGTTCTAGTCCTTAACAAAATGCAGGGACTCACAGACTTGTTGTTCTGTTCCTTGGTCCACATCCCAAACATATGAGTCTTCTTTCAGGATGATAGATCCACCTCATGCCCTCCCACATGAATAAAAAAGGTGGGATGGACCTTTGAGCTTCTTGGGTGGAGGTGGGGTGGACCTTACTTCCCCCCAAAAAACAATGCTACCTCCCACTACTCAGGTTCCAGTTCTTGTACCACCCATTTAAGAAAGAAAATAGTACCCTGCAACCATTGACTAACATGAAAGCATATTTATTTGAGGGTGGAAAATATTTCTTGGAGGAGGGTAAGGCAGAGGAGACTATTTACACCTTCAATCAGTTCCACAGACAGAAAACATGACATCACTCCTTTTGTACATGCAATACTACTGTAGGCTCCACCCACAGTCGTAAAAATAAAGGATAGGTAAGTTTTATGTTATGGATTTTTATCACACACCCTTGGTGTGTGATGACCACATAAATCTCTCGAGCTTTGCTCTCGAGGTTCATGGGTCATCACATACCTTGGGTGTGTGAAAAAAAATCCATAGAACACACTTACCTATCCATTATTCTCTATTTAATGTCTATCACAGAGCTTTCTTAGCTTATTTTGTATGTAGCCAAATGTTATCAAATGTAATCTTCTCCAAAGAAACAACTAATGTTTTCTTATTGAATTTCTGGTATTGAATTTTCTTTTTGGAATGTGTAACTAGATGTGTATGTTATTATTTTGTTCAGATTTTGTACAATAAAATTCCCCTACTCTTCCTGTAGGGGTTTCTTGGTCATCTGGTGACCCGCCAAGATAGCTGCTCCAGCACAGAGTGAGTGAATGGCTCCGTTGGGAGCTGGGGAGCAAGCCCTCTCTCCAGCTACCCCTTCTCTAGAGGCTACATCTTTCAATCTCTGATTTACTGAAATTTGCAATGATGGAGAATCTGTCCACCCTGTCTACATGACAGATTCCTTACCTCTAACTTCTGAGATGAATGAGCAGCTTCCCTCAGAGAATGCCCAGCTCCAGTGTAATCTTAACTTCTGGAAACAACTCCTTAATTTGACTGCTGAAGCAGAACAATCTTTTGCACTGAAAAAAAGCAACTTGCATAAGTGGCGTTTTTGCCTACAGCTCCTGGATGCTTCCCTACTTGTGACCCTAACATTGTTTTTGTTCCATTATCACAAATTGATGTTCCAGCTTTGACCCTTCCAGCTACTACACCGCTTCTTCTGGTAAGCTCTGCAGTTCCCACCAAAACTACAGCTGTGCTTGTTCCCTGCCATCCTTCAACACTCACAGCTTCTGAACTCCCTGACCTGGCATGTAAGTTACTGTACTTACCTCTTCTGATACTGATGTGTCTCGTCCATTACTGCCAGCTGAATTATCCTCTGTTTCCCCTAAATATGGATTCAGGAACTTCTCCTGCTGTTCCCACTCCAGCTACTACCCTGCATACTTAGGATTCCTTGGTGCATCTTGATGATTCTGAACCCCTTCCTGCTACTTCTTATAAAGCTCTCCTGACCCATAAATCTCTACAGAAATGGTCATCTGAAGCAGATCTTTTGGCAGAGGGCTGGATGAAAGCCAATGACGGGGTTTACTGGAAACCAAATGATCCCCATTGCTACTTAACTCCTTCCAGTCGATCTTCTCCCACTGCACTGCCTTCTGACTCTGCTTCTAAGCCTTTCAGTGTTCTCCCTCCTGCTGTGAAATTCCAAACTGTCATACAGCCCTCCACAACTTTGCCTTCCTCTGCAGACTGTGTCCTTCCATCAGTTTCTGATCCCCTTGAAGGATCCTCATCCATATCTCCTGCTTCAGCGACTTCTCAAGCCCTGCCCCAGACACCCACCATGAATAAATCTTTCAAAATGTCTGATTTGTTTTCTGTCTGAAGAGACCCCCTACCATGTAGGAATGTTGTCCATACACACTACAGGAATGGTATGGATTACCCCTCTGACAGGACTTTTGTCATCCAGAAATTGATTAAGGACTCTAGGTTTTGAAACATCAGACATATATGCTGTTATTCACATCTCCAGCGAGGAGATTTTTGATGTTAGTTTCCAATCCCAGCTTTCATTGGACCGATTCTTGTTAAAATATGATGTGATAAAAAGCTCCCCTTATGGATTCCTTTCCTGGCCATCCCCTTGTCCAACTCTACTAATAAACTGGTCACTGTTATGTTTCGCAATGAATGTGTTAACAAGCTGATATCCTTTACAGGTTGAAACTCCACTATGAAGTCTTGGACACCCCAACCCACATCATTGATTCTGAATGGGTTTAAACTGGGGGATGGAAAATGAAGGTCCATTTATTCCAAACCATGGATGGCATCAGCCATTGCCCAGCAGTTTTTACACTGGTTGAGATAGAGGTGTCTGCTTTTATTCTGGCCAGCCCAAATCATGTCATAAATGTGGGGCCCAAACATATTTTAGTTCTGCTTGTGATGCTATATGATGTACTTACTGCATGGAATATGGTGACCAGAGCTGTGCCTGTCCCAGCCCCTTTAAATGCAGTTTGTGTGACACCCATAGACATTTGTTTCTACAGTGTCCCTGGGTGTCACACAATTGAGAGGATGGCTTAAATCAGGATGCTTTCATTACCCAAGATCAGCCTACGAGCAGTGTGGTCCCTGATGACCTTTCTTCCCCTGGTGGTTTGTTGCTCCCTATTTGGCCTCAAACTGATCACTCAGTTGACCTTTCTGATGACCCTCCTCTCTCTTCTGCCTTAGATGGGCCCCTTTTGCCCTCCCCAATGGTTTCTAATCATGCAGACCTAGACTCCATGATGTTCCATCCTTCCATGGCCCCTGGGATTCCAGACCAGGAGATGCCCCCTCCCTCCACCTTTCCCAATGAATGGTGATACCTCTACAGGATTTGTGAAAAAAAAAAATAGGGCCATCAGCCTAAATCTAGAGCCAAGTCTCCCAATCAACTTGATCTGCCATTGCAAAATAAATTTACAGCCTTGTCTTCCACAGCTCAGTGGGAAGATACCGAAGATGAAGGGGGTCTTTCCAACACCTCCCTACATTCATCACAACTTGATGTTCTCTCTGAAACTGAAGATTCTTTGTGGGGAACTCTAGCCAAAAGCATCAAGGGCAGAACTTGATCCCAAATGAGTAAATCCTGGAACTCCCCCACCACGATTTTTTCATGTCCCCTCATTCTCCCCTTTCTTTTTTGACCCTTAGGGCCAGATATTCAAAGCTTTGCATGGTTCACAAACAGTTTGCATGGGTTTAGCGCGGGATTAGCGCTGGACTGCCATATTCAAAAGACCACATAGAGCAGGCAAAGTGCATTGGCGCCGAGCAAACCATAATTATATGCAAGGGGCAAAGTGAGCATGAATACAGGTGCTATGAGATATTCAGCAACTAGCACCGTGCTAAGGTGTTTAGCGCAACATAGCGCGGAACAAATTACCTCCCAGGAAAAGCTGGTCTTAACACTGGGCAAACAGCTTTGCATGTCATTGGTGCATAGCATGGTGTTTGTGTGGGATTAACGTGGCTTGCATGACCCTAGCATAAGAGCATGACATTTAGACAATGCCTGGCATGGAGGACACATGCTGCTCACTGCTGGCACCACCATGATGCCAACAGCTTCCACCAGTCCCAGCCAAACACAGACAGTAAAGGGGGATCCCACCCACAGGGGACAACTAGGTAGTGTGGCCATACAGCACACACCTGCAGACCATACATCTGTGTTGACCAACAGATGCCAGCACACACATGCAGCACTGTGGGCATGGCGGCCATTGAGAGGAGGGTGTACGGGTGGCCAGACCTCACCACAGCCCAGGTGTGGCCACAAGGTGGGGACACATCATGCAGTGCACATGGGCCAGTAGTGGGAATACCCCACCACCTGAGTGCCTGTCGGAGCATACATACCACCCCAGCCACATACTGCACAACTGTACAGAAGCCACAGCACACACAGCCGGCCATGCAAATGTCACTGTGAGCATCCCATGCCAGAGGTGCAGCATCTGTGGAGCACACAACAGTGAAACAGTACTGTCCACCGTCAGTATTTACACCGCATACTAGGCCTGTCACTCTGTACAGTGCAGTGGTCATCACTGCCCTACATACCATAGGCATTGCTGTGTCCCTCACACTACCAGCCCCCTTGCTACTGTAGCATCTGCTGTGCACTGTAGCATGGCCTACAGTGTGACAGTGGCATACAGCACCACCACCGCCTGTGCCTACGTGTGTTCTCCCCTGGGGCACACAATGCTATGTTATACTGCATACATGTAGCCTGCAGCAACCATCAAGCACTGTCAGACTGAGCTACAGGTGGAGCTGCGACCAGACCTGGTCAGCTTCTGTACTTCCAGACTGACCTGGAGCTGTGGGACCCTGCAGTAATGCTGGGCAAACTGCATGCAAATCAGGGAATGATGAGATGCTAATCTGGCTGTTTGCCTAGAGACTACCTAAGTAGGCTCATTTGCATGTCACTTTTGAATATGGCAAATCTTAGTGCCGGGCAAACATGTTAGCACTGGGCTAACAGCTTAGCTCCGTGCTAAAGCCGCGCTAACGGTTTGGGGATATTTATACAGTTTTGATCACTGTTCTTTCACATCTGCTGCTGCCTGCTGCTGTACTAAGTCCACGCATCTGCTGGCATGCACATTGGCCACATAGTTCATCTCTACCTTCCCTCGCATCACTATGCACTGTGTTGTTGTTGTGGTTTGCACTTTCTGGTTGCTATATTCAGTGCTGCCTTATTCTTGGGCTATGTTTACCCTGCACTCCCAGCCCTGTTTGCACGGCCTCATTACCATGCTATATTCAGAAGCTGTTTGCCCCGGGCTTTTCCTTTTGAATATAGCTTGCTTTGTGCTCCGGGCTACATTTGCCTGCCAGGCACTGTTAACTTAACCCAGGGGCAAAGCTTTGAATATCTGGCCCTTAATGTCAATAGCATTAAGTTTTATAAAAAGAGACTATTGACGTTCATCATTTTGGCCACTCTTCCATGTAATATCCTTCTTTTATAGGACACGAAGATTAAAAATGAAGTATGAATTATCCACAGTTCATAAACAGTGGCTTCAGGGAACCTCCTTTTGGTCACAGGGTTTGGATACCTGTGATGGGGTGGGAATCCTTTTACAATGATGTGATTTCGCACTCAATAAACTTGTTGAACTCCACCCTGAAAGTGCTTTGATTCTAGATTTACAATATGGGTCATTTTCTTTGCATGTCATTAATGTTTATGCCCCTCAATCAAAGTCAGCTCAGGTTGCTTTATTTACTGTACATCACTTCACCCATACTTACTAACTACATACTAGTAGATTAGTTCTCTTAGGTGGGGATTTTAATTGTGGATTGAATCTATATGATAGAGGTGGTGCTACCAAGAAACTTTTTTGTGATTCAGTATATTTAAGAAATATGATTAATAATGCACACCTACAAGATGGCTAGCAAGGTGTACAAGGTAAAGTGTGCACAGAATGGTGCTGAGATGCCTCAACAGTTCACGCACTTTGTGGAGAGGACAGCTGCTTTTGAGTCCAGTTTACTTTCTTCGGCATGCCAAATGACACCGGTTTTTGTGTTTTCCTTCAATCTTGGTTTCCACTGGTCACACCTCTAGCACTCTGCCTGGCCCTGTTTCTTTTTGTACCTTGCTTTATGTTGGTTCATGGTTAAATTCCTTCTCTGTTTTCATACATACTGTTGTCCCCTTATTCATTATTTTCCTATTGTTCTTTGAATGTAAGCAGTGTAAAGAACGTTAGATGGAGGGATACCACTTTTTCAATTTCGCAACAATTGGAGTGTTCCTTTTTTTCTACAGGATGCAGGTCTTGTGACGACTATGGACCTATGCAGGGCACATCTGTTTGGTCTCTATCAGAAGAAATCAGTGCTGGCCTGGGTAGTTGTTTCAAAGGGACACAATTTTCACTTTCTAAATTACCGAACGTAATCTCAAGTTTGGTACTGCTCCTCGATGGTGTAATGCATGGACTCCTAGTCCGGCTAATTAAAGGATATGCCTCCCAATCAAAGGCAGATTGGATTGCATTATTTTCTGTCATTAAAATATTTCTTTGCACCATTTGCTGTATTATTTTTTGGGGAGGACGTTCATTGTGGATTGCCAAAAGTAGATCAGTGAACTAAAACAGATTTAACTATTTTGTGATTCCAATTATGTTAATAAGTTGTATTTTTATGCTGGCTTAGTGGATACCTATGGCTTTCTGCATAAGGGGTGGTGGGCACACTTTATTTTAGGGGCACATAGTATACTAGAATAGATTTTATTTTTATTTTTTGTATCATTGCCTTCCCTGGTTCAAACCGCCACCATGACTGTTGAACCTACTGACCACTTCTTGTTATGTACAGTACATAGATACATAGTATTTGATGGCAGACAAGGCCCACCAGGCCCACCTAGTCTGCCCATTTTCCCTATCTGCTTCAAAAATCAAAGACCCTACTTGATCTCTGGCTTTCTTCTCTTACCTATCACTAGGGTACCCCATGCAAATCCCATGCATTTTTGAATTCCCCTACCGAATTTGCCTCCACCACCTCCACTGGGAGGCTATTCCATGCACCCACCACCCTTTCTGTGAAGAAATACTTCCTCACTTTACCCCTTAGTCTACTCCTTTCCAGCCTCATGTCATAACCCCTTGTTCTAGAACATACCTTTTTCTGAAAGATACTACCCTCCTGTGCCTTATTTATGCCCTTGAGATATTTGAAGGTCTCTATCATATCCCCCTCTCTCTCTCTCCTCTCCTCCAGGGTGTACAGATTGAGGTCCTCCAATCTCTTCTCATATGACTTTTGGTTCAGTCCCTGCACCATTTGTGTTGCCCTTCTCTGAGCTGCCTTTACCCTATCTATATCTTTATGTAGATGTGGCCTCTAGAACTAGACACAATACTCCAGATGAGGTCTCACTAATGATTCATATAGAGGCATCACCCCCTCCTTTCTTCTGCTGGTGATACCTCTAACTATGCACCCCAGTACCCCACTGGCTGTCCCTACAGCCTTGGTACATTGCCTGGCCACCTTTAAATCTTATGATATGACTACCTCCAGATTCCTTTTCTTTTTGATTGCCATCAGTATCTCTACCCCCATTATGTAAGCCTCCCCTGGGTTCATGTGCCCATATTGCATGATTTTGCCATTTTTTTGCATTGAATCTTAGCTGCCACACTCTTGACCTTTCCTCAAGATTACCTAGGTCCCTCCTCATATTTTCCACCCCTCCCGGAGTGTCTACTCTATTTCAGATCTTAGTATTGTCTGCAAATAGGCATACCTTTCTTTCCAGACCTTCTGCAGTGTCACTTAAGAAGACATTGAATAGGACTGGCCCCAGAACTGACCCCTGTGGCACCCCACTGGTTACCCTCCTTTCCTCAGAACAAGCTCCATTTATCACCACCCTCTGTGTCCTGTCCCTCAACCAGTTTCTAGCCCAGTTTACCACCTTGGGGTTCATTCTCAGGTTGCCTAACTTGCTTACAAGCCTTTTATGTGGAACAGTGTTGAAAACCTTGCTGAAATCCAGGTAGGCCACATTCATCACTCCCCTCCAATTCACTTCCCTGGTCACCCAGTCAAAAAAATCCATCAGATTTGTTTGACATGACCTTTCCACTGTGAACCCATGCTGCCTCGGATCCTGTGCTCTGTGGATTCAAGATGTTCCACAATCCTTTCATTTAGCAGTGATATAATTATTTTCCCCACCGCTAACGTCAGGCTGACTGGTCTGTAGTTTCCAGTCTCCTCCCCGCTCCCACCTTTGTGTAGACAGGCTACATCAGCTCTTCCCCAGTCTTCTGGAACCACTCCTGTTTCCAGCAATTTATTGAACAGTGCTGCCAGGGGTGCTGCAGCACTTCCCTAAGATCCTTTAATATTCTAGGATATATCCCATCTGGTCCAAGATTGATGTCTTTTTTTTTTCAATCATCCATGGAGAGCGAATGACCTCCTGTTAAAACAAGATGCCACTATACCTACCCCAAAAGACATCTGATCAGCCCCTATGTCTGTCCAGTATGTATATATGATGATCCCCTATTTTGGTGGAAAGATTCCAAATCTATCTTTAGAGCCATACTACAGTCTAGAATTACTCACAAACGGTAGACCGCATATCATAATTACCTCTCCCTACAATGCCAAATGTATAGACTTACTTCTAACCAACATTCAGGTTTGGGTAACTTTAATGACCAAATACAATGTATCAAACTGGATATGAGAAATCTTTAATATGACAGGCAGACCTCCTTGAAAGCTGAACAGTTGTTTGGTACACAAGGGAAGCAATATACAACTGCCCTTTTCAGATCTATCAAGACAGGATCCAGCACAGGGCAATGGTGTCCTTAAAATCTCCTACAGGGGAGGTGGCTTTCACTGGGATTCAGATTTCCATCTTGGTGAAATCACACATTAAATCCTTTTCTTGGTCATCTGGAGCCAAATATTCAAATGTTAACATCGACGTTAATGGGGTTGAGCCTGCACTGTCCAGGTTTGCATCCATTTTGGGAGTAGGGTCTATATTCAGAGGGTGCTGTAGTGCGTGCTAACCCTGTTAGTGCTCAGGCACTAACATAATGCTGCACCAATGCAAACTGCATACAGGTGCAGCAGCATTTTTAAAGATTTGTGACGGTGGTAAACGGCACCCAAAGCAACACTCTTTACCACCTCTGAAAACCTTGACTTAATGGAGTGCTAAGCCCATGCCCCCAACCCACCGATGGTGGAACGGCTGTACTGCAGCCACCAATCCCATATCACCAGCATGCTAGTGAGGTTGCAGGTCCTGCTGTCCAGTGACACTCCCACCCCCAATCACCTGTTCTGTATATTGTAAGACTCTCCCTGCAGTCTAGTGGCACCCCACCCTGATCACCCATGTCATACATAAACCACCTCTCTCTAGTGTCTAGTGGCACCCCCTCATCCCCCAAACACCTGTCCCATGGTATTACATATCTCCCTGGTATCTAGCAACACCCACCATCACCGATCACCTGTCCCATTTTAGTAGAAATCTCCTTGGTGTCTAGTGGCACCCATCAATCTCCTGTCCCATGAAAGTAGATATCTTCCTGATGTCCAGTGGTACCCCCACCTCTCTGAACACCCATCCCATGCTTTGTACAATATATCTGGTGTCCAGCAGTACCCCTGCCCACCCTCCACATGCCTGTCTGAATGGCCCAGAAAACAGTGGCAGTACGGTGGCCCCCACCTGTCCTGCTAATGTCCAGAACACCACCCATCCAACTCCCTCTTGCCTAGGTTCCCGAGGATGTTGCTGGAATCCTGATATGGTGATCAGCACAGCCCTCCTCTCATCTACTCAGTCGGCCACCATATGACCTGACAGTGTGCACAAATACAGTATACTGTATACTGTACATGTGCAAACTGTCAGTTCATATGGTGGCTGGCCAAGGAGGTGAGAGGAAGGTTGTGCTGGTCACCATATCAGAATTCCAGGAACATCCTGGGGCCCTGGGTAATGGGGGGTGGATGGGTGGTGTTCTGGGCATGGGCAGGATTGGTGGGGGGTGGTGGACCACCACTTTTCACCAGGATGTTTGTTTACAGGCATTTGGGGGGTGGGGGCAGGAATACCACTGGTCACCAGGGATATTGTATGAGGCATGGACAGACATTTAGGGGTGGATGCAGGGGGGTACCACTAGACACCAGGGAAATTGTTTGAGGCATGGGGTGGGCATTTGGGGATGGGGTACCACTAGACAACAGGGATATAGTACAAGGCATGGGATGAATATTTGGGGATTGAGGGCAGGGGTACCACTGGACAACAGAGATATTCTACATGGCATAGGATGGCTGTTTGGGGGTGGGTGGTGCCACTGCACACCAGGGAGGTCTAAGTGAAAACAGAATGGGTGATTGAGGATGAAGGTGCAACTAGACACCAGGGATATATATAAGCTCATAGGATGGGTGATCGAGGTGGGGGTGCCACTAGACACCAGAGAGAGTGATACATTTACAGGTTGGGTGATCAGGTGGTTGGGGGTGTCACTGGACAGCAGGGGGATCTATACTATATTGGACAGATGTTCGGGGTGGAGGGTGCTTCTAGACACCAGTAAGAGATATATGCTTATGGGACAGGTGATTGGGGGTGGTGGGTGCTGCTAGACACCAGGGAGGTATTTACTTTCATGGGATGGATGATCAGGAGCGGGGTGTGCTGTAAGACACCGGAGATGATGTGGCAGGTGCCCACAGGATAGGTGCAAAAGAGCCCCTACTCACCAAATAAATAAGCCCATAATAGGCATACAAATGGCCCCTTAGCACCTTGCATGCCAATGGTGTGGTTGAATACAGTGAAATACTTTCCAGCACTGTCCAGTCCTGGTGTGCAATTCCCTGTGGGCTGGATACAGCCCAAGTCCATGTCTGGGCAGCACAGTTTGACTGAACATTACACCACCATGGGTCTACATTCAGTCAGATAGTGCCAGTCTGCTGTCTAAGTGAATACAGCAGCCTCTGGTTCAGGCACAGGCAGAAGCACAATGCAAACCTTTGCACTGCATGTATGACCATTTTCGATTATCTGGCCCCTGACCTATTGGGTTGTGATGTGGAAGGGTTCCTAGCAAATGTTCATGTCCCTGCCCTTCCTTCTGAAACATTTTGTCCCCTACTAACAGAAATTTCCAGTGAAGAGATACTCTGATCTAGGGTTGCTCAGAATCCATACTGACATAATCTGATTCTTCAGATTTCAGCACTTTTTTCAGAATTCAGAATTTCAGTGTTGAAGTCCAAAAATCCAAATCCCAAAAACAACCCCACTCAGATGCGGAATTGGAATCTGATTCTGGGACGGATATTGGTAGGCCAGTTCCACCATCGGAATGCACCTGTCTGAGTGCGCCTGTCATTAGGGTGCCAGGGATTTTACTTCACCTCCCACTTTTAATGCGGCAGGCTGTGCCCTCAAACCCCCCCATGTGAGGGGCTGTGCCCCCATGCCCCCTTAACTATTTATTCTAGCTCCAGTGGGAGCAGACTTTGGGGAAGGGGTGGCAAATTTTGAAGTGTGGTGCCCTATTGATGGGCGCACTCGGACCGGTACATGGATGGCTGGAAAGGGGCCTACTAGCATCAATTCCTGGGTTAGCTGTCCTCCAGAGATGCTAGAGATGCTGTATGGGACAGAACTCTGTCGAACTACCCCGGGTTTGGTGCTAGTAGGCCACTCCAGCCAACAATGACAGTAAATCAATGATGTCACATAATAATCAGTCAAGAGCAGGATGTGTGTGTGTGACTGTGTCAGCTGGGACCAGGACCAATTGATAGGTAGTTGTACTGGAGGAAAGAAAAGTGACAGGAACACCATTTTATGGCTGTTTGAATGACTGCTTAACCATGGACTAGATTTCTGAAGAACTATATGTTTTTTTGGTAGTCCAACATCCAGTTCATGCAGTAATTTATGGACTACCAAAGAGCCATAAGAGTTTGATATGTCCACCTGCTCACCCCATTGTAGCTTCTATAGGTTCTTTAACCGAGCTGCTAGCAAAGTTCGTAGAACAGATCAAAATGATACCTCCTATGGCCTCTAGCTATATATGAGATAACACTCACATTTTACAAACCTTGAACGACCTGTATGTGGAACCAGAAT
This sequence comes from Neoceratodus forsteri, assembly GCA_016271365.2. Lineage (NCBI taxonomy): Eukaryota > Metazoa > Chordata > Ceratodontiformes > Ceratodontidae > Neoceratodus > Neoceratodus forsteri. The sequence goes on along the minus strand of CM028134.1, from coordinate 344,860,610 downwards.
GGTGGTTTGTCACATTGGATGTGACGGCCTTATATACAAACATTCCCCATTCAGAAGGATTGGAGGCTGTAAAAGAGGCTATGACAAACAATGCAGAACACAGTCAGGCAAATTGAAAATTGTGGTGACTCTAGTAGAGTTTGTATTGACATGTAACACCTTTAAATTTGGTAGTAACTTCTATGTCTAGATGAAAGGCACCGCAATGGGTGCTGTGTTTGCACCATCATGTGCTAACATAATCATAGCAAACTGGGAACAGTCAGCCATCAGAGATGCCAATGTAACCCATTTCAGGAGAAGTAAAGCTCTATAGATGTTACATAGAAGATCTGTTAATGGTGTGGAAGGGCACAAGAGGGGAACTGAATAAGTTTATCAAATTCCTGGAATCTACAAACAATAATTTAACATTTTCTGTTTTAGCAGATCAACACACCATAAATTTTCTTGACCTAAGGATCACAAAGGATGGAACCCCAGAGATGGGTGTCACCACTGAGCTGTTCAGAAAGAAAAGTGACAGGAACACCATTTTACATTATAACAGTTGCCACCCTCGACACCTAGTTGATAATGTGCCTTATAGACAAGACTCCTGGAATTCTGCGATTCTGCAGTTGCGGAATTTGCCACAGAATTTGCGTCATGCCGCAGAATATATATAGTGCTGCAGAATTCATTGTTTTTGGTGAATTTTCATATAAATATTCTGTTTTTCCATAGTGTCAGGCTTTCTTTCCCATCTCGTTTATCCTGAAGCCCCTCCTCTATGCTTAGTATATGATGTCATCGATGACATCACATCATATTTAGCCAATGACAGGACTGCATTCTGCCAGAGAAGTGAATAAATCATGCCGCAGAAATCAGAAAATGCTGACGCAGATGTCAAGGAGCCCTGCCGCAGAAATCAGAAAATTCTGCCGCAGAACACCAGGGCCCTGCTTATAGACAATATATGTGACTCAAAAGAAACTGCTGTGCCACAGAGACTTTTGACAGTGGGGTGAAACAGATGACACAGCACTTTGTTCAGCATGGCTACTCACAAAAGCCATGTTTACATGATGGCAGTGCTCTGACATCTGTGCCACTCCCTTAAGGCTGTGCTCCCTGCTCCTTCAGTAATTCACATTTACACAGCCTGCCCTCACAGCGCTGCAGGTCACTCTGAGGAGGGGCCGGGAATTCACCGGAGGATGAAGGATAGATAGCCCTTGCAGCAGAGAGAGCGCAGCAAAGCATTCACACCACCATGTAAAGAGCACACTCCTCTGCTGATCCCCCAACTGAGTCGGATGAAAAAAAGGATCCGAAGGGGGCTTAAGGTGCTCTGGAGAGTGCTTACACTGCCGACTTTGCAGCACATCAACCCTTATGCATGGGTTGATGCACCTGCAAAGTCAGCAGTGTAAACAGGGCTAAAGGGTGTTAAACAGTAACATCCAGAAAATCCACGAAGTACCCAGGGAACAGCTTTTACAACCTAAAATTCATCAGCAAAAACAAAATAGGTACATGAACTTTGTTACAACCTTTACTCCCCAGTCCTTTGTCATAAAAGAAATTCTCAACAAACATTGGCATGTTTTGCAACTGGAGTCTAAATTAGCAACCTGGACTAATAATGCCCCTATTACTACATAGAATGGGTAGGACCATTAGAGACCATGTAGTCACAAGCCAACTGAAAACATCTAATGAAACAGTGTCTCTAAAGTTGCCACATAGGATGCATAAATGGAATAAAGAGGGTTGCCCAATTAAAAGGGCAGACCCCATTGTCACAAGGCCCTGACAGTAAGTGTGGGAAGCTCGGGAAGGGGGAAGGGGTGGGCCGAGGGGGGGAGACCCAAGAAAGCCATGAGGTCATGGAAGGAGAGGACCTTATGAGGTCACAAAAGGGGTGGGAAAAGGGGAGTGGTGGGAACAGTGAGGTGGCAGCAGACGAGTGGCCAAGGGAGCCAGGGGGCAGGTACAAAGGGGGCCATTTATAAGGGACTGCACATCAAGGGGATCTCACAAAATTGCTCCAAGAGTTTTTTCCTCTAGAAGCACATCAGTTTTGGCAAGATTTTGGGAGCCTGTGGGCATTTTGATTAGTGAGGTATTCTGAGTTTATTAAAAAAAAAAAAAAGAAGCTATATATAAGAGAAGTCAAAGTTAATTATCATCATGGTAAGTTACACCTGAGAATAAGAAGAGAAGCCTGAGGAGCCGAGCTTGGTGCAGTGAGTAAAAACTACAAGCTACAGTGAGGAGATAAGGTACAACCTATACTGTGCAGGATTGCATAACGCTGGAGGTGATGCTTGGTTTGTGGGGTGTTTTAAGTAGATAGGCGAGAGGCAGCGAAACGCTGAGGTGTGGGTGGATTGCAGATAAAATGCAGTACAAGCAGAAAAAGGCTGGAGAAGTGCTTGTTTGGGAAGAGGAAGCCTGAATGAGAGGCGAGGCATTTTCATTTGATTGTGTAAATTGGTTGGAACCAGAATACTGGTGAGGGCTATGGTTCGGGGACTGGTAAGAGAATGAGGCACAAGGCTCCCTGCACATCCACTTGCTAGTGCTAAGTGGAGGTCGCTCCAGTCGGGTAGTTGTGTGTGCCTGATGCAGGCGGCTCCAAGTTTTGAATGTTGTTGGGAGTGGGAGAGCTGCAGTGCCAAGGATTTAAAGAAAGAACAGACAGTGGCATTTCTGTTTGCCACCTGCAGGGTGAATGCTGGGGGGGTTCATTTTCCACTGCATGAGGAAGCAAAAAGGGACTGCAAGCATGCAGAAATGTGATGATTAATGAGTGAGGGAAGAGCTTTGAGAGAGAGAGGAGAACCGAATGCTGGCAAGCACGTAAGTACCACCCACGACTAGCCTCTCTGCAAGGTGAGTGAGTTGAGCACATGATTCTTTCAGGACAGCTGGGAGACTGTGGATCTGGATTTAAGTAGTGTGTGTTTGCTCGCAGAAGCATGTAGGAGCATAGGTAAGTGGCAGAACAGGGTGCAAGTGAGTCACACAGGCAAGAGGGGCAAGAAGCCTGGGCCTACCACGTGGGATGGCATCTCATGTCATCACCATGTGGTATGGGGCCTGAAGCAACAGGGCAAGGTGCATGGAAAGGGATTGGTTTAGCTGTGGGGGATGCAAGGGGGGATGCTTGTTTACAATGCAGGAGGTGCCCTTGCGAAGAGGTGAGGATTTTTGCAAAAAAGGTGACTTTTTGGGCCTGCGAGTGAGGCATACAGCCAGGAGCAGCCAGAAGCCCGGGGTTACCATGTGGGAAGGCATCAGATGTCATCACCACACAGTACAAGGCCGGAGGAGCGAGACAAAACAATCAAGGGAGTTTGTTTTATTGAAGGCCACTTCAAGGAATTAATTTCAGTGATCAACCACCTTCCCTGATAGGGGAACAAAAGACAGCTTTTGTAAGGGGACGGGGGGACAAAGGAGGTGGGGCAAGTGAGCAAAAGTGGGGAATGGGTGAAGCCCAGATGTAGGGGTATGGAGGGGCTCCTAGCTACTGCACAGAGCTTCCTCTCCCCTAGGGGACAATAAGCCAGCGAATAGGAGGGCACATTAAGGCCCGGTGGTGGTTTGCCGTGGGGGGAAGGAGCCCACCCCCCTCCTCCCGCCCCTCATGCAGCGAGGGGATCGGGGGCAGTCCAAGATGTGGTAGGCCTTGGGGGATCTTAGCTTGGGGATCATTTCAAAGCATTTTTCAGAAAGGGGGATGATACTGCAGGGAGCAGGAGAACGAGGGGGAGCAGAGGACTCTCTCCCACAGCACGGTTGTAAAAGGGGGGCATTGGGGGACAATAAAAGGGATGATGCAAGAAGGGATACCACAGCATGTGAAGGATCTGGGCTTAGTCAGCTAGTGCTAAAGGCTAACTGTCACAATTTCGCTTGGTAGGTACAGCAGAAGGGGAAGGATGGCACCAAAGAGAGTCAAGCCTAACAAAGAAGAATGCTACCGTGCAGTGATGGATCTGGCCGAGAAAGCGAACCGGCTGCTGGAGGTATCGGGGGGGAGAAAGACACTAAACAGAAGATGAGGCAAGGGAAGGAATGGGAGAGGAGTAAGAGAGTGCCTAGAAGGCAAGGGGTACCAGATCATAGGAATGGGATACCGGTACCAGCCCCTCTGGTTCCACCTCCCTGTGACCTGATTCTCGAACCAAACCCGGAACCAGTCCCAACACTGGTGCCAGATCCTCCCACGCCCATGATTCCACTGCCCCTGCCAGAACCGGCACTGCCACCACAGGTCCCAACACCCATGCCAGGCCCAGCAGGAGTGCCTCAGCCAGGGACCGGCAAACCACAGCCAGGCATAACAGGTAATCATGTGGTGACACTGGAAAGTAGTGTCAAAGAATATGTGGAGCAGATGCTAAAAGGTATGGTAGAGAATGGTTTGGGACAGCTGGAGAAGTCTTTAGGTGAAATCAAGGGAACAGGGATGGATGTGGGGTCAGGGGTGTCAACTGGGGTCCCCATGGTGGGACACCAGGGGTTCAGCTGGCGGACCATGTCCCCACGGCTGTGAAAGTGAAGATTTGGAAATGAGAATATGTCAACATCTTCACCCTGGCAAATGTCAACACTATGGACAAGTATGAGGAGAAGGATAGTAGACCAGGGAGGGGCTGTGGACATGGCCTACCTAGACTTTAGCAAGGCATTTGACACAGTCCCACACAAAAGATTAATAGTCAAATTAACCAGCCTGGGAGTGGGACCCAGGGTGGTAGCCTTGGTAAAACATTGACTGGACAACAAGACACAGAAGGTAATTGTAAATGGAGTCCACTCTGAAGAAAGGGGGGTTACTAGTGGAACGTAAGGTTCAGTATTGGGGCCAGTCCTTTTAATGTCTTCATCAGTGACATTGCAGAGGGACTGAAGGAAAAGTATGCCTTTTGCAGATGACACAAAGATCTGCAACAGGGTTGATACACAAGGAGGCATGGAAAGGATGAAAAGGGACTTGGCAAGGTTGGAGGAATGGTCAGAAGTATGGCAGCTAGGATTCAATGCAAAGAAGTGCAAAATAATGCACCTGGGAAACAAGAACCCAGGGGAAGAATACACAATGGGTGGAGAGGTAGTAACAACAACAAAAAGGAAAGGGACCTGGGGTAATCATATCAGATGACCTTAAGGTTAGCAAGCAATGTGAGAAGGCAGTAGGGAGGGCCGGGGTATACTGGGATGTATAGGGAGAGGCATCATCAGCAGAAAACAGGAAGTTGTTATCCCTCTGTACAGACAGTTGGTGAGACCCATATGGAGTACTGTGTCCAGTTCTGAGACCCCATCTCCGCAAGGACATAGACAGGATAGAGGCAGTCCAGAGGAGGGCAACTCAAATGGTGCAGGGTCTGCAAGAGAAGCCGTATGAGGAGAGACTAAAGGAGCTTAATATGTATACCCTTGAGGAAAGAAGGAAGGGGGGGACATGATAGAAACTTTTAAGTACCTCAGTGGAATCAACAAAGTCCAAGAGGGTAGCATCTTTCAGAAAAAGAGACGTGCAAGAACAAGGGGACACAATTTAAATAGTAGGGGGGCGGTTCAGGGGCAATGGGAGGAAGTATTATTTCACAGAGAGGGTAGTGGATGCATGGAACAGCCTTCCTGAGGAGGTTGTGGGGTCTAAATCTGTGGGAGAATTCAAGAATGCATGGACAGACATAAGGCAATTCTTGTGGGGGTAGGAAGAAATAGGCTGTTGGTTAACTAGGATCTGCGGCCTATCCTGTAGGTAGGGAAATGGGCAGACTAGATGGGCCTAGCGATCCTTATCTGCCGTCAAAGTCTATGTTTCTGTGTTTCTATGATAGCTTCAAGAAGAAGGATATGGCAGCGGCGATAGTTTTATTGGGAAAAGGGGAGGAAGACAAAATGGGGAAAGGTAAAACTTGGGACAATTGGTCCATGAGATTTACTTATTTTATGGCCATAGTCATTGACAAGCGGCTGGAGCTAGCTACCCAGCTCCTCACCTATTCACTCATCATTAAGAATGTATATAAGAAAGGGGGTCACAGCTGGTTAAGGTATGATGAGAAATTTAGGAAAAGAATGGCACATTTTGGGGATGTAAAATGGGATGGCAGGCAGATAGACCTGCGGCTGTAAATCTACACTGGGCCAACTGAGAAAGAGATGGAGGGAGACAAACGAGGGGGAACAGCTGCGAAGGCTTGTTGGGATACAACATTTTGCTCATGGCCAAACTGCCAATTCCAGCACGCTTGTTCTAAAATGGGGACATCACCCGTGTCCAAGTGCAGTACAGTTGGAAAAAGGACTGGCAACCAGGATAATTCATACCAGCAACCCTTTTAGGCCAATCCAGGTCCTTTAGGGTCAGCAGTGAGGAGGGGCAACAGGGGAGGATGGCGGAGGGAGGGGACACGGCTATCAAAACCTGACACCAGGACAATTGAGGACCAGTGAGAGTGGGGGTCTGGCTGGCCCGGACACCCATAAGAGCGGAGGCAGTAGAAAGGTGGCTGGGGGGGGGCTACCTGGATTGGGAGGCAGCCAGAAAATTGCAGACAGGCTTTAAGTCAGGTTTTAGTTTACAGTTTCAAGGAAGGTGGGAAGCAATGAAGGCAAGGAACCTCAAATCCACATGGGGTAAGGAGGCCACGTTGACACATAAAATTTGAAAAGAGGTGGCAGCAGGAAGGGTGGAAGGGCCATTTGCCTCCCCTCCATTGCCAAACCTAAGGATCTCTCCATTGGGTTTAGTGCCCAAATAACAGCCAGGGGAGTACCAGGTGATACATCACCTATCCTACCCGGAAGGGAAGTCAGTCAATGATACGATAGGTGAAGAGGACAGTAGGGTCACATGTGCCACCCTGGAGGATGCAGTGCGACTCATCAGGGCTAAGCAGAGCACCTGGTTGGCCAAAACGGACATAGAGTCAGCATTTCGGTTACCGCCAGTTAGTCCAGTGGATTGGGACCTACTAGGATTTCAGGTGGATGGGCAGTATTATTTTGATAAGGCCATGCCGATGGGATGTTCCATAGCATGCACTACTTTCTAGATGTTCAGTACTTGGCTGCAGTGGGTGTTTCAGATGCGGTACGGGTACCAGACAGTGGTGCATGACTTAGATGATTTCCTGTTTATTGGGGAAGGGGAAAAAGAGACCAAAGCCATGCCACATGACTTCAAAGTGCTATGCCAAGAATTGGGGGTGCCCCTAGCAGAGGATAAGATGGAAGGGCCCAGCTGAACGATAGAATTCCTAGGGCTGGAACTGGACATGGCACAGGAACTATACTACTTACCGGGCAAAAAGGTGGAGAGATTACGTGAATTATTGGGGAAGATTGGGGACCGCAGGAGGGTGCAGCTCCAACAGGCACAACAGCTGTTGGGACACCTACATTTTGCATGTAGAACCATTGCTCCAGGGTTCAGGTTTACGTGGTGTCTAGCTTGGGCAACGTGGGGGGCAACACAGCCCCACCACTGGGTAGATATTAATAAGGGGACCAGGGAGGATATGTTGATCTGGGAACATTTCCTTCAGGAGTACAACAGACAGACTTTCTGGCAGGATGATTGGCTATAGAATACCGATATGCAGCTGTACACAGATGTGGTGGGCGGAAGTGGCATGGGGGGTTATTTCTAAGGAAAATGGTTCATGGAAGCATGGCCGAATGACTGGGTAAGGGAAGGGGTGAAGAAAGACATCACTTTCCTGGAACTGTTTCCCATATGGGTGGCAATGCTAGTTTGGGGACACGAGCTTGGGAACAAGAAAATAACCTTCTGGAGTGATAATAAGGCAGTGGTGGAAGTGCTGAACAAGAAGAGGACAAAGACAGACAGGGTCATGAGGGTTTTAAGTAGGATGGTATGTCTAGGCCTGACCTTGAACATGTCATTCAGGGCTAAGCATATTGATGGTGTGGACAGTGTGATTGCTGATTGCCTCTCCTGATTGCAGATGGACAAATTCCAGACTGTCACACCCGGAGCAGAGTTTGGGGGGACCACCATCCCAACGCACGTATGAACGATTGGATTGGGGGAGCTGAAGCACTGTTCCACAATTCCTGGGCCCCCAGAACCCTTAGAGCTTATGAAACCTCTTGGAGGGTGTTTCAAAGATTCCGGGAGCAATATGGCAGGCAGGTAAGTGGGGCAGTAATATGGGAGCAGGTAGCCCGATTCATTGTAGCAGGTTGGAACCAGCACATGGCGCATGTGACCATGGGGGTGCACCTGGCAGCCATAGGGCAGATTTGTACCCTGAGGGGCTGGGAGGACCCAACGGAAAGCAACCTGGTCTGCAGAATGATGCAGGACTGGATACAGGGAAGAGGATAAGAAGCAGGATGCCAGAAAGCTGATGTTGGAGTCCTTGATGGGGCAGTTGATGGGAATATTACCCCATGTCTGCAGCTCTAGGCAGTGCTGTTTAAATCCCTGTATGCTACCATGTATAGCGGGGCTTTTAGAGTGAGTGAAGTGGTGGGGCATGGCAGGAAGGTAGAAGGAGGGGGGATGCAATGGGACGATGTAGAATGGGCTGGAGAAGCAATTGCCATACTATTAAGGAGATCAAAGACTGATCAGCCGGGGCAGGGCAGTAGGGTGTGGTTAAGAAAGCATCCTAATGCAAGCACTTGCACAGTGGGGGCTCTACATGTGTACACGGCAGAGCACCTGAAAGTAGAAAGCTCTGCACTGTTCATACATGGGGACGGCAGGCCAGTGTCGGAGTACCAGGTGATAGGGGTGCTGCACAAAGGCCTTAGATTCCTAGGAGAACCGGGGGAGGGATACTCCTCCCACTCATTTAGGATTGGGGTGGCCTCTATGATGGCAGCACAAGGCAGCAGGCCTGTGGAGATTAAGGAGAAGGGCAGGTGGACTTCGGATTGTTATAGAAAGTACATACGGAAATTGCCACAATAATGATGTTTCTGTTTTCTTTCCCATAGCAGGTACAAGGGTATGGGGGTAAAGGGGGATGGAGGGATTTGGGGAAATTAATATACATGAGATTAATCAATTTGCTTTGGATTATGCAGGGAGGTCCCAGAGACTCGAGGCATGGATCTGCTGACATTCGTTTATTCACTGGGTGAAAAAAATGGGCAGCCAGGAGACAAGGGGGAAAGCAGTTGTGTTTGGACAGCAACACCATCTGGCTGGTTTGGAAAGGATGGCATGGAATGAAGTGGGTGCAGCTGTTGCCAGAACTCAGGGAGATCAGGAAGGAGCATAGTTGGACAGACTTAATTGTGATACACCTGGGGGGTGATGACCTGGGTACAAGGCCCTGGCTGGAAATATTTTACCAAATAAAATGCGATGCAGAGAAAATGAAAGAATGGTGGCTGGAGGTCACATTAGCCTGGTCCGAGATCACACCTCGAAGGGTGTGGCAGCAGGTACAGCAGAAGAGAAAGGATGGCACCAAAGAGAGTCAAGCCTAACAAAGAAGAATGCTACCGTGCAGTGATGGATCTGGTTGAGAAAGCGAACCGGCTGCTGGAGGCCACAAGGGAATGGACAGGGCCAGGAAGTGCATGAATGCGTGTGTGGGCAGACTAATCAAAGGCATGGGAGGAACAGTCACCCACCATGGAATTTTAGGAAGGGTGGACAAATTTTATAGGGAAGATGGGATACACCTCTCAGTATTGGGCTTGGCGTTGTTTAACACAGAGATAGGGAACACAATCGAGTTTTGGCTGTGGCAGAGAAGTGAAAGGGGATAAGGAGAGGACATAAGGCCAGTAGAGGGGAGTGGGAGGGAGAAAGGGGGGACAAAAAGGGGGAAGTCCCCCGTCCATTGCAAGCTGGTGGTGGACCAGTGGAAAAAGGGGGAAGGAGGACAGGGAAGAAAGGGAGGAAAAAATGGAAAACAATCAATGGACACAGCATTGAGAAGCAAGAGGCAGGGGTATGGTGTGTACACTCATACCCCTTGACAGCATAAGAGGAAGAGGCTTAACCCCCCCAGGATGTACATCTGGGGGGCAGAAGAAAAAGAAGAAAGTGATAGAATGTATCAATTGAACATGAATATTTATTTATTTAGTTTTTGTTGCCCGGGAAAGTGCACTAGACAAATCCTGCCTATTTTCAGGCAAGACCCGGGGAAGGGGATACAGATGAATGCGAACAGACCTTGAACCAGATTAAATAGAAATGTATACACTGTATATAAATATTATGGGGAAGAGATGAGAAAATGGAAATGGGGAACACGTATCAGGTTATGGCAATGTATTGTGAACAATGATTTTGACTATTCATTAAATTGATTGCCAAACTGGGCAACCACACATAAGTTTGTTCATGTCTTTATTGGAGGGGTTCTGGGGACAAAGAGGGTAACCCAATTAAAAGGGCAGACCCCATTGTCACAAGGCCCTGACAATAAGTGTGGGAAGCTCGGGCGGGGGGTGAAGGAGGTGGGGACCCAAGAAAGCCATGAGGTCATGAAAGGGGAGGACCTGATGAGGTCAGAGAAAGGGCAGGCAAAGGGGAGTGGTGTGAACAGTGAGGTGGCAGCAGATGAGTGGCCAAGGGAACCAGGGGGCAGGTACAAAGGGGGCCATTTACAAGGGACTGCACAACAAGGGGATCTCACAAAATTGCTCCCAGAGTTTTTCCCACCCACCCACTCTGAAGGAAGGAAGTAGCAAAGGGCTCTGTGGTAGGTGGAGCACAGTGGCAGGCTGCAAGTATGGACTGCCGAAGGTGGACAGCAGAGGAAAAAGGGGGGAGGAGGACAGGAAAGAAAGGGAGGGAAAAATGGAAAACAATCAATGGACACATTATTGACAAGCAAGAGGTAGGGGTACGGTGTGTAAGCTTGTACCCCTTGACAGCATAAGAGGAAGAGGCCGAGCCCACCCCCCAGGATGTACATCTGGGGGGGCAGAAGAAAGTGATAGAATGTATCAATTGAACATGAATATTGATGTATATACTGTATATAAATATTACGGGGAAGAGATGAGAAAATGGAAATGGGGAAGACGTATCATGTTATGGCAATGTATTGTGAACAATGATTTTGACTATTCAATAAATTGATTGCCAAACTGAGCAACCACACATAAGTGTGTTTGTGTCTTTATTGGAGGGGTTCTGGGGACAACTGCTCTTTTTGCAAGCATTTGAAACTGAGGGATATGTTCCAAAATCCATATAATGGAAAGAACTTTGTTGCTAAATGTTTTGTGGATTGTAATTCTGAGTATGTAGTACTGTATATAAGGCTACCTGTAAATGTGATTGTTTTTATATTGGAAAAATGAAAAGAAAATTTAAACTATGTGTTGGGGAACATTTGAAGGCCATAGAAAAATGTGATAGAAGCAATGCTTTAACTTTACATACAAAAGAAAAAGATCCAGGGCATGTCTTTTTGTTCCAGGGTATAGACAGAGTTCGAGCTATGCCAAAGGGAGGGGATATGAATAATGCATTACTGCAGAAGGAGAGTTTCTGGCAGTATACTTTGGGTGCCATCATAAGGAGTGATCTAGGACTTAATGACAGATTTCAGTTAAAACCATTCCTAAAGGTATAATTAGTGCTGTTTTTACAAACATTAGAGTCTACTTAGGATTCAATTAATATATGTTTGAAATCCATGGGTGGGTTAAATAGTATTCCTTATTATGAGGGGTTATACACATATGCATATTTGGTATAGAAATATAGTCAACCGCACCTTATGTACTGGAAAGTGTGTAGTGTCTATAATTATCATTATGTCAGCAATCATTGCTGGATGTACAGTCCCTTTATCTTATGGATTGGGAAGACTGTTTTGTGTATGCTATCTATATGCGGACCATCTGTTGGGTGTATACACGTTTTAAATATCTTGTTCTTTATTTTCTCCCCCCTTCTTTTCACATGTCATTTGCTTCACATCAAGTGATACTTTTTAGGTTGCTCACCAGTGGCACTTCGCTCTTATTTATTTATATGTTCATGTTTTATTATATGTGCTTCAGCATGTCAGGAACAATAGAGTTGGATAATCGTAGCACTGTCACTTTAAGGATTACCCTTTTAATGTTTTCTTGTGCACATGTGCAAGAAACATTATGTGGCAGCTTAGGAGAGAAGCGGGTTGTGGAGCTGCGGCACTGTGGCGGCTAATGCCACCACTGCATTTGTGGGCTTGGTAATGTGTACCCAATGTGATGGCATGCTCCTACTGACACTAGTTCTGCAAGCATGCCATCAACTTGAAACAAATTGGCCGCTGCAATGAGGGAGCAAACCATCATTGCAGGGCGGTGCCTTGTGTGGTGTAACATTTCAATTAACATAGTAGTGGCTGTTGCCATCCACCTCTCACAGTCCCCATGAAAGCCGATGTCAGGGGGTGTCCAATCCCCCTGTCAAAATGCCACCTCCCCAGTTCATTTTGCCGATGGGGGAGGCCAATTCCCATCGGCTTAATGTCTCCCCCAGTCAGTAGTGTACCAAGTGGGGTGCCTAATCCACCTCAGCTCATGTGCTCCCCCCAAACAAAGACAAATTTGATGTGCCGACGGGGTGCCCAATCCCTGTAGGCTCCAGGCCCCCCCAACAAACACCCAGGTGGCATGCTGAAAGCCCACCCCAGCATGCCAGTTGTCTCTGTAAAAGGAAAAAACAGTCCCAATGTTTTTTTTTTCCCCCTGTGAAAACAGAAAACTGTCCCTCGTTGTCTCCGGTGCCCCCTCCCACAAACCACACCCACCTTCTGTGCACTGCACCTCCCCACACCCCCCTCACCCCATATTTACCTCTGGAGTCTGGAACAACGATCTTCGGTGGAACGGGAACATGTCTGCACTCTTCAAAGCTGACCGCGAACTGAAGAAATGCCGGTTAGCTATATAATGACATAAATGTTGTTGTTTTTTTAACTTAGGTAGATGTCTCACCCATTTTTGCAATTGGCACCAAATTTTCAACATGGGGTTCTTGGGACCCCTCCTCATAAATTCAGTCACTGTCATGTAGTAATTCGGTCACAAAAGGTGATTTCATGGTCACTGCACGGAATCACCTTTCAGAACTAATTAACAAAACAACAGTGTCACTGTTCATGAGATGGGCTCTCAAAAAGCCTATGTTGTAAATTTGGTGAAAAAATTCCAAAAAATGACTGTCAATCAATCAGTCATCATCATTTATTTATAAAATAGCGCTATTCCAAAACCATAGTGCTAGTACACAAACATTAAAAAAGTTCATGTAAAAACAACTGCAGGAGCTCAGATAAAATCAGAAAACATCAAAGTAAATAAATTACGTTTTTAAAGCAGATTTAAAACTCTCCACCATCAGGCACTGTCAGATCCGATGAGGTAGAGAATTCCACAGGCATGGGGCCACAAATTCAAACGCACGAACCCCAGATGACTTTAAATGAACCCTGGGAATCTCTAGCAATCCCTCATCGGTGGAGCGAAGTGGCCCGGAGGGGCAATAGGGATGAAGAAGATCTTGCAGATAACTCGGTCCCTGTCTGTGTAGGGTCTTATAGGTCAGTAAACTGACCTTAAAGGTAATCTGCCACTGAATAGGCAGCCAGTGCAGATCGCACAGCACCGGCGTGACATGACAGCTATGAGGTAGCCCAGTCAACAACCTAGCTGTCGCGTACTGCACCAGCTGCAAGCAGTGAATATCAACCCTCAGAAGCCCTAGGTACAGGGCATTATAGTAATCAAAGCATGAGGTTACAAAGGCATGAACCAAAACTGGTAGGTCATTGGGTGGAACTAGGTGCTTGATCCGGGCTACATTCCTTAGATGGTAAAAGGCAGTCTTGACAACAGATGACACCTGATGTTTAAGCATTAATCCATCATCAAGAATCACACCCAGATCTTGTACCTGTTCAGAGGTCATCAGCTGACAACCACCGAGCCAAAGCCCCAAAACTCACCCCCGAAATGCGCCCTTCCAATGGCCCCTCTACCTGACTACCTGGGTCCACCACCAAAACCTCAGTCTTGTCTGAATTCATCCTCAGCCAGTTGGCACTCATCGAATCCTCAATATCAGAAAGGCAGTTGTTAAAACTTGAGATAGTTCCCCCCGATCAGGCACAAAGGACAGGTAGAGCTGAGTATCATCTGTACAGTAGTGAAAACTCAGCCCATACTGCCTTACAATGTCTCCCAATGGCAGCATATACACTGTGAACATGGTGGACAGCACAGAGTCCTGCAGGACCCCACATGGCAGGAAGACCTTGTCAGAGGAGTAAACTCCACAGACAACTCTCTGAAACCTGCCAGTGAGGAAACAATGGAATCATCTGAGGACTGTACCAGACAGTCCACAGATTAACCACAGGTGCTCGACTAACACTCCATAGTCCACAATGTCAAATACCGCCAAGAGATCAAGAAGAACCAAGATAGAATGATTCCTCTGATCTCTTGCTATTAGGAGATTATTGAGGACCCGAACAAGGGATGTCTCAGTACTATGCTGTTTCCAAAAACTGGACTGGAGAGGATCGTAGATGTCATAGAATGGTCAAATGATCCTCCAACTGCAGTGTGACCACCTTTTTAATAACCTTACTCACAAAGGGAAGGATAGAGATAGGTCTGTGGTCAGCAAGACAGTCCGGGTTGAGAGATGGTTTCTTAAGAAGGGGTATCACTACCGCCTCCTTCAGGGTGTCCAGAAACACCCCAGAATCTAATGAATGCCAGACTATCTCAGCAAGGACCAGGTCGATAGTCTCAACACACCCCACAAGGAGGTGCATTGGGCCTGGGTCCAAACCACAGCAGGTCCAGATGCAGAGACTGGATAATCTTCACGACATCCCCGATTGCCGGCTGGCCGAAGTCAGACCAGACAGATCAAGGAGCTGCCACCTCCCAACGATCACCATCAGCCCTGTTGGAGCACCCTGTGTGAATCTCAGACCTGATGTTGGCAACCTTATCAGCAAAAAAGTGAGCAAACTAGTTGTATTTCTCTTGTGACAATGCTCTCCGACACTGCAGACAGGCTGGACTGTACAGTCTGTCTACAGTTCGGAAGAGCAGAGCCCATTGATTTTGTGCTGCAGCAATCTCCCTGGACAAGAACTCTTCCATTTTATGGGAGATAGCCAATTGATAGTCGTTATAATGGGCTAACAATCTAAGTCTATCGTCATCCAGGCCCAATTTTTGCAAGCGACACTCCAGCCTTGTCCCACTTTCCTCAGCTCCCTCAAGGTCCCATCAAACCAAGGGGACTGAGGGTGCTAGGTAAGGGGGAAAACATGGACAGGAATGAGACAATCCAGCGCCCCAGTCCCAGTGTCATTATAACCCCGGAGTAGGGTATCTGGGTCACCGCTATTCCTCTATATAACTGTGTTATGAGCGTGCATTGTGCAGTTTACATGCACACTTGTAACTTCGAGAATTTGTAATATTTTCACTCCAGATTTTCAACATTGCCATTTTTTCACACCTCCATATGAACAGTACAGCTGCCATTTTTCACATCCTGGCCGAAATGTGTTTTCATACATCCGGCGCACAATGGCGGTCGCTGTGGGGAAAATCAATGTTTGGGACAGGTTAAAAAATCACAGTGACACTGTTCATGAGCAGAGGTCCCAAAATGTCTATATTGAAAATTTGGTGACAAAACTCCACAAAATGACAATGTTATGAGTGTACATTGCATAGTTTCCACCTTACACTCATAACCCGAGAATTTGTACTATTTCCACTCCAGAGTTTCAACATTGCCATTTTGCACACCTCTTATGAACAGTACAGCTGTCATTTTCACATCCTGCCCGAATGTGTTTTCGCACATCTGGCACACAATGGTGTGGTCGCTGTGGGAAATCATTGTTTGGGACAGATTAAGAAAATCATAGTGACACTGTTCATGAGCAGAGGTCACAAAATGCCTATGTTGAAAATTTGATGAAAGAATTACTTAAAACGACTGTGTTAAGAGTGTGCATTGCTCAGTTTCCACGCGACGTAGAAGTTCGAAAATTTGTAATATTTTCTCTCAGATTTTCAACATTGTCATCTCTTTACACCTCCCTATGAATGGTACAGTTGTCATTTTCACAGCCTGCCTGAACCATGTTTTCACACATCTGGTGAAGAATAGCCTGGTCGCTGTGGGAAATCAACATTCAGGACAGATTAAAGTAATGTTCTGACTTAGCGCTATATGGTATTGGGCTTCATAGCCCAATACCTTATAGCTGTGTGAGCATACAGTAGCAAAAATTGTTATTTTAAAGTTATTGCTTTTTGTTTTGGAAGGGATCGTAACTAGCGCTGAAGCCTCAGGCAGCCAATCCCTTCCAGCTTCCTGGTGCCGGTGCTCCACCCAACTCCGCCCCCATGCTCCCAGAAATTGTGACATGTGGCCAGGTAGAGCATGGGGGTGAGCCCCATACAAGTCTATGGGGGCTATTTTTAAAGCGGGTTTTTAGCCATTTTTATGTTGATTGCACGCAGTGCAAGAAATGTATTGGGACAGCTTTCTCAGAAGCAGGTTGTGGAGGTGTGGCACTGTTGTGGCAAATGCCCCCACAGCCTGCAAAGGCTTGTCTCGCTTCCTCCAATGCCGTTGCACGCTGCGGGTGACACAAGTTTGGAACCTTGCCACCAACTTGTGACAATTTTGCCACTGCAAGGAGGGTCTGTCTCGTCATTGTAGTGTCAGCCATCCGCTGCAATGAGGGAGCGACCCGTCATTGCAGGGCGAAACTTCCAAACCCTGATACTGTTTGTGAACATGGCGGCAGCTTGCCACCGTGTTCACAAACAATATAACCCCCCCACCATGTTTATTTGCTGACGGGGGCCCCAATCTCTGTTGACTTCAGTGCCCTAATGTTAATTTTGCTGATGGGGAGCCCACTCCCCATCGGCATTCTGTAACCAACCCCCACTTTTATTGTCTGCGACGTGGTGTGCCCAATCCCCATCGGCTACTGCTGCCCAAAGAAAGAGTCTCTTTGGCACGCTGGGAGCCACCCCAGCATGCCAAATGCCCTGTAACATTAAAAACTGTCCCACTACGCCTTTTTTACTTGAAAAAAGGAAACGGTCCCCTGGCAGTCTCCCTAGCCTCCTGCCACAACCTGCACCCACCCACTGTGCACCCTGCCTCCCACACCCCCTCACCCCATACTTACCTCCGGAGTTCAAGCATTGATCTTCGTGGACCGGGAACACGCCTGCATTCTTCAAAGCCAACTGCGAAATGAGGAAATGCTGGTAAGCTGTATAATGGAATAAATAGGGGTTTTCCAACTTTAATGCATATCTCAGTCATGTTTTGGAATTTTCACACAAATTTTCAACATGGGGTTCTTGGGACCCCCTCATGCATTCTTGAACTGCCATGGCATTAATTGGTGCCAAAGGTGATTTAGTGGTCACTGCGTGGGAATCACCTTCTGGGGCCAATAATGAAACAATAGTACCAGTGGTTCATGAGGTGGCTCAAAAGCCCATGTTGCAAATTTGGTGAAAAGCCAAAAATGACTGTTTTACGAAAGCGCAAGGCCACATAAAGTTGCTACGCATGCTCATAACTTCGTGAATTTGCAATATTTTCATGCTAGATTTTCAATGTTGCCATTTTGTCACACCTCCTTGTGAACAGTATAGCTGTCATTGTTCACATCCTGGCAGAAATGTGTTTATGCACTTCCGGCGCAGAATAGCACGGTCACTGTGGGAAATCAGTGTTCAGGACAGATTAAGAAAATGACACTGACACTGTTACTGAGTAGAGGTTCTAAAATGCCTATGTTGAAAATTTGGTAATGGTACTCCATAAAATGACTGTGTTACGGGCGTGCATTGCGCAGTTTGCACGCACACTCGTAACTTCACAAAATTATAATATTTTCACTCCAGATTTCCAACATTACCATTTTACCACACCTACGTATGAACAGTATAGCTGTCATTTTTTCCATTCTGGCCGAAATGTGTTTTCGCACTTCCGGCGCAGAATATGAAGTCACTGTGGGAAATCACTGTCCAGGACAGAGTAAGAAAATGACAGTGATATTGTTCATGAGCAGAGGTTCTAAAATGCCTATGTTGAAAATTTGGTGATGATAACCCATCAAATGACTATGTTACAAGTGTGTGTTGCACACTTTCCACGCACCCTTGTAACTTCGCAAATTTGTAATATTGTCACACCAGATTTTCAATAGTGGCATTTTTTCACACCTCCTTATGAGCAGTACAGCTGTCATTTTTCACATCCTGACCAAAATGTCTTTTCACAGGTCCGGCGCAGAATAACGCAGTCGCTGTGGGAAATCACTATTCGGGACAGATTAAGAAAATGACAGTGGCACTGTTCATGAGCAGAGGCCCTAAAATGCCTATGTTGAAAATTTAATTTGGTAATGAAACTCCATAACATGACTGTATTACAAGCGTGTATTGAACTGTTTCCACGCAGCCTTGTAACCGAATTTTGTAATATTTTCACACCACATTTTCAACAGTGGCATTTTCCACACCTCCTTATGAACAGTACAGCTGCCATTTTCACATCCTGGCTAAAATATGTTTTTGCACTCCTGCCAGAGAATAGCACGGTCACTGTGGGAAATCACTGTTTGGGACAGATCAAGATTGAGCGAGTGATGGGAGGGAGTGACCGAGCTCAACTGAGCTCTGTCAGAACTGCTGCAGATTTGTTAGTTGGCAGAAAAAGGCACCAATGCAAGAGCCCAGTACAAAAGGGCAGCCTGCAGCACTGAGAGAAGCAGAACAAGAGAGCGAGTGATGGAGGGGAGGCGAACTCACCAGAGTGCCGTCAGGACTGCTAAGGATTTCTTTGTGGGCAAAAAAGACATCAATGCAGGTAGGGGCCCAGTGCAAAAGGCCAGCATGCAGCAGTGGGAGAAACAGTACGAGCGAGTGAGACAGGGGGACTGAGTGAGCTCAACGGAGCTGTATCAGGACTGCTGCATATTTCTTTGTGGGCAGAAAAAGGTGCCAATACAGTCAGGAGACCCATACAAAAGGACCGCTTGCATCGCCAGAACAAACAGAATGAGCATGTGAGTGAGGGAGACTGAGCGACCTCAACGGACCTCTGTCAGGGCAGCTGCTGAATTCTTTGTGGACAGACAAAGGTGCCAACGCAGCCAGGAGCCCCATGCACAAGTGCAGCCTGCAGTGCCGAGAGAAACAGAATGCATGAGTGACAGAGCGGTAGTGAGTGAGCTCAACGGAGCTCTATTGTGACTGCCACGGATTTTGTTGCAGGCAGAAAATGCGGCAATGTAGGCAGGAGCCCAGCACAAAAGACTAGCTTGCAGTGCTGGCTGAAACGGAATGAGTGAGTGAGAGAGCTCAATGGAGCTGTGTCAGGACTGCTTCAGATTTCTTTCTGGCCAGAACAAGCCACCAGTGCAGGCAGGAGCCCAGTACAAAAGGGCAGCCTGCAGCGGCAGGACACACAGAATAAGTGAGTGAGGGAGGGGGGAGTGAGTGAGCTCAATGGAGCTCTGTTGGGAATGCTGCAGATTTGTTTGTGAGTAGAAAAAGGCAGCAATGCACGCAGGGGCACAGTACAAAAAGGCAGCCTGCAGTGGCGGGGAAACCAGAATGAGCAAGTGAGAGAGGGGGAGTGAGCAAGCTCAATGGAGCTCTATTGTAACTGCTGCAAATTTCTTTGTGGGCAGAAGAAGGCAGCAATGCAGGCAGGAGCCCAATAGAAAAGGGCAGTCTGCAGCGCTGGCAGAAACAGAATGAGCGAGTGAGAGAAGTGGAGTTAGTGAGCTCTATGGAGCTCTATCATGACTGCTGCAGATTTCTTTGTGGGCAGAAAAAGGTGCCAACACAGGCAGGAGCCCAGTACAAAAGGGCAGCCTGCAGCGCCAGGAGAAACACAATGAGTGAGTGAGAGGGGGGGAGTGAGCGAGCTCAATGGAACTCTATCATGACTGCTGCAGATTTCTTTGTTGGCAGAAAAAGGCGGCAACACAGGCAGGAGCCCAGTACAAAAGGCCAGCCTGCAGCACCGGCAGAAATGGAATGAGTGAGTGAGAGAGGGGGAGTCAGCAGGCTCAACAGACCTGTGTCTGGACTGCTGCAGATTTCTTTGTGGGCAGAAAAAGCCACCAACAGAGGCAGAAGCCCACTACAAAAGGGCAGCCTGCAGCGCCAGGAGAAACAGAATGAGCGAGTAAGAGAGGTGGAGTGAGCCACCTCAACGGAGCTCTGTCAGCACAGCTGCGGATTTCTTAGTGGGCAGAACAAGGTGACAATGCAGGCAGGAGCCCAGTACAAAAGAGCAACCTGCAGCACCGGGAGAAACAGGCTGAGTGAGTGACAGAGGGGCAGTGAGCGAGCTCAACACACCAACGCAATCAACATTCGGCATTGACAAATGCTTGTTTTAACAGTCTTGGGGAAAATTAAAGCAGTTGCTTAACTAGTAGGGTCCCTACTAGTTAAGTGACTGCTTTAATTTTCCTCTAAGACTGTTTAAAATGGCTAAAAACCTGCTTTAAAAATAGCCCCCATAGACTTGTATGAGGCTTGCCCCCACGCTCTCCCTGACCACACATCACAATTTCTGGGAGCGTGGGGGCAGAGTTGAGTGGAGCGCAGGCACCAGGAATCTGGAAGGGATTGGCTGGCCAAGGCTTTGGTGCCAGTTATGATCCCTTCCAAAACAAAAAGTAATAACTTTAAAACTAAGATTTTGCCACCAGTCAGCTTAGGACGATATAAGGTATTGGGCCATGATGCCCAATACCTCTATCAGAAATTTCCTTTAACAAAATCACAGTGCTACTGTTTATGAGCAGAGGTCCCAAATGCTTTCATGAGGTGGGGTCACAAAAAGGCCATGTTGAAAATTTGTAGTGCAAATACCAACAAATGCCTGGGACATTAGGGTTTCTAACCATAACGCTCCACCTATACAGACTAACAGGCATCGGGGGTGTGCCTTTGGATTGCCGGCTGTAATGCTCATGCCATTCCACCCCCACCCCCACCCTACAGCCAGTGACAGGCATCAAGGTGTGCCTTGGATTCTTCGGCCCCAGAGTTCACCCCATTCTCCTATACTGCACCCATTTCAGCATATTTCCTTATGGAATGGGGTGACTGTAAAGCTGAACACCCCAAGGCACACCTCAACACTTGTTGGTGTCTGCAGGATAGGGTGAGGTAAAATGGCTTAAGCGTTATCGGCGATGACCCAAAGTCACACCCGATGCCTGTCCATCTCTGCAGGGTGGGGTTGGCATCACTTCAGTACTTCACTGCCATTCCTATTCTGCATCTGTCTAACTCATGCACTTCCAGTGCTAATACCAGCAAGCAAACATTCGGCATTGACAAATGCTTATTAAATGGTGTTTCTGCTCATGCATGCTATGCATTGATAAAGAGTCCATTGGTGCTCGAAAATGTTTGGCAGCATCAGGTGTTTGGTTTGGAATTTTTTTAACAATAAATGCAGCTTTGTATCGGACATTCCATAGTTTGGAATTTTTTTCCTATGGGGACGGCTTGAGCTCTGCTTCTTCTGCGCGTGTGTGTGGACTGGAGGAGTTACTTTACTTCAGTCGGCAGTCGGGGGCTCCTTAGTGAGCCAGGGCTGTTAAACTGCCCAGAACTATGAGGCAGCAGAGGAGTCCCAACGCCTTGGATGCTATGCGTGAATGGGCAGGGGAGTAGGCTGTGGAAAGTGAAGGCCTGCCTGTGATGGAGATGATCAGCATGCCACACCATCCAGGTCCGACCACTGACTGACAGAGAGACAAGTTGCCAGTTGGAAGGCACAGCAGAACACCCCACCCCGGCCACCCAGCAGTAAGACAGTGAAGGTGATAGGGACTGTAGTCATACAACAAAAGGGTAGGGGAAGTGGAGCAGTTGCAAGCTGGGTGAGGAACTTGTTGTGGACCAGGTGGGGTGGGGGGTTATTCTTACAGGCTGTTAGGATGCAAAACTGGAAATTTTGAGTTAATTTCTGATTGCATTCTGGTGCCATAATCAGAATCAAATTTGTCTTGGAATCAGAATTTTTGTAATTCTGTTTGAACCATGCAAAATGAATTCAAGAAAATCCAAGCACTCCTACTCCAAGCCATTTGTCAGTTGTCAAAGGACACTACTCCTGGCAGCAGTGTGCTCACTACAGTTTTTTTAAGTATCCCTCAGAACAATTGCTGGTGCCTTGGCCACCAATTTTCAGTGGTATCTCACCCAAGGTTCCTTGTCTGAAACCATGTCACATACCATGACTTCTCTTTATAAAAAGGGGAACCACATGATATGAAAGACTGGCAACTCATCAGTCCCATTAATAATGATATTAAAATTTTAGTTAGGATTCTCAGTACTTGACTTATTGCAGTAATACGGAAGTTTCAAACCAGCATCAAGCCTTCTCTGTCACTTCTAGGTATATTCAGGCTAATGTCTTCCTGTGAAAGGTAATTTTTGAGGTTGGACCCATGCAGGTATTGTCTGGTATAGTCACATGCCAACCACTCCACATTTAAGAACAGATTTAAAATGTGGTCATATTCTTGTGCTAGTTGTATGTAAATGCTATTTGTGATTATTTTTTCCATCTTTTGTATACATTGTTCTTTTTAAAATTAGTCGCTGTGTATATTGTATTTATGGATCAGGTCACAAGTGAAAACTGCAATTGTTGCTCTTCTGCTCACCAGAATAAAAAAAATAAGAAATAAATGAAATCATTTTTCTATTTGTAACCCCCTACAAATGGGGGTTCCTGAAAAGTCTTCCTTGAGCTTGTCTAAATGCTCACTGCCAGGCTGGTGTCCAGCATTTTAGCAGTTTAAATGTGATTGACAGAGAATGCCTGTATAGCCTCTATGTAATTGTCTCTTTAAGAGCTGCCTGGATTGCAGTCATAAGTAATCTGAGAGGAGCTCTGTTGAAAGATATAACTATTTGCTGAAAATCATTTAGAGCGATGATGATAATGTAGTTTTTCTAACCTGCCTTCTTTGCAGCAAGTACTGTTTTCTTTATCTCCACTATCTTGGTCTTGGACTGCCGAATTGGACCAATCAGTACTGGTGGGACCTAAAATGGAGCCAGACTACAGGAGCTTTCTGGAGTCAAAATATGTAGGAATTGTAGTTTGGGGCTTTTGGCACCTTTTTGCACCTGAAGGGGGAGCCTTTGTTGTGACCGACAAACAGATCAACCAACTGAACCTTTTGGATTCTGGGGAAAGTCCCAGGCTTGCTGGCAGTTGAGTCAGATCTAAGTTGGGAGCTGAAGAAGCAACAGCTTGAAACAGTCAAGCAGCTGTCTTAGTAGTTTCATGTGGGAGAACTGTGGAAAGGTTTGAGTTGTGGCCTGCATGTCTGCCTGCTGCCCCTGAGAGGGAGAGAAGAGAATTATTTCGGACTAAATCCAAGTTTGTGAGAACAAAGTCAGCCACTGATTTTTTACCAGGCTCATACCTGAAGAAGACCAAAGATTTTGTTGAATGCGATCAGCCTGTCAGGATTTCCAGCTGCTTTTGAATCCCTGGTTTGCAGAGACTTAGTATCATGACCAGGAGAGCGTTTGCCTACTACAGCAGAATTTCTTACATGTAAATAAAATGTGAGTTGTTAGTGGGTCGTGATTTGGTTCCCCACTGTTTGAACTGTGTTCTGCTTGCTGGAAGCTGTATCCAGCCAAAACGGACTGTATCCAAATTTGTCTCCATTTGGCGGGGCCTTGCTACACTGGCCCAGCCAGACTACCCGCTACACAGAGAAAGCCATCGACGAGACCTGCCTGGGATTAGCCCCTGCTTCATGCTTGAAAAAGAATGATGCCTTGGTGATTCATGTGGGCCCTGCTTCTCCTAGCACTCCAGATTAACCACCTGCTGTCTTGATTTTCGTCCAGCCTGTGTGCAATTGTGGGTATCATGAGTAATCATCAGGGTAGCTTCCTGCAACAATTGCCTAATCTAAAAGTGTGTCATCTGATTATCTTGTTGTTTTCTTTTCATGAACTGAGCCCTCCGGCTCCAGATTACAAGTAGTGTGTGTTGTGCATGTTGTTTTCTTCCATCACAGGGCCCCAACCAGCTGCAACGTTCCTGACTAGCACACCATTCTCCATCTGGGTACCCAGAGTGTGTGACTGTTTATGGACCCTGAAGTGCATGCATAACTGTTTGATTGATACAGCCTTTAAGCAAATTGACCTGATTACACCCCTCCCTTGTTCAAGTCTCTTAAATAAATCAGATCTAACTCTTTTTTGCATTTACCCTGACTGTGGTTCCAGTTTGTGCAAGAGTACTGTACTGCTGTTTTTTTGCTGTGTATAACCTTGTTTTACAGGGGATCCCCAGGGCAGGGCCAGAGGAAATCCCTGGTGGCAAGTGCAAACAGTGTGAGTACTTGTGTGGTGTATCGGGGTATTGTGAAAGTGATTATTGTGTATTATTATGGTCACTAGTAAGGAAAGAGGGGGGTTACAGTGTCCTGGAGGGCTGTGCTAAGGTTAGCTTGACCACTACCAACCCTGACCTCCTGGTGGAGGCACCCATTTCAGAACTCAGGCCCCTTAACCTTCTACTAGCCAAGCAGGCAGGGGTAGTAGCCCTTGGGGTAGCACCACCTAGGGGTTACATATTGATCAAGAAAAGGCATTTTGATGCTTTTTCATATACTTATTTGTTTAAAGTTTTACAGCATTATGGTATTCTGTAACAGTTTCTTCAATGGGTGACTGCTATTTATAGGTCTGCTACTGTACAAATGAATGTAACTGTGACAGAAATGGGAAGGAAAGAGTTAATGGTTTGGATTCTGTAGGTGCCTTATTTTTTAGCAGTTTGAAAAAAAATGCACTCCTGAAATCCTCTGTCCAGCAGCATCCAGCTTGTGGAATTCCTAGCTGCTAGATAAGAGCTGGGTCATAAATCTCGAGTGGACATCTCCAGACACACACAGACCTGCAGACACAGACACAGGGCAATTTGAATGGATTGGATCATTCAAATATAAACTTAAGGTGAAAAGGGAATATAATTGGTCACTGATAGGTGTTCACTCTGATTGGGACAATTAAATACATACATGTTAGTTGGTTGGTGCATTTAAAGGGAGAATAGGAATGACCTATTCTCCACAGAGTATATAACCTTCTGAAAGACAGAGAAGGCCCTCTTGTGCTTTGGAAGCTAGGATGGGAAACATAAGTTTGGACCTTGTAGCTATGTCCGTGGGAGCTGGCAGTTAGAACAGGGTCCAGTGTCTCTTGTAAGGACAGGGAAGGGTAAGTTTAGTGATAGCATATTTCAGTAATAGCCTTCTTCTTTTGCCATCTGTTATTTAAAAACATTTGTTTACTTTTCCTGTATGAGTGTTATTCTCTTGTGTTGTAAATATATATCCTGTAAATGCTCAGTGCACTTTCTGTTAAGTAAAAGCAATTTATTTGCTCAACAGTTGTGACTGTGATGTCATTTTTCTAAGGTAATATTTGGTTTCCACTGGCTGAGGTAAACTCTGTGTAGCATCCACCAACCGAGAGAGACACACTACCAGACTTTAACTTGTGCAATTGCACATTTGATTATTCAAGTTTGTACACTTGAAAGAGGTGCCGGAAGGAAAGTCCGGCTGGTGGCAGCGAATACCCAAGGACAGACACCTCTCTAAAAGCTGTTTCAGTCCAGAGGGAGAGGTGGGTTGTCACAGTAAATATGTTCCTTAGTCATCATATCCTACTAAGAAGGGGTTATCAGGGATGCCCACTGAGTCCTGTCCTTTACATTTTTTGCTTGGATCCTGTTTTGAGGAAAATCTCAATGGATACCTCTGTTAAAGGGTTGTCCTTGCTCACTCCATCCTAACTTGTCAAGGTTTTCACTTACTGCACATGGATGACTTGTGCCTGACAATGCAGAATGAGTCCTCAGAGCTTAGAGCTGTTAGTCATCTAGATGCTTTTGCCTTGGCATTGGGATCTAGTATTAGTAGGCAAGAGTTGTAATTTGTTTTCTTAATATAAGCATTGCCAGTTGGTGCATGTTGGTGGTATTCCTGTATCTATGGGTCCTTTGAAAATTTTTTGGAGTCACTTTTAGTTCAGCAGACCAATGATTGGATAATTGGGTGACCTTATTGTCATTGTGTAGGTTTAAAGTTGACATGGAAAAGCTGCCAGATGTCAAAAAAGAAAAAAGTGGACTTCTGGTGATGTCAGGAGACCTATGGCTGCCTAATCTCAGAGCTCCGGAATGGCCTCACCAGAATCTAAGTTCATTGACAGCTTAAAAATATGAACTCACCTGCCAAAGCTACCAGATCGAAAAATGTAAACCAAAGGCACTCTGAAACCCTGGTTTCGCGGCTACGGGAGCTTTTAGCCAGAGAAAATGAATGGGATGCCTAGTGAGGAGGCCGCAGGGGAAAACATGTCACCAGAACTTCAACCTGACATGGTAGATAAGGACCTCATTGCTACTATTATGCAGACAGCTCAAACAGTAGAAAAGATAGACAAAACACTAACGGAAATAGGAATGGGCATTAACAAAGTAGAACATCATACTGACCAGCTCGAACTCAGCCTAACTACTGTCTCGGAGCAATCTGATCAGCAAGACTGACTTCTTCTCTACCTTTTAGCCAGAGAAAGGGAACTGAACCATAAAATTGACGACCTAGAAGGCCGTAGCAGGAGGCAAAACATTAGAATTTATGGCATCCCCGAAGGAGAAGAAGATAAGGCCCCTAATGTTGCTTCCTTTATTCAAACAGTCCTCAGAGAAGCGTTGGCCCTATCGCAAGACTACGACCTCAGTATTGACAGGGCTCATCGATGGTTAGCTCCCAGGCCTTCTAATGCAGGTGCTCGACCTCGCTCCTTCATGGTCTGACTTACTTATTATGGCACAAAAGACCTCCTAAACAAAGCCTGGAAAATGAGAGAGATAACCTATGAACAAAACCGCATTTCTCTAGACAATGATTACACTGCGCAGATACAAGAGAAGAGAAGAAACTCTGGCCTGTCGTTAAACAACTGAGAAATAAAGGCAAAAAGCACAGATCCTGCATCCAGCACGTCTCCAGTGGAAACAAATCGAGGACCTAGAACTTTTGATGACTTACAATCTGCTCAGCCATACTTGCAAAACCTAGGGATTTCTTTACCTGCTTTATCTAAGGAGCAACCCGAGAAGGAGCTACTTCGAGCGGCGTGGTCAGAGGCACAGAGAGGCAGCAAACGCAAGGGCTCCCAGCAATTTGACCCACAGACAAACCTCCGTGCAGATTTGGCTGCGACCATGAAACCATTTGACTCCCCTGCGGCACAGTGGATTCTTTCCACACAAGAAGAGGAGAACACTGGAAACAACAACACGAAAAACAGACTAACACCTGAAATAGAGTGTGAAGGCACCACCTGAATAATTATAAAGCCGAACTTATAACTCAAACCCTTTTTTGACATACTCAGTGCCTCGAGACCAGAGGGCTGTGGATGGATCCAGTGACATTTGCTTTGACTGGGACTCCTGATACTTCACCTGAATTGACTGCTGTCCTCCTCAGTCTAGTTTATATACTATACCCACGTTTGAAACATTGAAATAAGGGGCTAGGGAAAGACATTGAGTTAGCTACCAACACCGGAGCTTCAGCCTGGAATCATCTGCCATCTCCCCGAGGAGGACTGATCGATTAACCTGCTACGCATATATCCTTAAACACTGCAGGACTTACTTACATTTATAATTGCTAGTCTGTTTTCTATTGATATGTAGTTAATTTCTGAAATGTTAAGATTGCAAATACTCTAAAGGGTTCAAAATGTTAAATGAGGTCCGAGGCGGCATGGGATGCCTACCTTTAGTCAATTAGGTAGTTCCTTTTGTTTTTCTTTTTGGACTGGATTATTAACTGAACCTAGGACTGGGGCTTATTTTTTCTTTCCAGAGTGAATCATTTATAACCTGGTAACTGAATCTTCGTTCTGCATGCGTGAGGTGACCCCTTGCGAAATCGACATAGATCAGGACCTAGGGTGCCCCAGAGGTCCAAGTTTTACCTTTTTACTTATATCACAGTCCAAGTAGAAACTTTATAAATAAGCATGAGGTCGAATTAGTAAAGGGGACTCCTTCTCTCCTGATGTCACCTCAAATTGGGGTCGTTCGATCTTGGACAAAGGCGGCTTTAATCACTTAGCCTTGGAGTCCTAACATAGATTAAACTCAGGGGAATCATACAAGTATTCTCTAGAGTGAAAGTACCCACTACATCTGACGGGTACTAGGTACATAACTAAGTGCCCGCTAGTAGCCAAATTGGGCTCTTATAACCTTGGAAGCCTACTTTTTTTCAGAACAGGACATACTTAAATACTATGTAAATAGTTTCTTTTGAGCCAGGATAATAACCAAGATACGGTTCTCCTGGAATTTCGATTATACATATAAGTTTAGATTGAGTCTGCTAGCCACTTAGCCAATACTGAAGCAAATTACGGTCTAAGAAAAGTGCTGTGAATTCTGCAAGCTGTGGGAAGGGAACATGTCACACATAGGAACGAAGGTCTTAACTTATAATGTCAATGGGCTTAATAGCCCAATTAAGTGGAAAAGGGTACTTAAGTATATTGGTGAACAACATAGCCACTTTGTCTTTTTGCAGGAGATGCACCTCACTCCCCATGAAGCTATTAAACTTAAGTCTAGGGCCTACCCCAAAATCTACCATGCCTCGTTAGATAGAGGGAAGAAGAGGGATGTAGCATTATTAATCTCCAACTCCATCCCATTTGAGGAGGAGACGGTGGTGGCTGATCCGGGAGCGAGATACATAATTGTCATAGGACATATTCAGGAGGAGTAGTATGTTACGCTAGCTAATGTTTATGCTCCCCCAGGCTCTTCCTTCTCCTTCTACTCAGAACTTATACAGACGATACTAGAGAAAACCAAGGGCACACTGCTACTGGGAGGGGATTGGAACCTCACCCTGGATAGGCACTTGGACACCACATCCCAGATTCCCACACAGAGCAATAGGACTGCCAAACTGTTCCTCTGGTTGTTGAGGGAGATGGGACTAAGAGACATATGGAGGGAAAGATACCCCCTGGCCAGGGATTACACCTACTATTCCCCCGTTACAAAATTTACTCAAGAATAGACATGTTCCTTACCCAGACCAGAGACCGCTCCAATTTTGGGCACCTTCAGGTGGGATCGGCAATTTACTCAGACCATCAACCCCTATTCTTGCAATGGGACCGCAGTCTCCCAAAAAAGAAATCACAGTGGAGACTAAATACCTCCTTGCTGAGAGAAAAAGACACCCTAAAGAAACTTTTGGAGGTAGTGTCTCAGACACTATTACATAACTCTGAGAAAGGGGTCTCCCCGCAGATACTCTGGGATACAATTAAAACAATGATGAGGGGGAAGCTCATTGCTATAGGGACATACAAACAGAAGGAAAAGAGGGTGTTATTAGAGCAACTTAACCTCCAACTCTGAGACTTAGAAACACAGCAAAAAGTAAGATGGACAAAGCAAGTAGATGACCAATTAAGAGATATCAAGTCCCATCTGCATAAGCTTCACTTAATAGAAGCAGAGAAATCACTTGCCTATTTAAGGCAATCTTATTATGAAAGAGGCGCTCGGGCATCTAAACTGCTAGCTATTAGACTTAGGCAGAGACAGGCCAGGGCCACCATTGTAAAGATCAAACATCCTAAAACTGGGGCCATGATCTACAATCAGGGGAAAATTATGGAGGCATTTGTAGAATATTACAAGCAACTTTATAAACCCCAGCCAGAGTCCTCTATTGAGGAAAAGACTAATTTCTTTGAATCTCTGAACCTACCCACTCTTTCCCAAGAACAAAAAGAGACCCTGACTGCCCCTGTAAAAATGACCGAGTTGGACCAAGCTATTACAAGACTTAAATCTGGAAATGTCCCGACCTGACAGTTTTAGTGGAGACATTTATAAAAACTTAGAGGAGAGCTTGCCCCACACCTGCTCAGAGTATTTAATGAGGTCTGAATGGGTGAGGAGGCACCCCCATCATGGAATTATGCTAATATTTCAGTTATACACAAGCCGGGCAAGGACCTATCTGAGTGCACTTCTTACAGACCTATCTCCCTACTTAATGTAGATTACAAGATTTTTACCTCCCTCATTGCCTCCAGATTAAACTCCCTTCTTCCATCTTTAATAGATAATGACCAAACAGGATTTATAGCCAGCCATCAAGCCCCAGACAACATCAGACGTACCATCAATATTATAAATAAAGTTTCCATAGATAGAACCCAACATGCCTTATGAGCCTGGATGCAGAAAAGGCGTTTGACAAGGTATTCTGACCCTTTCTTTTTACTACCCTGGAGCACTTTGGTGTCCCCCAGAACATGATAGATACCCTTAAGAGTTTATATGCAGCCCCACAAGTCTATATAAGGTTAAATGGTAGTATTTCGGATAGATTTCTCTTGGGCCGTGGGACAAGACAGGGATGCCCCCTTTCCCCCCTATTATTTGCCCTATACATCGAGCCCTTAGCTTCTGCTATGCGGGGGAATCCACAGGTGAAGGGTATCAGGATTGGAGATACTGAACATAAGATCTCATTATATGCAGACAACATCCTTCTATACCTTGCTGACCCTGACAAGTCAATCCCAAAGATCTGGAATCTTTTGGAAGAATTTGGCCAACACGCAGGCTACTCACTAAATAAAGAAAAGACAGAAATCCTGAAATTCTTTTAAAACCCTTCCTCGGAGGTAACTAAGTTTCTACCCCTTAAGTGGAATAAACAGAAAATTAAATATTTGGGGATACAACTGACGAAACATATAGGATACTCTTTACTGCAAATTATGGTCCATTACAGTCACAAATTATACACGACGTAGCTAGATGGCAACTCCTTAACTTACAATTATATTCTAAAATTCAAACAGTTACCGTAAACATCCTACCTAGATTTTTGTATCTCTTCCAATCCCTACCAATATTTATTCCCAAGAAGTATTTTAAAGAATGGCAAAGACTGATTGGCAGGTTTGTGTGGAACCCGGGCAGACCCAGGGTAAAAATGGCACTACTCCAGACAGATAAAGCTGATGGCGGTAGGATGGTCCCTATCTTGAAAGATTATTGTATGGCCGCTTACCTTAAGAATGTGTTGCTCTGGTCAAATACAACATATGAGGCCCACTGGAAAGACATTGAGTCTCGTTTAACTGAGGGTCCTCCCCTTGGAGCGAGGATTGCAGATGCCTCTATACTCAAGGGGACACAGCGTCCCCCCCGACAGTTGAAGGCACTATAAAAATGATCCATAGATTATGGAATAAGTACGACCTTTTTAGGGAAATGTGGCCTCTACATTGGTTTGCCTGGTCTCAATATTTCCTCCCAGCTAAGATAGACCACTCTTTTAGAAGATGGGCCAAATTGGGTTTTACCAGTCTGGGTCAGATAATCCTGGGGGACACAATACTAGACTTTCACTCCATTAAACAAACATACCGCCTAAGGAACCAAGATCATTTCAGATACCTACAACTTAGAACACATATATATACACTTAAGAAATGACAAGAATTGAAACCCGAAGTAAAGAATCTCTTGGAGGTCATAGCATCTATTCAGGAGGGAGTTCTAGAGAAGGGACATATATCTGCTCTCTACAGAGCATTAAAGCAACTGCACTCTAGACAATCCCTCAGAATCAAAAATAAGTGGGAGCAGGAAATGAGACTAAATATTACAGAAGAGGAGTGGAGAGCAATATTCCAGACTGTAAATAAAACCACACTTTCACCTAAATGGCGCGAATTCACCTGGAAAATAAGAGTCAGGTACTTCCACACACCTGAAAGTTTAAGTAAGTGGGATACAGGAGTAGCCCCACTTTGTTAGAGAGGATGTGGTGTCCAAGTGGCTCACCACTCTCATATTTTTTGGGAGTGTGATGCCATATGTCCTTTTTGGCAAGGGATCTCCAGAATTCTGGAGAACATATTCTCCTGCAGCACACAACTAACATGTAAGAACCTGGTTTTGGGAATACCTCCTGATGGAATTAAAGGAGCTGATGGTATATACCTCTGGGGGGTACTACTGGCAGCAGTCCATAAGTCAATTACTAAAAATGGCTCTCTCAGGATGCGCCTGACCTACCTCTTTGGCACTCTATTATAAAAGAAATAAGAGAAATGGAGGAATTAACATATAAGATAAATAACAGAGTGAACACATATCTGAATAGATGGACCAGATGGGACCTAGCCACGGGAACTTAGAGTGGCCTGAGAGCCCGGGGTGGAGGGAGGGAGACTTGGGAAGAAAGGAACATAAAAAGAACTCTAATAAAACTGGGAAATAAGTAGAAATAAGCTGCTGTCTTTCAACTTATCGTATAGATAACAGAAGAATATATATCCCAGAAAAGAAAATGAATTAAGTACTGGAAATTTAACTAACTCTGAATTAATGTTATACATCGCTTATGAAATCTGTAAATGCTTGCAGTGTGTATGGCTTGGATGGTACGCAGACTCAGGAGTTTCAATAAACTTGAATTATAAAAAAAAAGTGCACATGATCTTTTTTGTGTCAGTGTTTTTGTATCTTAGTTATGGTTTCCCACATCCTGTTAAATTGGAGGCTTCTTTGTTCTCTCTCTTTTTTATGGCTGCATAGCAGAACTATGCTGATATATTGATATCACAGAGAAGAGAGAGAGAAGGGACTCTAGAAGCATGTGACCAGATACCTCAACTTTGTCCATCTACAGTGGAGTTGAAGCACATGTGGTCCTCTCCATTTAGTACAGTGCTGTCCCCCCCGCACTATTTTCCTGCTCTGCACTCACTTCTGGTTCATTTCCGGGTTCAGAGCGAGCACTTCTTTTCCTCCCCTTATATATCTAACCCATAGACTGCCAACAGAATTAGAACATATTGGAGTTCTAGACGGATATATCAGTTTGCAGCCCTTTAAAGGCTAATAATGTTTCTGTGGTGTCTAGTGGTACTCCCCACCCTCTGACTGCCATCCCCACTCTCTACTACTGTTTTGCTGGTGTCTAGTGGCATCCACCACCCTTTGATTGGCATCCCCATAATGTTCTATTGTTTCACTGTGGTCTAGTGGCACCCTCACCCTCCAATCACTGTCCCCATAATGTTGTACAGTTTCCCTGGTATCTACTGGCACCCCCACCCTCTGATCCCCATCACCATCATGTATTGTTTCCCTGGTGTCTAGTGGCCGCCCACCCTCCAATCGCCATCCCCATTTTGTTGTACAGTTTTCCTGGTATCTAGTGGCACCCTCACCCTCCGATTGCTATTGCTGTTATGTTCCATTGTTTCCCTGGTGTCTAGTGGCACCCACCACCCTCCAATCACTGTCCCCATAATGTTGTACTATTTATCTGGTGTCTATTCACAGCTCCACTCTCTGATTACTGTTCCTATTAGGTATAATTTCCCTGGTGTCTAGTGCTCCCCATATTCTGATCACCATCCCTGTATCATTGTACTGTTTCCCTGGTGTCATGTAGCACCCTCCCACCCTCCGATCACCACCCTCATAATGATGTATTGTTTCCCCCAGTGTCTAGTGACCCCACCACTCTCTGACTGCCATCCTGGTATTTTTGTACTGTTTTTCTGATGTCTATTGGTGCCCCCCACCCTCTGATCACCATCCCCATAATTATGTATTCTTTTTCTGGTATCTAGTGGAACCCTTCACCCTCCATTTGCCATCCCTGTAATGTTCTATTGTTTCCCTGGTATCTAGTGGCTCCCCTCACTCTCTGATTGCCAGCCTCATATTGTTGTACTGTTTCCCTGCTGTCTAGTGACCTTCCCACCCTCTGGTCACTTTCTGCCTATTCTGCCAATGCCACCTGTAAAAAAGCAAACCATCCCTCAATAATTTTTTTAACCTCTAAAAAAGAAAATGGTACCTTACCAATCTGACTTCCCACCCCCAACCTCCCACTCAGCAGTCACTACCCCACACCCCACACACCCTAACTCACCTGAACAGGTCCCAGGGCCGAAGATCCATTCTCCGATCAAGGATATGTCTTGATCCTGGAACCGGTGACTGCAATATGAGAAACTAAGGTAAGTGCAGTTCAATGTATTTCAATGGGGGGTTGAACATTGATGCATGACTTTGTCATTTTTGCATATTTTGGCCCCAGATTTTCAACATGGCCTTTTTTGGGCCCTACCGAATGACCAATGGTGCTAGAATCGGATAAATCAGGCACGAAAGGTGATTTTGTGCTCATGTTATGAAATCACCTTTTGGGTGGGATTTGAAAATATCCATCACCTGTTCTGGGGTCAGAAAAAGTATGTTGAAAATTTGGGGTCAAAATATGTAAAAATGACAAAGTTGTGAACACACATTGAAATGTTTCTACACTCACTCATAACTTTAGTAATTTTCAATATTTTGACCCCAAATTTTCATAATAACCATTTATTCACACCACCTCATGAACGTGACAGCTGTCATTTTTCAAATCATGGCCAAAATGTGTTTTCCCACATGTGGCACAGATTGATGTTTCAGTGGCATGGAATCACATTTCAGCAGGGATTTGAAAACGTTTCACCTATGGGGTTAATGAGGTGAGGTGAAGCAGCCTTTATATTGCAGTCGCATTGTCTCTGACCAGAGTTTGTTTTCAAATAGTGTGGTGGAGCCACCTCAACACCATTAGGTGTGTCACTACATATTTACCTATTTCAAAAGGTGGCCTGGGCATGGTAAACCTGCTAACATTCTTTTATAGTGCCTATCTCCATACAAATTTAAACATCTAGTATTGCCCTCTGATAAATGATGGGTTCCTCGGTTGTCTGGAAATCTATACCCATGAGGGTTTTCCCAGTTCCCTCTTGTTCCTGAGTACTTGAGAGATACTTTTAGGAAGTTACACAGATGGAATTGATCTTCACATGCATTGCTGATTGAATCCAGAAAAGGCCTGTGCCAGAGGATGGTACAGCCTGCACTGTCCTTAGGTCTCCAGTTTCCCATTAACCCCAAGATGCAGGTGAGTGACATCTGAAAATGCCTCTTGGATCCCTATATTCTGGTCCAGATATGAGCTGGGGTTTGGATTAGTTACCATGAGGTTCAGGGAAATCACAAGCATCTGGCCCTGGAAGAGTGATATTGCCCTTGGAACACTTGCCACCAGCAGGTGGAAATTTTGTCACACTTGCACCTTTATCACATCATTTGGACACTGGTTGTGAGATAGTGGGAAGGTAGCCCTGCTTTCTTTTAATTACATACAAAGAACTGGTCCTAGGTCATTTTCTTTCTGTTTGGAAGAATTACCCCCCCAGTATGTTTGTAGGTCTTCTGTGCTTACATTAAATTACAGCAAGTCAGGATCAGGTGTGCTCAAGCAGTAGAAAAGCTGGTGCCAGGCAGGGAGCTGCTCACACCCACAATGCTATGAAGACAAGCCAAAAAGCCTGACACTCACATTAGAGGTTGTGCATACCATATAGAAATCAAAGCAAAACTCACAAGTTGCAAATCAAAGGTGAACTTTTTTGTGGTACACACAATAAGGAGGAGTGGGTTGGTACCACTAGAAGCCATGGCAGTTCTACCATAATCTTGATCAGGGAATGGAGTCTAGGTGGTGGGGACCACATTAAGTACCACACAGGAATGCAGCACAGCTAATCCATAAGTGGTTGCTGCTTATAATTAATTGCTGCAAATGTGAGGCTCATGGGGTGGGGAGAAGTCATGATTCAAAAACAACATAATCAAAATTTATTACAAACATGAGGCACTCAAAGGGACAATTTTAGTGCACTACAGAATATCTTAATACAGCTATCAGATTAGATGCATTAATTTAAAGATACACTATGCAGTGAAAAATCCTTGACCTCAGAAGAAGAGATTGTATTTCACTACAATTGCTAGTTCTGACATGGAGTCAAATCACAGACACTTCACCAAGAAATTGAGGGGGATCTCTAAAATGAAATAATGCATTCATTGTTAAATAATACATTCATTGTTGACAGGCTGAGACAAAATTTAAAAAGTGTTACAAACAGCAAATCTTCTGAAAAAACTAATCTAAATGTGACATGTTTATACTTTTCATACATGAGAAATATTGTAGATTAACATCACCAAAAATGGAGAGATTGATATTAAGTCTTATGTAGAAACAGCTTCCAAAGGAGCTGCAATCTGCCCTTAGATGCATTAGATTTCATCTAATAAGTTGGCTACTGGGATTAGCTGTCCAGTGGTCATCTAGTGTGGAGTTAGTTGCAAAAAAGAAAACAAATTAGAAAAATATAGGCAGATAATTTCACATATACCCACGCTACATATCTGAGAGTGGTATCATGACAATTATAACAATGGTTTCAGGGCCTATTCAATATTTAATCCTTTAGGTGGAACAAATCCCAGGGTGAAGATCCAGAAACCTTCCCTGTGTAGGAAGGTTCTAACTCTATTCCCTTCCTGTGGATTTCTGCCCACCACCTCTAGGACCATGAATTGTGTTCCTGCAGGTGAATTGTTATGTTTTTTTACAAAAATGTTGCCCAACTGGGGTATCTGCTAGCCCAGACCAAAGATGCCTGATATGTTCTTGAATCCTTTGTTTTAATGGCCTAACCATGCAGCCAATGTAAAGGAGTGGGCAGCGGCACCAGCTAGCATAGACTACAAATTCACCATTGCAATTCATAAAACTGTGCAGTTTCATGTTTCTGTTGTATCCCTCAAGGGAGAAAAATATACCTTGGTGGTATGTTGTACAAATATTACAATGACCACATCTGTGCATCTCAGCTGGAGGTGGAGGTAGACATTGTCTGAATGCAGGACTTCTTCATGGTTGTCAGCTGATGTAGCAACTATGGACACATTTGTCCCTTAAATTCTCAGCACTAGAATAAGTAATTATTGGTCTCCTTGAAATTTCTATTGATAGGACTGGATCTTTCAACAGTATGGGCTAGTTCTTTTGAATAGTCTGCCCTATTCTTCTTGCCATCCTAGAAAATGCTGTTACATAGCCCAGTGGTTCTTCACCTGCCTGCCTTTTAGGTTTGAGGCTCAGCAGGTTTTGTCTGTATTGATTACTGGCAGTAGGTTTTGTCAGTGTTGATTACAGGCTCTTGTAAGTGCTTCTTGCAATGTTTTACTACCACAGCCCCTGACTAGAAACCTATCATGCCAATAGAAACAGCTTCCAAATAATCTTGGTTTGAAATCTACAGGAGTAGTAGATTCTGGATCCCTGGACTTCTTAGACATATACCTCTTTGTAGATAAACATAACTGTGTACAGACCAAAGGCTATAGAAAGGTCAAGTCCCCCAATAGCTTTTTGAGAGCTGAAAGCTCACATCCCTGCCACCTCACTTATTCAGTTCCATATGGGCAGTTGTTGTACATACATAGGAGCTGCTGTATGGAAGAGGGCTTTTGTATGCAGTCCCAGGAACTATTTGATAGATGAGTGATGGGATGCACAGACATCTAATCCAACCTATGAATTCAGATGGCAAACCATATTCATACAAGACTTTAAAAAGGTAGCTATGTGCCAGGCGGCCAAAAAACATTTTTTGGTTGTGCTAATACATACCCAGAAATTCTCCCTAAAGAGCAACTTTCAAATGCTTCCCTCAGCATAATTAAATTGCCATAAATGGTTCTATTCAGAATCTTACAAGCCCAATGTGATGAGATAAGGTCCATAGCCTCCTGTTCCAACTGCTTGGCCACAATTTTTGATAAAACCATTTGATCAACATTCAAGAGGCAGATAGGCCTAGCTCTGGAACTTGGTTCTATCACCCTTTCTAAGCAAAAATATTGAAAAGGCTTGGCATATGATATCAGGTAACTGACCAGACACCAAAGAAAAATTATAAAAGCCTACCAAAGCTGGACCCAGTTCAGAGAGAAAGGTTTTATGAAATTCAGTGGAGACACCATCACTACCAGGAGCTGAGTTGTTCTTCAAAGACTGTGCTGCTAAAGCCACCTCATAAAGAGAAATGGGTGCTATCAGGGGCTGTTAATGGAATCCTCTAAAGTGGGAACCTGTACTGAATGAAAAAATTGGGAAGTGTCTGCCAACGGGGTTTGAGAGAACAGAGTTGAGATATAATCCTCTGTGATCCAGAGCATATCAGCTAACTGGGAAGTCTATCTTCCCTCTGTGTCAGAGACACTGTAGAAAATCCTGCTGTCAGTTCTCTTCTGGCACCCCTTAAATGCATCAAAGACTTGCTTGGTGTGCTGTGTCCCAAACTGCATCTGATGGTGCAAAGATTGGCACTTTTGTACTGCACATTTTTCATTTTATTTTTAATACTTTGTATGTGGGAGGAATAATCACCCAGTTGTTTGCTGGCTAGTTCTGTTAGGCAATGTAAATGGGCTCAAAGGCTAAGGTACTTCTTGTATGCAGAGTTAGATTTACAGGAGCCTACCTGTACAAAAAAAGGATTTCAAATCTGTCTTGGAATCTTCCCACCTATTAATTATGCAGTCATGGGCACAGCGAATGGACAGATGTGCGTGACACAGTTCCACCCATTGTTAATTTAGCTGACTGTCACCCAACTGGGATGCATTCAGAAGCCAAAAGTGGGGGAGTTAATGCCAAAAAAGGTATAGAATGATTCTAGATAATAAGATGTTTCTGTAATGTGAATTGATGCATTCAAAACAGAAAGGGAGTGGGACAGCAAAACATAATCACTCCTGCTAGTGATGGAACCTTTCACATAAGTATGTCCACCTGAGTTGTGCAGTATGCAGTAAGAATGCGGTAAGCCTGCCATAGTAGTCACATCAACCAGAAAAATTTGGGTTGCAATACACCTTTTTACTTTGCAACAAATCTAACCATGTAGAAGAGGGCAATTAAAATCACTCCCTAAAATTACTTTCCTAGAAGTAAAGAGATGTCAGTGGATTTACTTAAAACAGTTTACCCTCTTAGCTCTAGTTTGAGGGGCATACACACTAAAACTCTACAACCTCTGCTCCCTCTGAGTAACATCCACTATCAAAACCCTCCCTGGAAAGATTTGAACTAATCTAGCAACCTGCCACCCAAGCCCTGAAACAAAATACCCACTCAATCACATAAATCCTCCCCTGAATACCAGAAAGAAGGACCCTCAGTCCAAAGTCTCTGTGCCTGGAAGTTTCACATTTAGTGATAATCCTTGTGTCCTACAGAAGAAAAACATCATCAGGTGATTATTGCAGAGCGAAAAGGGTAGTGAGACACTTCTGCTGAGATTTTACTGCTACATTAAGGGTTACCATTGTAAAATCATTCATAACACTAAGGACTGAAGTAACAGACACATCTTAAAGAGTTCCCACAGATACGTAAGGACTATGATCTTGTTCTATTCCTCCTCCTGTTCTTAGAGGAAGAAGACTCTGCCTGAGAGTCCTCCTGATCAAAGGATAAGTCCTGTGAGGCAATCAAGGAAACCTCAGAATCCTTGTCCTCCTCCTCCTCCTCCTCCTCTTCCTCTTCCTCCTTCTCCTCCTCTGTATCCTCCTACCATTTCCCAGGGCTGAGAACCTATTTTGAACATAGACTGGAATGCTTTTAACCACTTTAGGCTTACAGCTCCTCCCTCTCTTTTTTCAATCTGCAGGTTTCCTCACCTCATCCCCAGTGTGTGTGCGTGGGGGGGTGGAAGCCACCACTGAGGTGGGAATTGGAGGGACACAGATGGTGGCATCTGTGGCTTGTCAGGGACCATGGCAGGAGTATCAACCTCTGTAGTAGGGTTAGGAACAATTTCTAGCACAGCAACACTCTGGGGCTGTTCTGGCATATGGGGTTCTAACTCCATCTCTGCATCTTCATATATCTCCTGTAAATCAGCAGGGGGAGGCTGCTGTGGCAAATCTACTGGATCTAATAGGGAAGCACGGAGAACACTTAGCTGCTCAGAAAGTTGTTGGCTGGAGGAATGGCTGACCCATTCTGCAGGGTGCCAAGGGGACCTGACCTGTTAGGCCTTGCCAATCAGGTACTACTCATTGTACCCATCATCTCTATTGTGGAAGGCCCAGGGACAGTTTCAAAAGGATGGCTATCCTCCCCACATAGATTGTATATAAACAGGTTTCGGCAAGCTGAGTTACTGTGCCCATAGGCAAGACACAGATTGCATCCCTGCTGATCACAG
Source organism: Neoceratodus forsteri (assembly GCA_016271365.2). Classification (NCBI taxonomy): domain Eukaryota; kingdom Metazoa; phylum Chordata; order Ceratodontiformes; family Ceratodontidae; genus Neoceratodus; species Neoceratodus forsteri. Next base: position 344,820,278 of record CM028134.1, on the reverse strand, counting down.
GCAAAACTAGAGTGAGAAAAAGACCCACACTTGAAACCGGCCCATGGTTGTCCCTGGTAAAAAGAACCCCCCTTCCCGGTCTTTATCAAAATAGAAACTGTTGGGGAGATGGAGAAAACAAGATCCTCCATAAGGCAGCTTTACTCTAAACCTCCCCACCTCATCCAGAACTTTTCAGTATCCAGAACTCTGTTTTAATCAATAAATTATGCCTGATACACTTACCCTTTTGTTGTGAAACATAACAGTCACCATCTTGACTGCAAGCTTAGTTAGAGGGATTGCAACAAAGGGGGCCCAGACAGGTGTGTCTGTAAGGCACTGGGTCTAAACAGAGCCGACAACAATGGCATCGGCAAGGAACGCACAGGAATAATTGCACCAATTTTTGTTTTGTGGGGGGGGGCTATACTCCCTGTACCACTCGACATGGGGGGCTCTGCCCCTGCACCCCTCGGACTTAAGGATTCCCACTCAGGGTGTAGTGGATTATGGAGCAAGTTAAATTTCTGTGGCCATAGAATACTGTTTCCATGGCCCCTTGTGAAAAAAAAAAACAATGTCCCAATCTATGTAAAATGACTGGAGACCAGAATTAGAACCCTGGTTTCCAATGCTGCTAGCTGAGCTGCTCATTGCCCCAGCCCTGCATGCCATGGGAGCAGCTTGGCCTGCCTCCTGGATTCTGGTGCCCTTGTGCTGTACCAGCACCATGGACAGTGACCAGGGGAGTGCGTACAGCAAGCGCTGTAAATCCCCCCCTCACTGACCATGGTAGCGCTTACCAGACTAGTGCTGTGAATTGTGGCATTATTCTGGTAGCACTCTTCTAACAGGTACCATCTGTAAGGGTGTTGCATTGCACCCAAAACCTATACAAAAGCTTTGTGGTTTTAAAACTGTCATACAGTTCTTCATTAGAGATGTGAATAAGAGTGTACAGATCAGAGGCAGAAAAGGGCATAGCATCCTTTATCAAAGTCCTAATTACAAATGTTCTGTCAGATGGGAATTCATCTCCCCCAACCATATCTTAACCTGACAGTGTTCTGTCTCTGTGCAGGTTTGACTGTGGAAGTAAAAAGTTCAGGGAATTTGGTGGGCTTACCTTCCACCTTCTTCGGTGCCTCAGAAGATTTTTCTTGTGATCCTTTTTCCCCTGCTGCTTGTAAGGGGGCAAGGGTGGAAGTGAAGAAAAAAACAGTTAATCTCCATCAAAATTCACCACTGGTCTGGGCCTGGCCTGTTCTACAGGTCATGTAGGATGTGGTAGATCCTGAACCTCAGGCCTAACCTTTCCCATAACTCAAGGGAGGCCATCTTGTGCTATTGGTTCTGTAGCCTCCACTGAAATGACAGTCATATCCTCTGGGGCAGAAATTGTTACAGAAGGTGCAGAGGGTGGTGGAACCATGGTTTCAGCAGATGGCTTCCCCCTCGGTGCAGTCATGGATACAGAGTCACCAATTACTTTAGTTGCTGAAAGCACATAGATCAAAGGTTTGATTTTCAGCCCATCCTGGGCTTAAGTCCAACTCTGCAGTGACCACTACAGACTGAAATCTCCGCATCTGTGGAGTTCCTTATTTTCAGCTAGCTCAGTTGCAAGGGATATTACACCAGGTCCCACCAGGCATACCTTTTCCCCACTGCTGCGCCAAAATATCACCCACAACATGCTGAAAATTGGGGGGCCAGTTGTAAATCAGCACCCCCTTTTAAAATACCATGGCTGCATGAAAAACGGCAACTCTACAAGTGGAGATCCACTTGCGCCAGTTTTTTCCTGCAGCTTTAAGAAATTCAGGGGCACTGAAAATCCAGCTACGGTCCTTTATCAATAGCTTTAGTCAATGTAATACTAGGGTAAGAGCCAGCAGAATTAGGGGAAATTTCAGTAGGCATACCTAGCACTCTCTTGGGAGATTCACTTCCAATGTGTACTTGAACAGCATGCCACTGTGGCATTTGCTCTTATAAAATGGGGAAAGAAAATCCTTCGTTTTGCTTGGTTCTTACCTGTGCATCAAATCTGTTCAATGCACAGGTAAGAAAAAGAATGCCAAAGCAGGACCCGCATTACAATGAAACCAAAATCAGAGTACCGTTATAACTTTCATTTTTAATTTCTGCCATTTTTTTTCGTTAGCAAGAAAAACACATGTAACCAGTAAATCCCACATCAAACACTGTTACAGCAGACAGCAGCATGTGATTTAAATTTTAATTAAAAAAAGTACTGACATTCTGATGACGATACCGCTGCTTTCCCACATCTTGTCTGCTGTGTCCAGTAGTAATGGTGCTCCTGGTCCAGTAGTTCCTAAACTGATATCCGGTTCTGTAACCTGTAATATTAATATTACTTTTTTTATTTTTATATACTTAGCCCGATTTGTGGTTGGCAAGGTGATGGGGGAAGGGGAGAAGTACTGCCATTTCTTTGCTTCCTAAAAATCTTGTTTCATACGACATTGTTAAGACTTCTTTTAAAATAACAATGTCGTCCGAAACACAGGATTTTCTCCCATTTTATAAACAGCTGATAACTGATGCACTTTATTGCCTTGTACAGATAATCCACCCCTCTCCAACTCCCAGTAAATCTGAACCAAAGGAAATGTAACCTCTTGAGCAAAGTGGCAGGTGGTTCTAAAATAAATATAAAAATAGAGGGGGACTCGATAATTTGTGCTGCCAGTCCAGTGATTTAAAAAAAAAGTTGCCTCAATTTTTTAGTAGTCCTTTCCCCAGTCATCCTCATCATTTTTAATAGGTGTGTATGTGGAGATGAAGATGAGATCTCCACTATGGCTCCTCGGGGCGGTGTTTGTGTGTGTGTATACCTACTCCCTGCCTTCAACAAGTCCTCAACCACTTCTGCTGCACACTGCAGTGCTGCTATTGGTTGCAGTTTAAAATAAAAATAGCAAAGTTCTCTCTCTCTACTGTCTGGAGCTCCATCCTATTTAAAAAACAAACAACAAGAAATCTACAATAGCCGTTGCAGCTGTGCCTTCCAATGATGCCTGGAGAGTCCCACAACAGGATGGTGGGGACATCACGCAATGTGACTGCTGGAGTCTGTCCCAGCTATACAGCACTGCAGCAGGTAGGAAAACATGTTCAGGGGAATGGACAGTCTTTGGCGATGCAACAGTCAAGACAGTTGTCACATATCTGAAGTGTTTGTTTTGGGGTTATTCTGGGGAGTTCTGCTACGTGTTGCCATGTATCCTCCTGGGACTCCTGTGGAGTTGGCTGACTGAGGACTTAGTTTATTTTTATTATGTTTATGGGATGGGCTTAGAAATGTTTCCTATTTTCAGCAGCGTTTACGTGCAGGACAAGCCAGTAAGAAGTTAGTAGACGGGCAGGAGTGTTGAAGTGGGAAATTCATCAGGTTGGTGGAAGGACTATGTTACCGCAAACTCTGGTAAGAATAGTTATATATATATCTATATCTATATAGATATAGATATAGATATATATAGATATAAAACTTTGTTACTGCATCAGTTAGGGTTGAAGCAACAAAGGTAGGGAAATGAGGCATTAGGGTTAACACCCAAATACCCCCCATGCCCTATCACCCCACCCCACCCACCATAGACCAACAGGTTACGGGGTGTGCCTTGGGGCCATCGGCCCTAACTCTCACCCCATTCCATGTGTAACAAAGCTCACAGGATGCAGTATAGGAGAATGGGCCCCTATAATATATATCTATATATATTTTTTTTTTTTTGTAACTGCTAAAAAAAAGTAACCCATTTTATGAGTGCAATAAGACACTCTGGGGTGTGCATGGAACATATATTACCACACTTCCAGGGGCTGAAGGCACTCAGTCTGTGGCCTTGTACCTCACAATGCCCCCTGGGTGTGTGGTAATATATGTTCCATTCATACCCCATCATGTCTTATTGCTTACATGTCACACTGCTGCAGGATGTAATTTTCTTCTAACAACTGCACCCCCTCCCAGTTTGTTCAGTTTTACCATACCACCACAACATGGAACACGGAGACATCCCCAACAGTGACAGCTGCAGTGCAGACTGTTGGCATTGCAGTGTCGGGGATGCCTCCGTGTTTCTATCTGGGGACTGCACCCCGAACCCCCCATGTGGGGGTTTTGCCCCCACCCCCCAGTCTCTAGAATTCCAACTCTGAGTCAGAGTTGGACCGAGGGGGGGTGATACACCCTGCGATGCAGTCTTGGGCACTGCACAGACCATCAAAACGATGTGTGGGTTTTGCCTGATTCTTGTCTCTGTGATGGTCTTCATGGTGGAGGAGTCGCTGCAGTGACAGTATAGCATTTGTTCAAAGGCTTAGCCTTAGGGACTTACCTGTTTCTCTAGAGCAATGATTTCCAAGGCTGACAGAGGTACTTTAGGAAACCATTGTCCATCAGGCCCTTTTTTCCACTCTACAGCACTCAAGGTCAGTTCTACAGACCAGGAGGCAGTATATAGTGGTATTGGGGCTGGATGACACATTCTAAGTCCCAGCTGATACTTCAATGGTACCGTGCTTTGATCTAGCTGGTGATCTGACAAAGACAGTTCTTCAGCTGACACAGGGTGCAGTTTGATGCTCCCAACAGCTTCAGAAACAGTGAGCGAGGAAACCAACTCAGAGGAAGCATCAGCTGCTGCTGGTGACACATTTTCTTTGCCCAAGAGCTGAAGCAAAAGGGGTCTACATTTAGTAATTCCAGCAATAAAAATATCATCAGTGTTCAGTGGTTCCAGAACTACCTGGGATGTCTCCATCATGTTCTCTTACACAGAAGACAATTCTGCAGCCTCTGTCTCAGGTACCACAATATTTACTTGTACAGTAGCTACAAGGGAAGTATGCACAGGGTGAGCTGCTATAACATTCCCCAAAAATCATTTCACAAACAGGAGTCACTCCATTCTCCAAAGCAGGACCTTCTCTTCCTCCTCCTTCACCACTTCCAGATTCAGCTATTTTGCCGGCCAGCAGGACAGTCACACAGCATTCCCTCTGAGGAGCAAGGGAGTTTCCCTGATATCATGGCCAGTATTCCCCTTCCCCAGTAAAACAGGTCCATGTATCCCACCCTCCAGGATGCATCTAGAAGCAAGCTATTACAGCTGAGTTTGCCTTTTCTGGTCAAAAATTGTATAAGAAGCTATCACAACTTAGTGTTCCTTTCCTGATGAACAACTGTAAAAAATAAATAAAAAAAGATAGATAAATAAACAAACTGATGAACAAATAATTATGATCTTCCATTTTAAGGTACCATTTTTTGCAATTTGTGAGAGATGGTGGACTGAAGCTGGCCCATCAGTTATTTTCTTCTGCTTTTTTTTTCCCTTCCTGAGTCAGGTCTCATGTCAAATCTGAACACTAATTGACCCACCCAGGACTCTTCTGCCAGCCTCCAGTGGCAACACTGGTACTACTGGTAGTGATGTTAGCATCTGAAGCACTGAAGGCCATGCAGCAGATATACCAGCTGGCCCAGGGGCACCTCTCCCTTTCTCCATCCTTTGCAAGTGCATATTACTGTGCATGCACCCACATCAATGGCATGAACTGCTTTTCTTCCTTGTATCATGGTGATACACTGTAAACACTGTAGAACATTAAATCTTTTCTTTCATCAGTGAGTACACAGTAGAAATAGTTCTCACAGTCACCAAACTGCAAAATATACTTAATTACCCTCGCAGCCTCAGATTGTGCTTCAGTGCTACTTATCTATCATGCTGGCTATTACTGACTGCAGCTATTACTGGCTGAGTGCAGAGAGCCCTATTACACACATACACCACTGCTCAAATGCACAGCAGCTACAAAGCACTACTAACACATATTAACCAAGATTGCAAAAATAAGAGAAAAGAATGCACTCTGTCCTTATGCAGCCTGAAGCTGTCTCTTAGTAAGTCAGCTACCAGCTGATACGGTAGACTGTGCACTCTATCCAGGACTCTGCACATGCTGTCCTCTCACCCACACTGTTGAAATGACAGTCAGATGGCTCTGACTAAAAAGTAGAAAACAAGCAAAAAAAAAACAGAATACATATTTATTTGGTACTACAAGCCTGTTATAAAACTGTGCAGCAATAAGCTAGTTTTTAGCAACATTTGGGGTCCGTTTTCTTTAACAAAACTGCAGCAGCTCCACAGAGCAGCACAGCAGAGCTTCCACCCTTGAATGCCTCGTGTTCCGGAAATGTAGGCATTTTTTCAAAAAGGGCTAACAGACATTTAGATATCTTTATGGACCCACCGGTAAATGTGTCAAGGATATTAGAAAGCAACCGAGTACATTTCCGATGACATTTTGACATTTGCTTCGATAGAAAATGCATACAGTACTCACAGAAAGTATTGGCAGAATTGAAAGGTGCATGCCTGTAGTTATGTGGGGGAAGAGCTCCTCCCCCATATCCTACTTAAACTATCAGACTACTGCTGCTCTGCTTAGAGCGAGTCGCACTCGCTAGTGGCACTGCCGGTGCTCGGCTGCTCTTTCCTCCATTTCTGCTACCCCCTCTTTTTCCTGTGCCTCCCTGCTCGTTTGCCCATTTTCCATTGCTCATTTGTCTCCCCCCCACACTCCTTCGATATTTGCTGTTTGTTTCTTCGTCCCTTGTTCTTCTTGGGGGTTCCCTATTCTTCCTTTCGCTGCTACACCATTTACTTCCTGCCTTCTACATGACTGCCTCCCTGCTTCCCTATCTCACTTCTCGTCCCTGCCTCTGCTTTATGAGCAGCCGTTGCCCATGCTACCACCGAGTCCTTTGCTGTCCTTACCTCCGGAGCTCCAGACCACCTGCTCCTGCACAGCTCTGCTTCATCTCCGCTGCGGCTGAACGCCGCCTCTCCAAGCTGTTTTCCATTTTCCTTTGTTATTGCACTGGACACCTGTGCTATCTCCACCTTGGCTCCCACACCTGCTTCCCGACCTGCCTGCTCATACGGTGCACCTTATGCCCCATAGGCCTCTCTAGTCCTTTATCAGAACAGTACACAAGAAATGGGTAACTGTTGAACAGTATGTATCTATCGCGATACCTTTTAAACTAAAAGTCGCTGTGCTACACTATTGGCTTAAGGTTACAGCATTCATTTTACGGGCATTTATTTGAAGCTCAGCGAGCTCTGTACTACCAGACCCAGAACTTTATTGTATAGTCATGCCACCTACAAAGGAATACCGCTGCTCACTATACTTGTAATGCAGTTCAACGTTCATATACAGAGACAGGTCCAACTGTCCTGTCAGTTACACGCTGTTAGACACTTAAGATTTGGTCAACTACAACTACTGGACACTCAGATTCTCCTTATTGCATGTAGCATGCAATCAATGCACTCAAATATACCCTATTTCCTCCCTGTTCTACAGTACAATGGGAGTTCTTGCAGGCACCGCCTCCTTTCTCTTATATCAGATCATGTCTGCTCATCTAAGCATGAGAATAAACCAATTTAGGTTATAAGTTCTTAAGTCACTCCTTGTACTATTCCTCAGTATTCCACTTCTCAGAAACATTTACATTATCATAGATTAGATACTTGAGTGAATGAAAGCTACTGGCGCATAACTTCCATGGAGCTAGCCTTGTAACGCTATTGAAGAATGTCACTTGGGTCAGGACAACCAGCAACCTCTTATTCCATTACAGCTCCATCTAGCCTTCTGCTTCATCCAAATAGCCATGGCCGTCTATCATATATGATTCATCTGTCTGTGCTTACAGGGCCGATGCATAATGTCTCGAGTCAACCATGTTCCTACTTCCGGCCATGACCGCCACATGGATAGACCTCTCCTCATGCAATTTCTGCTGCTAGCTATATTCTACTGTCTACTTCTGAACTCATACTGCTGCAATACTGCCTCACCTTATCAGTACTGCCTCAAAGGCTCCCCTATTGAGCGTGTCACTTCGGCTCCTCTTGCTGCTGCTCTACATTGTTACTCCATACATGAAACTATTCCGTTGCTCCTACTATGCACCATCAGCTGTCCTATGCCACTTCCACACAAGGCTGATTATTTCTACTGCATATGGCCAGACCACCTCTTGCCTAGCACTCTTACTACTTGCCTGCTTCTTCCCTCTGCTTCTGCCTCTGGGATGCCTGCTGCTCCGGGCTGCCCTCTGTGGTGCTGTCTAGTCATCTAGCCTATGTGGAGTCTAGATTGACTCACTCTTCCTTTTCGCCTGGTCTACGTGGGGTCCAGCCATTTCTGCTGGCCCCTTGGGGATGCCTAGCCTGGCAAGTATTAACTGCTCCTTTGCTACCCCAAGTGAGAGTTTGTGGTCCTGCTAGCCTTGTGGGCCTAGCTACCACTCCCCTGCCCCTTGGCTGACCTACGTGGTCCGCTGCTCATCCTACCCAAAGTATGGGCTCAGCTGGTTCATTGCCTTGGCCTCTAGACTTCCTGCCATGCACCCCAGCTTTGTGCTCTATCAAAACGTTCAATGCCTTGCTCAGGATCCTTCCTGCTGACCATCACCTACCTTGTGCTTCCCTTGAGCTCAGAACATCAGCTCTATGCAGCACTTTGGATCGCCTTCTGCGGACCTTGCTCAGTCATGTCTCCTGCTGTTCATCTGTTGGATCTGGCCATTCCTGGATATTCCTCTTCTGCCTGCCTTGCCCTTTGCCTCTGCCATTTCTCTTTCTCCATGACCTAGAACCAGTCTGCTCCTGCTGCTCCTTGCCTGCCACCTTCGGATTGTTTTTCTCCTTTGGGCATTTCATCGGATCTCCGTCTGCTAGAAGCCTTCATTCCATGTCACTTACTCATCTCCAACTTTTCCATCAGGCTTGGACACACTGCCAGGATATCTCACATACAGCTGTACTACTCCAGTTCTGAACTCCGCAGATCTCGTCTTCGCCTGCTCGTTCCTTTTACACTTGTCAGGATCTTTCTGCACTCCACTGTGGACTTACATCTAAACTACATCTCAGGACTATCACAATCGATTCCCTTGGATGTCTCTTGCCATGCTGCTTCAGTTTGTTTGGATTTACTACTACTGTTTCCTGCCAGGACTCTTAGCCGAGCTCTATTTCACGGTGCCATCCTATGTCATGGCTTAGGCCTCAGACATTAACTTACTCCAGCGCCTAAGGATTACTACATCTGGTTGAGCTGCCAGCTCAACCAACTCAGTTCTCTGCATTCTACTGCCATCCATGCTCATCAGGAACACAACGTCTCTACAGGACCATCATACTGCTCTCATAAGTCTACCTTAGCCTCTGTGTCTGCCGTGCCAATCTATGGCATGGAGATTCAAAATTATTGCTACTCCATTATGCAGGCCTATGTGTGGGTCTCCTTATTACTACTCCTCTCTCAATTCAGGACTTGTCAGATCATTCTCACAAGTTCAATTCCAGCTGCTGTACAATCCTGGCTCCCCTAAATGTACATACATTGCCCTATAGAGATATAATGCTCAGCAAATGAAAAGCTTTGATTTACATGCTTTTACATTCCCTTAATTCTCTCCGCTGTATACCATACATAATCAATTCAACCCTACTCCTCTGCTACTATGTCTGCATTCATGCAGGTCTGATTTTACAACTACTACTGCTGACCTACATGCAGGTCTACTTATTTGCTATATATCTGCTCATATGTACCTGCTTCTCCCTTACAGGGCCTGGAGGTTCATCACAGACTATTTCACCTATTTTCTATGACCTGCTTCACCCCTCAGGGCCTGGAGGTCCATCAAGGTCATCTACCTATTCATACCGAGATCTTTTGCCAATTCACTTTACCTGCTTCACCCCACTCCAGACCTGAGCTTCCTACTATTCCACCCTCTCCAGATTGCATAGTATGCATCTAGCTCATGTGCTTCATCCAATGACCTTCATTACAAGCTTGCCAATCAGAACATAACCACCATTCTTCATTTTGTGGGTATGAAGACATAGTCCTTTGGTTACAGGTTCTCTTTGGATAGACTTCCATGCCTTCTGGATTGCTTAACCAGTGCAACTTTCAACGCTTTGAAATTGTTTATGCTTAACCATGGATTCCACTCTACTATCAGATTCTGCCCTGAACATGGATTTCTTGGACTAGGAATTCTCTAGAAGGATGTGCTGCCATCTTCACCAACATTCAAATATCAGTACTTTGATTTCAGCTTCCCTGCTTCACTGGATTAGGATCTACAACTCTGGATTTCAGATTAGCCGGCAACTTAATATTGTTAATTGAAGATTACTCTCCTTTAGTATACCCAGAAGGATGGGCAGGTCAGAAGCCATGGGTCCTCAGAGGTTTCCCCCAAGGGGTTTTTTCCTCTCCTGTGTGCTACTGGCCACACTCTCTGGAGTTGGAGGAGATAATTGCACTGATATTCATTATTTCTTTTGGGGGGGTCTCATCCTACTCAACTAAGTATCCTTCCTATGGTGGGATATAGAGAAAGGCCAAAACATCAAGTCATAACAAGTTACTCATCAGTTCAAGCATCTAAGCACCTTGCATATACTATCCAGTTCACATGTACTATAATCATTGACTTGCTCATGTCTATGCTGAAGTATCTAAGCACTAATCATTTCATACAACTAAAACCTTGTAAGCATTGTCCTACTTACTGGTCTGGCCTCTGTATCCAAGCACAATGTACATCATTCAGCTACAGTACATAGCACAAGCACTGAGCTATGAACCACACATAATTGAAAGGCGCATGCCTGTAGTTATGTGGGGGAAGAGGTCCTCCCCCACATCCTACTTAAACTATCAGGCTACCGCTGCTCTGCTTAGAATGAGTCGCACTTGGCCTCCATCCCCCCCTTATACCTCCTCCTTCTCCAGCACTCTTATCCCACCGGTGGGGGGGGTCTCATCCTACTCGACTAAGTATCCTTCCTATGGTGGGATACAGAGAAAGGCCAAAACATCAAGTCATAACAAGTTACTCATCAGTTCAAGCATCTAAGCACCTTGCATATACTATCCAGTTCACATGTACTATAATCATTGACTTGTTCATGTCTATGCTGAAGTATCTAAGCACTAATCATTTCATACAACTAATACCTTGTAAGCATTGTCCTACTTACTGGTCTGGCCTTTGTATCACACAACCTACATCATTTAGCTACAGTACATAGCACAAGCACTGAGCTATGAATCACACATAATTGAAAGGTGTATGCCTGTAGTTATGTCGGGGAAGAGCTCCTCCCCCACATCCTAGTCAGGAGTGGAGCCAGAAATTTCCATTTTGTACACAATCTCCAACAGTTACACCCCCCCATTAAAAAATGTACACATCCTTTCCAAATGGCACCCCCTTCCAAACAAGTCAGATTGTTGTCAGATGACTCCTCTACTCTCTAAAGAGGTTATACGTGTATTGGACACTCTTCAGTGGCTTACACTAACCCAAATACTACAAATTAGAATGATAATATTAACATAATGGCTTATCGTTTGTGACAGGCACTCAACAAAACTGTACACAAATGTGTACAGTGAGTATGCCTGTCTACACCCTTGATCCTAGTTAAACTATCAGGCTACCACTGCTCTGCTTAGAGTGAGTCACACTCACCTCCATCCTCCCCTTATACCTCCTCCTTCTCCGGCACTCTTATCCCACCGGGGGGGGGGGATCTCATTCTACTCGACTAAGTATCCTTCCTATGGTGGGATACAGAGAAAGGAGAAAACATCAAGTCATAACAAGTTACTCATCAGTTCAAGCATCTAAGCACCTTGTATATACTATCCAGTTCACATGTACTATAATCATTAACTTGCTCATGTCTGTGCTGAAGTATCTAAGCACTAATCATTTCATACAACTAATACCTTGTAATCATTGTCCTACTTACTGGTCTGGCCTCTGTATCCAAGCACAACCTACATCATTTAGCTACAGTGTGTAGCACAAGCACTGAGCTATGAACCACACATAATTAATGTAGAATGGTGGACCACCATTCCACCATTCCGTGTAAACCTGTCATGTGAATCAGTAAGAAAACCATTGAATTGCATTCCACAGATTTAATAAAGAATCCATGAATTGCTTATGAAATTCCATCAACTACTCTAAATAAATCCTGAAATACATTCTGTCGGCAGAGTTGCCATTCTGAATTAATTCAGCCCAGGGAGTTCTGGATTTCTCATAACTCTACTGTGGAGCCATCTCTGTGTGCAGGGGGAGGTTTTTTCTTCTTTAGTACCTCCCCATGGAACTCCAGATGTGGGGGTTCCACAGTGTGCACCTGCACACAGATGTGTGCCAGTGTATGGAGCAAATGGGAGACCATCTTCTTAATTGAAGCACCAACTGCACAGCCACTTGTGGTCACCCAGGTGGCAATATAGCAGTGGCATCTGCAACCTTCCTTCTCTGGAGGAGAAGGGCATCTTCTGGGATGCTCAACCCTGCTCCTCCAGCCAGCCTTCCAATGTACTGGGCTTTTTATCAAACTCAGATTTTTGACATCACATCTAGCAGCACTGCATCTGTACCTACAGACCAGCTGCATTATATTGGATTGTAGAATTCCTTGTTTCTAAAGAAATGTTGAGCACTGACTCGCCTAACTGAGGCTACCCTAGATGGTCAGAATTTAAATGCACAAAATTTTATATCTTGGGGACCTGGTCTTACATAAATGAAGCACATTTGTTTTTTAAACTCTACTTATTCATTATTAATAATGTACAATTCACCAGATACTTTGCAAATGACTCATCCATTATGCACAATATACTATACACAACATGTATTAGCATGTATCAAAACAAAATGATTTGATTTGATGTAATTCTTAGTTTGCCTGAGACTCTCACAGTTCAGGATCAATATTCATGGATTTATGTATATACCTTAGACATCAACTTGTTACAAAAATCACGCAGTGGTATTGGTGAGATATTGATGCACAGTCAGATCTTGCATCTTTACAAACAACTAGTAGTGTACAGAGTTTTCAAATTTTGGCACAATGGAATTTAGTGGAATTTTTAAAATTCTGCTGAATTTCGTCAGAAGTGTAACAGTGGAATTCTGCAACAGAAAAATGTGGAATGAGCTTTCTACGACATTTCCACAGAACTCTATTCTGCAGATCTCTATATTTTCTGCTGAAAATGGTTGCAAATGATTTTCAGTAGACAAATGCTGTGGGATATAATTCCACAGATCACAGCAGGTGGAATTCCACAGAAGAACCAGTGAAATTCTGGTGGAAATTCCACCGGCAGAATGATCATTCCTTGCTAATTCTGCTAGTGTGGCCTACTGGGATTCGAACCTCAGATCTCTGGTATGCCGTTCCAGCGCTCTAACCATTAAGCTACAGGCTCAGTGATCAAAGCGTCTGAGGAATTTCCTTACAGCCACACACACACATTCCTTTCTCTAGTGTTGCGCAATTATGCAACTAGGAACCAATGTTAGAAATACCACTTTCTCTCAGTGCAGTTTAACCCCTGCAAGGTATACATATTTTTAAATCAAGGATGCAAATGAGAAAGGAAAAGTGTGGCCTACTGAGATTGAACCTCAGATCTCTGGTATGCGGTTCCAGCGCTCTAACCATTAAGCTACAGGCTCAGTGATCAAAGCGTCTGAGGAATTTCCTTAGAGCCACACACACATTCCTTTCTCTAGTGTTGCGCAATTATGCAACTAGGAACCAATGTTAGAAATACCACTTTCTCTCAGTGCAGTTTAACCCCTGCAAGGTATACATATTTTTAAATCAAGGATGGAAATGAGAAAGGAAAAGTGTGGCCTACTGGGATTCGAACCTCAGATTCCTTTCTCATTTCCATCCTTGATTTAAAAATATGTATACCTTGCAGGGGTTAAACTGCACTGAGTGAAAGTGGTATTTCTAACATTGGTTCCTAGTTGCATAATTGCGCAACACTAGAGAAAGGAATGTGTGTGTGTGGCTGTAAGGAAATTCCTCAGACGCTTTGATCACTGAGCCTGTAGCTTAATGGTTAGAGCGCTGGAACGGCATACCAGAGATCTGAGGTTCGAATCCCAGTAGGCCACACTTTTCCTTTCTCATTTCCATCCTTGATTTAAAAATATGTATACCTTGCAGGGGTTAAACTGCACTGAGAGAAAGTGGTATTTCTAATTCTGCTAGTGGAATTCCATATTCCACACAGGGCTACAAACAACAAAGACCCATAAATGGTATGCAGCTGCTGAGAAAATCTTTATAAGTGAACCATATCTTTCCATTCTAACTAATCCTAAGGAATGGGAGATATTGATCAGATTTAAATTTGAAGTTTTTCATAGCAGTAATCTGCTATTTATACAAAAATGGTCAAAAACTCAAACATCACTCTGTAACTGTGATATGAAAGAACCCGATACTTTAAAAAGCAAATGCTTAGTACGGACATGCAACTCAGTGAATGAAAGTCTAGGACCTTGAGATGCCTTGGTAATCATTTTGTTTGCTTTTATTTGTTTCTTTACTTACATTTTCATAATTTTTACTTTTTTTTTGCCAACTACTAGTAAAAAAGAACCCACTGGAACCCTTTTATTATGACATCAGACAACCTTTATTGCCAAGGCTGGCAGTGTATTCCAATGGGAAACTGGAAACCTGTTTTCAGATTTTTATAGAGAATTAAACTTTTTTCCATTAAAATATTATAGCTTTAATAGAAATATGTGATTCTTCATAACCTGTGATCTTTTGTTTTGTTTTTGCAGGTGATATTTTCCTGCTAGCCAGATTTTACTGGAGAAGAACAAAAAAAAAAAAGAGAAGTCACTTACTGTTTTAAAGGAAAATTGTCTCAATCCCCATTTTCCTCCCAGTGTCTACGTACCTGCCAACTTGCAGTGAGAGACTGGCATTTCTGTTGTAGGACATGTCATTCATTAATAATCTTTATTTTATCTTTCCGAGTGAGTGGCACCATTTCATAGATGGTAGCAGCCAGAGCCACAACTACTATGCTAATTGCCTCCCTGAGCTTCCTGCTATGTGCCAGAATGCTCATTCCTGACAAGTGGGGCACATTTTCACAGAGTAAAAATAAATAGTATGGCATGTAGAGGTCATTGAGCTGTACCTCTAGAAACAACCCTCGTTAAAAATAGAGCAGTGTAAGCTAGTTAAATTATTAATGAAAGTTCCAGCTCCAGGGTTTGGGCATGTGCAGTAGTGTCTAGTGCTACTGTACATGCCTGAACTCGGAGCTTAGGCGCTACTGCACATGCCCGAACCCCGGAGCTGGAACTTTCATTAACAATTTAACTAGCTTACACTGCTCCATTTTTAACAGGAGTTGTTTCTAGAGGTACAGCTCAATGACCCCTACATGCCACACTATTTATTTTTACTCTGTGAAAATGTGCCCCACTCATCAGGAACGAGCATTCTGGCACACAGCAGGAATATCAGGGAGTTATGAAGGTCATGCTCTGTTTTCCAGTGCGGTGGCAATTTCCAAATGGCACATACAGGACAGTAGAAGAAACCACCATAAAGGCAAGAAACACAAGAAATTACACAACAAAGGTTAGCTGCAATCATGTTCAAATATTAAGGTTGTGCTAATCAGGTGTTTTTGCAGTCCTGGTAATTGCCAGCATTGTTTTGGACAGTTTTCCTTTAAAAAAATGTAATATCATACAGATGGACCACAGTAGTGCAAACAAATAAAGGGCAATGATTGTTGCTAAAAGAAATATCTATTTATTTTGAAAAGAAAGAAAAATATATTTAGTTTCTGACTGAAACACATTGGGCTCCTATGTAGCTGGGAGTTTCTGACATCACAATGCCAGAATTCTATTCAGTTCTTTTTTACTTACAGTGTGAAAAGTAGAGGTGAAAACTCACTTGTCTCACTGCACAAACAAAAATGTTATTATAAAAGTAAACAAGCATTTGTCAATGCCGAATGTTGTCTCACTGGTATTGGCATTGGTAGTGCCAGAGTTAGAGACGCATAATAGCAATGGCAGTGAAGTATTGAAGTGACGCCAACCCCACCCCCACCCTGTAGAGACCGGCAGGCATTGGGGTGTGCCTTTGGGTTGTCAGCTATAATGCTCATGCCATTGTACCTCACCCTACCCTGTAGACACTAAGAAGTGCTGTGGTGTGCTTTGGGGTCTTTGGCATTATACTTACTCCATTTTTGCACAGCGGCTATGCCATTTGGCGATGCAGGGACAAAAACACATTTTGGGCCGAATGTGGAAAATAACTAGAATCCACAGCTTATCCAATAGGTAGGGAAATGGGCAGACTGGGTGGGTCAAGTGGTCCTTATGTGCTGTCAAAGTCTATGTTTCTATGTTTCCATAAGGAAATATGCTGAGGTGGGTGCAGTATAGGAGAATGTGGTGAACTTTGAGGCCGAACAGTGCAAGGCACACCACGATGCATGTCACTGGCTGAAAGGTGGGGGTTGGGTGGAATGGTGTAAACATTACAGCCAATGATCCCAAGTCACACCCCTGTCGCCTGTCAGTCTCTACAGGGTGGGGTGTTGCAGTTGGAAACCCTAACACTGTAAGCATGTGTTGGTATTTTCACTCCAAATTTTCAACATGGGCTGTTTGTGAGCACACCTCATGAAATGCGGCACTATCAGTTTGTTAGCTGAAAGGTGGTTTTGCACAGCAGCTATGCCATTTGGCGATACAGGGACAAAAACACATTTTGGGCAGGATGTGGAAAATTACATCTGTATTGTTAATGAGGAGGTGTAAAAAAATGGCAATGTTGAAAATCTGGAGTGAAAATATGAAAAATTGAAGTCATGAGCATGCATAGAAACTGCACAACACACATCCATAACCCAACTACTTTTGGAAGTTTTTTAACCACATTTTCAACATAGGTATTTTGGGACCTCCTCTCATGAACAGTGGTGCAGTGATTTTGTTAATCAGTCCCAAAAGTTGATTTCCCACAGCAACCATGCCATTGTGCACCACAGGTGCTGAAACACATTTTGGGCAGGCTGTGAAAAATGACAACTATACTGTTGATAAGGAGGTGTGAAAAAATGGCAGTGTTGAAAATGTGGCATGAAAATATTGCAAATTTGCAAAGTTACAAGGGTGTGTGGAAACTGCGCAATGCACGCTTGTAACACAGTCATTTTATGGACTTCTGGCACCAAATTTTGAACATAGGCATTTTAGGAGCTCTGCTCATGAACAGTGTCACTGCCATTTTCTCAAACTGCCCCAAAAACTGATTTTGTACACATCAACCATGCTATTCTGCACAGGACGTGCAAAAACACATTTTGGCCAGGATATGTAAAATGGCAACTGTACTGTTCATAAGGAGGTGTGGAAAAATGCCAATTTTGAAAATCTGGAGTGAAAATATTACAAATTCAAGACGTTACAAGCGTGTGTGGAAACAGCGCAATGCACACTCGTAAAACAGCCATTGTTTGGATTTTTTTCATCAGATTTGAAACAGGTTTTTTTGAGACACCTCGACTGTGGCATCAGTTTATTTCATTACCAGTCCCAAAAGTGATTCCATACAGTGACCGTGAAATCACTTTTCAGGACTGAATAATGCCATGACAGTGACTGAATTCATGAGGAGGGGTCCAAATAATCCCATGTTGAAAATTTAGTGCAAAAACTCCAAAAAATGACTGAGATATGCACCAAAGTTGAAAAAACTCTATTTATGCCATTATACAGCTTACCAGCATTTCTTCAGTTCGCAGTCGGCTTTGAAGAGTGCAGACGTGTTCCCGGTCCACCAAAGATTGTCGCGCCAGACTCCAGAGGTAAGTATGCGGTAAGGGGTGTGTGTGGGGAGGCAGGATGTGCAGAGGGTGGGTGTGGGTTGTGGGAAGGAGCAGGGAGATTGCGAGGTACCATTTTCTTCTTTCACAGGGGTAAAAATAAAAACATTGCAGGATAGTTTTTCTTTTTCAGGGGATTTGGCATGCTGTGGTGGGCTCCCAGCATGCCACCTAAATGTTTTGGGGAGGGGATGCTGTAGCCAATGGGGATTGGCACCCCAGTCAGCACACAACAAAAGTGGGGGCAAGAGCCCAGATTGGGCACTCCCGGCACATAACAAATGGGGGGGTGCATGATGCCGATGGGGAGTGGGCTTCCCCGTTGGCATATACATTGGGTCAGGGCATGCTGACAGGGGGATTGGGCACCCCCAAAGCTGGTATTATGGCACACAGTGTGCCGCCATGTTTAATTTACTTTTTCCACCAGGGCAAGCACGTCGGGAGGTGCCACTGTGTATGACAAGCTTTGCTCACATTGCAGTGGACCTTTCGTTAGATGTGCTCTCCACATTATGTATTCATGGTGTGGCACCAGCATGCAGGCTTGTTGGGGAATGTGGGACGCACCTACTGATGAGTGCCCTGCATTCGCCCAACAGTGACCATGCCTCCAAATCTGCTACTACTGCAATATGTTGGCTGCACATGCACAAGCCAACATAAAAAGTAATTACTAACACATTAAAAACACAATAAATAAAATAGTCAAATTGTTTATTTATTAGAAGTGAACACCTGTTCTTTAAAATATGTCATTTTTTTTGTCCTTTACATAACAATAAAAGGGGCCAATGGCCACACTCAGTCTTAGCAAAGACTATAACCCCCCTCCTGGTGATATTTTGTTTTTTTGTATTGGCATCTACCATTTAAGGACATTCTTACCCAAACCACGAAATATCTTGTCTCATTGAATATCTGGTAGGCTTTTGATCTTCCAGTAGGTGAATTGAAATACTGAAAAGGAGGTCCTGCTATTCTGGGTCTACTAAAAGAAAATTTGTGAGGCTGCTTTGGGTCTCGGAAAGAAAATCTGCAAATTCTGAGATCCTGGAGTATTAATTGGGTGATAGTTTTGCAATTAGATGTTGAAAAGCTCCTATTTCATTTTATGAGAGACATGCACTCTCCATTCTGTATATGCACTGCCATGTAGCCTCAGGAATGTAGGTAACCGGACCTGAACCCATGGCATATGTTATATGGTTTCATATCTTACGATGTTCCTAATTATTTCAGTGTATTGTGAATAGTAGTGCTTGTGTATACTGATGCATTTTGGCATCTCTTTTTTCCCACCTTTGGTAGAGAATCTGGGTGGCATGTAGGGAATAGAAGGCCCAGTACCAAGGGTGAGTAGAGTGCTGGAGGAGGATGGAGAAGAAGATAGGCATGACAAAACAGAATGGGCTGTTTGGGAGAAGCCACTTTTACCCATCCAGGAAGTGGGATGAGCTATTCCCCCACATTGAACCTCAGTCTTTAGCCCTCCCATTTCAATGGGTTTGTGAGGAGGAGGACCAAAATAAGGCAGACATATTGAACAAATACTTTTATTCAGTATTTACAGAAAAAGCAGTAGTTGACTGGCCAAAGACAAGGGAAAAGGGCATAATTGGTAGGGAGGTGGACACTAGTCCTTTTACAGAGGAGAAAGTCCTCAAGGTACTAGTACAATCAAAAGTGGACAAGGCAAAAGACAGAGTGTTGGTCCAGCGCTTGCAGAATCGGAGCTACCAGAGCAGGCTGAGGAAATCGAGGAGAAGGAGAAACCCTATACAATTACCTCAAAAAAGCTTATTACAGAACTGAGAAAAATCAGGTCCATACTCCAAGGTATGCAAGCGGAGTTGGTGGGAACTCGGCAAGACCTGAAAGAAGTGAGTCACAAAACAAAGGAGCTGGAGCATGGTCTCACTGAAGTGATGCAGCAGGGAGGGCACCACAATGTGGCCCTCTTGTACCTATATGCTAAAGAGAAGGAGATGGCAATGAAATTAAATGACTTGGAACAAAGATCTAGAAGAAACAACATCAGAATATACGGAGTACCTGAGGACACAGAAACTGGAGAGATGGAGGAGTTCTTGATGTCCTTCTTACAGAAGATATTAGCATGGGACAAAACCTTACCAGTGAACATTGAACAGGTGCACAGATCATTGTCCCCTAAGCCTAGAGACTCCAAGGCCATCCAAGGTCCATAACTGCATGATTCCTGGACTACTAGGTAAAGATGAAGGTCCTATAAGCAGCTTGGGCCAAGAAAGAGATTTTCTTTGGGGTCACCAGGATTTACTTTGACCACGATTTCTCCCCAATGATAATGGACCAAAGGAAATAAATCCTGAGAATTATAAGGGAATTGCGGCTGAAGAATATCAAAGCGCAATTCTTTGCCCCAGTACAGATTAAGATCTTTGTGGAAGGGACTGTTAAGTTTTTAGAAGTGTAGATGAAGCAGGCTGTTGCTCCATTCATTGGAAATTAAAGGTGGTACAGTGGATAACCCTAAGCAGTGCACCGAGGAGGCCTTGTTCCTGTATCAGTGGACTCAGAGTGGAACCTGAGGAAGCAGAAGAGGAGCATCTCCAGGAACCATGAGGCACTGGGACACCATAACACTGAAGCGAACACCACATGGCCAAGAAGACCAGCCAGGTACATCTAAACAAGCAGGTTGAGGGGCTCAGTTTTTAAGTACAGAGCCTTGCAAATTATGGACTTATGAGAAATGTCACAATGTCAATCATAGCAGCTTCATTAAACAGTAAAATGTATATTTGTAGATAATAAGTGAAACAGATGGTAGTGGTGAACTGGAGGGACAAGGGCAGATGGAAATGATGGGGGAACTTAAATACTGGAAGAAGGTAGTGTAGTGATGAAACAATGGACAGGTAGAAAACCAGTAATGGAATAACTCCATGAGGGTCTTTGGGGTAAGGGGGAGGGTGGGGATGTAGGTCCTCATGTGCAGCCACAGTCATGGAGCAGAAGAGATAGACATTCACAGTCAATATGTGGCTGATTGCTTCAAACTCTCCATGCATGTTTTCTGACAAAGGAAGGAGTAGGAACATAATACTGTAAAGGGCAAGTGGTCCAAGCCTGCACTTAACAAATGCAAAATGGAGATGTCTGTAACAAGACAGCTGAGTTTTGGCACCACACACCATGTCCAGCCAACATAGCATGGCGACTGGCCAGGGAAACTGTGTAGAGACCCTGACTTTTAACAACAAGGGACCATAAAGAGAAGAAACTTATAAAGTGTCCTTATTGATGGGAACAAGCTAACCCATTAGGGAGGGGGGAGGGTCTGGCCAGGACACATTCAATGTGAGGGGGAGGGTATACCAGAACTGCCCAGAAGATCACAGGAGGCTGGGGGGGATACAATTCATATCGAACTAACAACCAATGTCTGACACAGGGGACAAAGCAGGCAGGAATATCTGCATACCACTGCCCCATAGATTAAAATCCATAATGGTGGAGGCTAACTACACCAAGCCACAGCCCTCTGACACAACCAGTTGAGAGAGAATCCAGAGTGGCAGGTACATGTGCATATTGAAGTCCGTGGGGAGTTCAGTAGGGATTAAAGTTCCTCTGTTGGGAAATCAAATGTTTTAACTACACTGTCATATAAACCAGTGAAGGCAGAAACCCTACAGAAATGCAACTGTATTGTAAATAGTTATGTTAATGTTTTATTGTTCATTGTTAAGAATCTTTTCTGAAAAAATGTGTGTCTTAATGGGGAAATCAAGGGTAATCGACTGAAAGAAGAATGTCTGACTTAACAGTGATAACCTACATTGTCAAGAGCATAAGCTCACCCATCAAAAGAACTAAAGTATTACAAGAGTTAAACAGAAACAAAGCTACTGTGGCCTTCCTGCAGGAGACACACCTCTCTCAACCCAAGCACCGAAAGCTGAGATGGAGCTAGGTGGAAGAGGTGTTCTTCTTGGCAAATGAAGCACCCAGTCATAGAAGGGGTGGCCATTTTTGTGAGGAAAAGCACTCCACTGGAAATTAAAAATCTAACTGAGGACAAAGAGGGGCATTTTGTGTGGATCACAGGCCACTACAGAGGGGTACCATGCACCTTTCTCAATCTCTATGCTCCCAATGAGGTCTCAGAGAGACTGCCATTTTTTAAACAGTACTTACATAGACCTACAGAAGAGGAGAACTCACTGTTTCTCGTGGGAGGAGATTTCAGTTGTATTCCACACCCCCAAATGGACAAAAATTGGTATGCAGGGAAAGATGCACGGGGGGGAGTAAGAAACTATGGGGGTTGTTGGGGGAGGCAGGGCTGATGGAGGTCTGGGGAGATCAACACAGAAGAGAGCATGATTACACATTCTTCTCCCACCCACACAAACAATATTCAAGCACTGACTACTTTCTGCTGTCAAGTGAGTGGTTGCATGCTGTGGGGAAAGGTGATATCAAACAGATGACAACATCTGCTCATGCGCCAGTATTAATGTACCTGATAATAGAACCAGTGGATAAAAACACCCTTGGGAGGTTAAATGTTTTCCATCTCAATGTTTCAGACTTCTTCCAGAGGCTAAGTGGGGAAATACAGGCTTCCCTACAGAATAATAGACTGGTTGAAACTTCAGAGGCCACAAGATGGGACGCCCTGAAGGTGATTCTAAGGGGAGTGTGTATACAGTATGCCTCACATAAAAAAAAAGAAAATTAGAAACAGTGGCTACAGCTGGAGGAGCAATTGTTTAACATAGAAGCAGAACATAAAATAACACTGAATACAGACATGAAGAAAAAACTCCAAGATTGTAGAACCAAACTGATTAAAATCCCCAGGGACAGATGGGCTCCCTACAGAATTTTATAAAAAAATTAGAGATCAGGTTTCACCCCTCATGCAAGCCACATTTAATTAGATTCTGGGGGGAGAGCCAACCCCTGATTCATGGAGACAGACCCAGATCACCATAATCCCTAAATAAGGCAAAGATCCCCAACTGTGCAGTTTCTATCAGCCAATATCACTGCTTCCAGTGAATATGAAGGTATTTACCTCCATTTTAGCTAATAGATTGCAGCAAAAGGTACAAGAGCAAGTAAACCCAGACCAAACAATTTTCATAAAAGTCAGAGTACTTCAGGATAACATATGCTGCTTGTTAAACATCCTCATATCCCAAAGCGGTTCCAAACAAACACAGCTGGCTCTGTCCCTTGACGCTGAAAAAGCATTTGACAAAGTATGGTGGGGATATCTAAAAGGGGTCCTTAAAAAAATTAATTTTGGCCCTGGTTTTCAAGCATGCATAGATACCCTGTATGAGAACCTTGAAGCATAGTAAAGGTGAATGGTGTCAATTTGCAGAGGTTTCCCCTGAAACGTGGTATGAGGCAGGGGTACCCTTTGTCACCACTCCTCTTTGCATTCTGCATAGAGCCATTGGCAGAAAAAATCAGGGGACACCCACAAATCACAGGTATGAAAATGAATGTCTCTATACAAAAAATTTCCCTACACGCAGATGATGCACTAATATTTATAAGAGACCCGGTTAACACCATTTCAGAACTACAAAAACTTCTAGGCATATATGGAAAGGTCTCTGGATATAAAGTAAATGAGGCCAAAATGGAAGCACTCCTGATCAGTGGTAAACTCACTCAAAGAGAGAGAGAAGGGAATTCCCATTTGCGTGGGCTAAACACAAGATTCAGTACTTAGGAATTATAGTAACCCCAAATATGAGAGACCAATTTAAACTTAACTATGGGAGATTGGCAGGAGAGTACAGGAGGGACCTGGATAGGTGGGGCGTGCTTCTCTTTTCACTCCTGGGTCAAATTGGAATGGTTAAGATGAACATCCTCCCACACTTCCTAATTTTATTTCAAACACCACCAATAGCTATTCCTGGAGTGTACTGGAAATAACTGGAGAAAGACATAAAATTGTTCATTTGGGCAAAGAAGAAACCAAGAGTGGAGGGAGCTCAAATGATGCTCCCCAGGGAGGAAGGTGGGCTGGGCTTGCCAGACCTCTGCCTCTATTACATTGCAGCACAGACACCTTACCTGATTACATGGGCAAAACAAAGAAGGGACTCAAGATGGTATGAGATGGAGGAGGTGCCAGATTTTATGGTTCCACTCTATTCCATGTTAACCACTAAAGTTAGAGCAGAGCTGAAAAAACTAATCTCCAACCTGTGGATAATACATTCCCTATTCAAATTGCTAAAAATAAGAAAACAAATAGGCAAACCTAATGACATAGGGCCATTAACCCTAATAACTGGTGATCTAGACTTTAAACTGGGGCATAGAGATGCAGGCTTCAAAAGATAGGATTGGATAGTGCTCACACGGTACTAACAGTTAGTGGAGGGGGATCATTGTGTGGCCTTCCATCACCTGCAGAACAAATACCATATGGCTAGAATTGACTTTTATAGGTTTCTCCAGGTTAAGAGCTATTTATTTGGGTCTGGAGAGCAGGTGAAGGTGACTAGGGATAAGACCCCATGGGAAGAATTCCTTTACTGGGCAACTAGGCTAGCGGACCGATCGGTGTGTATATCTGACATGTGTAAATTGGTACTGCATCATAATACATTGGTTAGACTCATGGGTCCCAAGCATACAGGAATGGAAGGACAAAGTATCCCAGATCTTCCAGATGGAGCAGATGACAGCCACTCCATGTCTGACTAAAGAGAAATTCATGGAATCCTGGAGGGGGGCTTAAATACATTATTCCAGCTGAGGAACAGGGAGGGGGGGAGACCGGAGTCTGCTGAGAGCCAGGGACCAACTGTAACACAGGGTTACATAAGAAAATGAGAAGGCCCAGTAAACATTAAAGCCTGGGCATGTGTTGACCATTAGGTGATTGGCAGGATTACTGTAAGCACAGTACAAATAGACCAAATATAACAGACAAATGGATAAGAAAGAGGCAGACACACAAGGTTTTAAGTTGTACATAGTTACGAATTTACTTGTATAGTTTCAAATTAAAAAGTTTATTTTTGATGATTCACAGATAAATATGAAGTGGTTCTGATGGATCCTGGCCGAGTTATATAAGCATCCATTATCTAATCTGGGATCTCTTCCGGGGGGTGGAAATAGAGTGCTGAGCTTGTCATCTTTGTCTTGCTATTCTCCATCCTCTTGATTCTAGGCCAAAGTTGCCATGGGAAGCTGGAAGAAGTGAAGGAAGGAGTAAGGTAGGTAAAAAAACCAAAAGACCTGGACCTGGCACTGGAATGGTGACAAAGGGTGATGAGTGCTGGAAGGTAGGACCAGATTTTACCCCATATTCCTCTAGCAGGTTGTGATAAAGGTATACCTAGATGGAAACAGTGAAATAAAGATTACAAGGAAGGCACAGTAAAAACAAAAGTTAGAGAATAAATCAAAGGATATAATAAAGTTGTATGAGACTAACTTTAATGGTAATTTGATAAGTAAGACAGACCACCCCTATACTGGGGAACATCTGGATTGGCAAAGTGTAACTGATCCTCACCTATAACAAATTAACTGTAATAGAAATAATCTGTATGTATCACAACAGAATGTGAAATACAATTACAATCCATTTTATAAATATTGTATAAACAACAAAAGATGACATATAAAACTGTATACTGCTTGAATTTCCATCACTATTCAATAAAAAAGTTTTAAAAAATAAAAAAAAGTGGTCAAGGCAGTGGGACCTGATGGAGTTCACCCTAGGATACTGTGAGAGCTCAAAGAGGTGCTGGCTGCACCTCTGACACCTGTATTCAACTTATCATGAGAAACAGAGGAGGTTCTGAGGGGCTGGAGGAGGGCAGATGTGGTTCCACTTCACAAAAGTGGAAACAGGGAGGAGGCAGGGAATTACAGACCTGTCAGTCTGACTGTGGTAGTGGCTAAGGTAATGGAATCACTAATGAAGGAAAGGATAGTGGAATACCTTGTAACCAGTGGATTAAAGGTTCGAAGGCAACATGGTTTCATGGGGGGGGGGGGTCTTGCCAGACAAATCTGATCAAGTTCTTGGACTGGGTGAGCAGGAAAGTGGATCAGGGAAAAGCAGTAGATGTTGCCTACCTGGATTATAGCAAGGCCTTCAACACTGTTCCACACAAAAGACTGGTGAACAAGCTAGCCTGTCTGGGAGTGGGTCAAAAAGTAGTAAACTGGGTAAGAAGTTGGTTAAGCAACAGGAGTCAGAGGATTGTGGTACATGGAATCCTCTCTGGAGAAGGCAAAGTGACCAGTGGGGTGTCTCAGGGTTCACTACTAGGTCTGGTCCTCTTCAATGTCTTTATTAGTGACATTGTGAAAGAGCTAGAAGGGAAAGTATGCCTGCTCACAAATGACAAAAAAATCTGCAACAGGGTGGATACACTGGGGGGGGTGGAAAAAATGAGGGAGGATATGAAAAAGTTGGAAGAATGGTCAATGGTTTGGCAGCTGTGTTTCAATTGAAAACAGTACAAAATCATACACCTGGGGCACAGTAACCTGGGAGCTACATACCAATTGTGAGAGTAAGTACTGGCAACCTCTGAACAGGAAGGGACCTGGGGGTAATGATTTTTGATGACATGAAAGTAGCCAAGCAGAGTGATAAGGCAGTGGAGAAAGCTAGCAGGATGCTCAGGCGAATCGCAAGGGCCATCACCAGTAGGAAGAAGGAGGTAATATTACCCTTGCACAGATCACTGGTGAGACCCCACCTTGAGTACCGTGTCCAGTTCTGGAGGCCCCACCTCTGGAAGGACATAAATAGAGTGGAGGTGGTACAAGGGAGGGCAATAAGGTACAAGAAAGGAACATTTTCCATAGAAAAAGAAGCTCAAGGACAAGGGGTCACGCTATGAAGTTGGAAGGGGAAAGGCTCAGAGGAAATATGAGGAAGTACTTCTTTACAGAGAGGGTGGTGGACACCTGTAATGGCCTCCCAGCAGAGGTGGTGGCTGCCAAACGGTGACAGAATTCAGGCATGCATGGGACAGATACAAGGAGACCTTGGAAGTAGGGCAATGGATGGAGACAACTGGAGATTGAGTGGGGTCTACAGTGGCACAGCAGATAGGGAATACTGGTCAGACTAGGTGGTCCAAGAGGTCCTTATCTTCCAACAACTTCTATGTTTCTATGTGTTGTGAATAGTAGTGCTTGTGTGTACTAATGCATTTTGGCCTTTCTCTATTCACATCCTTGGTAGGGAAGTTGGGCAGCATGTAAGGAACAGAAGGTCCAAAAAGAGATACCTCCTCCAACTCATGGAGAGTGTGACTAGTAGCACACAGAAAAGGAAAAAAACCCTGTGGAGGAAACCTCTGAGGACCCATGGCTACTGTTCTGCCCATCCTTCTTGGCATGCTAAGAGGAGATGATCCTAAATGCTTGTCTGATTTCTGCTTCTGGATTAGGGATGTATGGTTTGAAGGCTGATGAAGTCCATCTTCTGAGTCACTTGATGTTTTGTGCAGATAGATTATTCTTTAATGGTGAAGAAACTGCTCCAGTATGAAATACAAGTACTGAAAAGGAATAAGGATTGAACCCAAGTTAATGCAGAGCATTCTGATGTGGTCCAGGAACCATTTGTAGTCATGGGTGTGTTGGTTATCTGAGGTCAGGAGAGGATGTGAAGGATCTGAGCATGAGTGGAAAGCATGAGTTGGTCCAATATGTTACCAGACATCAGTTGGTATAGGTTGGATAGTAGGTTATTTGAACTCCTATATAAGACCTGTCAATCTTGAGGAAGACAGTGACAGGATATTATGATAGCTTGATTCCATAAATTGGAAACCTTAAAGGAGATAGGAAATTATTTAAGCATAGTTAACTCCCTTTCCATCTTGCTTTCCATGCCAGTTATGTATTCTGATATGCTTTGATGATTTTTTGATAAATAATCTAGCTTTGGGGTCCCCTCAGATCTACACAGGGTTCACATCTCCTCACCAGCTACTGCTCTTTCTTTTCATATTTCTAAGACATTCTATGACATCAATAACTCCCATTCCATGCCATCCATCTGAATGACCTGAAATGATGTTACTGATGTCATAGAATGTTCAGGCAGTATGAAAAGCAGTACTTGCTGAGGAAATAGGGATTTAGAGTAGTTAAAAGGCAACAAAATTGAATTGTTAATTCAACAAAAAAGGTCAAAAACATATCTGAATATTGGGTAGACTATAAAAGAACAACTAGAGGGCATCTAGAGGTGTCAAAACTGTTCCCTATCACCATTAAGGAATTAGTAGAGGAAGAAGCTGCAATGGAGTTTCTCCAGGACACAGGAATCCATAGGAGGCAAAACAAATAGTGTAAGTGACCATGATATGCGATGAAGAATTGAAACGAACTGCCTTCAGGAAGTGCAAGAGTTTTTTATAATGAAACCATCTATAGGGAAACGATGATGAGTTCTGGTGCTTAATGATCTGAGAGGCATTGCTTAATAGTCCAATATGATAATTTCAAGGACTGATGACACATATAGGAATACAAGACATGTTTTACATGAGCAGAAGTATTCTGGGAGGATTACTGCATGTGGAGGGAAGAGGGCTTTTGCATGCTGTAGTATAAGCAGGTTGGGTGGCCTACATGAAGACACTGTCTGGCTGTCAAAAATTCTAAGTCAACATAAGGCTGCTGAATGAAGGAGGCAGAGTCATGACTGAGGCTGCTGAGGATAGAGGCAAAAGAAGGTCTGCAACAGGAACTGAGATAATGGATAAACTGCTTTGTGTGCATAGCCTGGAATGTGGAATTAATGCAGTGCAAAACTTGAACTGGAGAGAAAGCCAAGTTAGACGCCAATGAACTGCATAATTGAATGGGATGAAGACCACCCTGTTGGTGATGTCCACTGCGGGTTGATTGTGAGAAAATAGGAGCTGACTAGAGAAACCAGCAATGTTCCCATGCAAAGGCAGCAGCTACTATTGGGTAAATCTCAAAGAGGTGACATTGTTGAAAATCTCAAAGTGATATACAGTAATAACCGGAGGCCATGGAGCAGCGATCCAGGACTGCTAAAAGATAGCAGTATAGACATGAGGTGGAGATACACTGATGTATTCTGGTAAGTAAATCAGAAGACAAGTCTTTGTAGA
Organism: Neoceratodus forsteri; assembly: GCA_016271365.2. Lineage (NCBI taxonomy): Eukaryota > Metazoa > Chordata > Ceratodontiformes > Ceratodontidae > Neoceratodus > Neoceratodus forsteri. The sequence goes on along the minus strand of CM028134.1, from coordinate 344,791,281 downwards.
ACATTGGACAGCTGTTCCAGTAGGCTAAAATGGGACCACATAGCTAGATCCGATTTTTTGCAGCAGTCGAGATTGGAATGTGATGCTGCGATTTGCAAACCAAATATGCCAAAGTCAGGAGATAGGAAAAGAATGATCATCCTTGAGGAATTATGCACATTGCAAGTTGAAGTATTGCAGCAGGGAATGAAGTTCTCATGTTTTGCAGGAGGATCGGGTTGAAAAAGACTCCACAAATGCTTGTATCCTGTGAAGGTAACAAGAGGTAACCTGGCTTCCATGCATTCTGTACCCAAAATTATGCCAAGGAATCTGAGGAATGTCATTGGGACCTGAGATTTCTCTTCAAACAGTGGAACTTATGTATTTCTATCAGCTGAACAAGAGCAGGGAATGCCAGCCACAAGAGAAGAATCCAGCGAATCAGTCAGGAAAAAGTCATGTAACAGGTGAATGACTGCTGGACAGCAGCAAACATTAAGTAAAGCCTAACACAGTATGTCAGAGAACATATCTAAAAGCTTTGGGCTGTTTTACAGCAGAAGGTCAGATAAACTGCACAGTAATAGCTGTCCTCCCAAATATATCATATTGATGCTGGAAATGGAGGAACGAGTAATGACTTTAATACAGTTGTGATATCAGCATTTGACAGCAAGGAGCCAGGGCTGAGCATTTGAAATGTACTAGTGCATTGTTAATGCAAATATAGGATAAGTCTAGCAGCAACAGCTAAGGGATTGATGTGATGTGATGAGTAGAGGATGGCAGTTGCTGAAAAGGACCCAGTAGGAACTCCCTTTTTGAAGTTCTTATTAGAAGAGCTGATGGACGACTGTAGGATCATTCACCGCAGTTTTCCAATTACAACATCAGAGGGGAGCACTGAGATGCCTGTATGGAATCCATGAGAAAAAAAGGAAAGAATATGTTGCACTGCTGGGCAACAAGCTAGAATCTGAGATAAAGCTCATAAGTTGATTGGAGTAGATGGATGATTCAATTGTCCTTTGAGGAGTCCGGGGAGCTTTCGGGACAACAAAAGTGAGCATTGGCAGTGCCACAGAAGCTGCAGATGTGAAGAAATATGCAGCCAGATCCAGGCAGCCTATATAGCGAAATTTGTTACAAACACTGTAGGTATGCCTCCAATGTATGTTATAGGTCTGTGTCAATGTCCAGTCAAGAAGGAGGAGCTGGAAGACTGGTGAGGGTCTGAATTAGCCTTGGCACAGGAGCAGAAGTCGAGCTTCATAGGTGATTAAGTCATCCTGGATTGGTGGATGATAAGGCATCAGATGCTAAGTTGCAGGGTAGTGGAGCTCAGAGGTGGATGAGGTACTGATAGTTAGAATAGTACTTGAAGAAATAGAGGTAACAGGAGCATGTCCAGTAAACAGAAGTACAGCAGGAGCTGACAGTTCAGAAGCTGGAGTAGGCGGAGCCTGGAAGCACACTTTGATAGCAATAGCACTGCATATTGCACTGAGAGCGGGATGAAGCCTAAGGAGACCTTGGAGGACTTTGTTGAGTGATTGCAGGTGGAGAGTTGGTAAATGAAGAAGAAGCCAAGAAGTCAATACATGCTGTGTATTGTGCTGAGAGCAAGAGGAACTTCGGGGACCTTGAAGGATTTTCTTCAGTGTTTACAGTCAGACAGTCAAAGGAAAAGGAGATGCTGAGATGCCAATATGCACTGTGTATTGTGCTGAGAGTGGGAAGAAGTTTGAGGAGACTTTGCAGCACCTTCTTTGGGTTTGTGTACAGAGTTGGCAGACGTAGAAGATGCCAAATGCCAATACGTGCTGCATATTGTGCTGACAGTGGAAGAAGACCAAGAAGACCTTGTAGGATCTTCTTTGGATTTTAAATGCAGAATTAGAGTGCTGTGGGATGACTAGCAACAGACTCCCTTCTCTGGTGGGAAGGGGTATAGGAAAGAAAAACAAAGCATCAGACAAATGGGAAAGGGGGGACCCATGAGCAAGCAGGAAGCAGAAAAACACAGTGTACACAGGTATGGACAAATGGAGCACGAAGAAAACCCAAACAAAAGGCAGAATGGGGGAGACAAGAAGCAGGGATTAAAAAACGGGTACAGGAGGGAAATCAGAGGGAGTGAAGACAAGCAAAGCTGCAGCAAGGGAAAACACAAGGAGGCATAGCCACACAGACCCAGCAGGAGCTCAGACTGAGACAAACACATCGTAAACGAAACACACTAAGCTTGGGCTGTATCGTAGAGGCAGCATTTTTCTGGGATGTGGGATCAGCTATTCCCCCACACTGAACCTTGGGCTTTATCCCTCCCATATAGGAGATTTTGTCATCATCACATGTAAAGTATTTTAAAATTATATATCTGTGACCTACTGACTATTCAACTGTACACACATTTTAAAAATATGTTAAATCCTCCAATTGTACCCATTGATCATATGGGTGCCGACACTCAGGTGATTCACTTATCATTTTCAAACATGATAAGATGCCTGTTACCTGGCATCTGTATTCCAGGGGGCCCGTGAATGGACCCTGTTGCAACCCCCCTAATGATACCACAAGGTACACCTTTGCCGTGGCCACCTCCTATGCAGCTGCCAACATTGCTGCTGTGCTCTCTTCTCCCCATCGACCTGCTCAATGATGAGTATGAGTATAACCCTGAGTTAATAATGCAGGAGGAGGAGGAGGAGGCTGGGGATTACAATGAAAGCCACTATGACCGTTACACCAGCCCCTCAACATGCAGTGAGGACTCTGTGCTGAACACACTATGGTCCTCCCAAAGGATCCCACTTTTCTCACCATGATGCAGCAGTTGCAAGCTGCATGTTTTTTTTTTTTTTTTTTTTTCCCTGGAGAAACAGGACACTACTAAAAAGAATTTAATAGAGTTCATGGAACTACCAGAATCTCCTGCCATTGTGGTGCCTCCTCTGCTTCCTCTGTATACCTAGAGAGGACAGAGGAGAGCTGCTTGCTGTTGTGTAGAGTACAGAACAGCAGGGAATCAGAAAAACTCCACTCATTTTTTCACAGGTGTGCCACCATTGTCTGTGTTATGCTGAAACACCATTTTATGTTGTTTGTAATATACTGTATGAGGTTCTGATTCCTTACCTTAACGGAGTTTCTTGTGTGGCAAGTTTTTTGCTGTCACTGCTACTGGTTTTGTTTGTTCCCCCTAGGTAGAATGGAGTCCTGTAGTGGAGGAGCTTTGCACTAGCTGCATAGAACAAAGAAGTTCTGTGGAGAACCAGTTCCAGAGGTTGGCCGAATAACACCTAGAGGAGCATAAAGAAAGAAGAGCATAGAGAAAGAAATGGGAAGGAAAAGAGCAAGCATCAGAAACAAAAAGTGAAGGAGAATGAAGGAAAGTGAAGGAGAGTGTGGATCAAATGCAGGACATGCAGGACATTTTCTGAACTTAAAACTGCAGTTTGCTGTTTTGTCTTTTTCACCTTTTGCTTTTCACTTTAGCATCTCATAACTTGCCCCTCTATGCAAATTTTAATTTTTTTGTTCTCTCTCTCTCTCTCTCTCTCTCTAACCTTTTTGTATTGCTGCTTTATTGTCCAGTATATTATTGTGATTAATGTCATAAATTTTCTTAGATATAACTACGTATTGTTTTATTTTTAAAATTGAGCTGATTGTGTCACATGATCTTATTCTTCTACATATAACATGCATGCACCGGTGTCCTGGAACTGCAGCAGCCATCTTTCTGGACACCCGTGCTGCATTGCACATCATGCTTCTGTGGTATCTGCAAGCTGTTTCTAGTGTACCAGTTACTCGTACTGGTTTTTTGTTTGTGTTTTAACAATTTTTAATGGTGATAATCTTCCATCGTGTTCTTACTGCCTACACTTTCCAGCATTTTTAATGTGTCCAAATGTGCGTGGATTGATAAGCCTTCTTTGCAGCCTGCACCTGAGGTAGCACTTTGAGAGATAAATTATCTCTCTGGCCTATTTGCCATCAAGTTGATGCTCATTTTTGCTGCTCTCTGCAGCTTGTTAGTTGTTGCATCCTAGAGCAGTTCAGTTTGCCATTGAGGACTGAGCCATTTTGATGGATTACAATCTGTAAGTGTTTGTATTATGGTTATACCTATGAGCCTTTGAGCCTCTTGTCTGATATATCACTCCTATTGCTTCTTATATGTCACATTTTTCTTGTAAGCAAGTAGATCTGGTTGTTAACTGTCTTGTTAACTGATAGTATTTGCCTGGTGTATCATTTTATCTGATATTTTAGTCTCCAGTTATTATATGCCTATTTTTGGTTTTCTCCAGTGTCATATTTTTGGACTTATACACTTTGTACTTTTTATTCTTTAGTCTTGGAAAATAGCAGAATTGATTCCATTATACAAGAAAGGAACCAAACAGTTCCTGTGAAATTACAGGCCAATAGCTTTACAAAATATACCAGCAAAAATATTTTTGCATATTTTTATTACAGGAGTTAAACTATTGGGTAACCCAGTATCCAGTGAACAAGGTGACCAAAATTGGGTGCCTACAAAAATGATGACTCTATTATGGTGCCTGTGTTCATGGCTACCTAGCATGGGGGGGGCAACAGGATACTGGGGTGGGTGAAATACCGTGATGGGAAGGAGCTGGTATGTGCATGTGAGCACACACATGGGTGGGAGAGGCAGGGGAGGGATGGTATGTGGGAGGGGGTGTGGTGTGCAGCTGCTGAGCTGGTCCACTAGCATGGTGGGAAGGGTGGTCGGCTGGGAGGCACAGGGTGTAGGGTTCGGGTCTGGCATGGTGCATTTTTTTTTACACCAGGCAGCTTTAAATTTATTTAAGTTTTTCAGCCCCCTGATATGAACCCTCTGGAGTTGAGAATCCTTAAATAGGGGGGTGCAGCCCCCGCATTAAAAATAAGACCCATAGGTCTCGGGCACCATTTTTGTCTGTGCTGCGAGTGTGCACCACCAAAATACATTTTCGGTTATGTGCACTTGCCGTAACGGTGATCACCATCCTGCAATCGCCATTATGACATGGAACCAGGTAACCCAAAACAATATTCTGAGCAACTGCCAGTTTAGTTTTAGAGAAAATCATTCAACTATAAACTGTCTAGTTATATTGGATCATCTAATCAGGAAAGCTAATATTAGGAAAAGTCCCATTTTTTGCTTTCATAGATATGTCTTCTGCATTTGATCGTGCAAACTGAAGTATTTTATGGAAAACCTTGAGTGCCTGGGGTATTGATATTAAACTTCTTGCTCTTAATAAAAGATTATACACTGATACATTTGTTCAAATTTGATACTCTACTGATGGTAGAGTAGATTAACTGAGCCACTAAATGCTAATAGAGGAGTTAAACAGGGGTGCCTTTTGGCACCCCTTATTATTTAATTTATATATAGATTAAATAGTGCACAAATTAGACAGCTGTGAAACCGATGCCCCAAAGTTTGTATATACCAAACTAAATATATTATTGCATGCAGATGATGCTGTGCTGGTGTCCTGAACTTCAATGTGCTACAGAATGCTTTACTTGTGTAGCTGCTTCCTTAAAGGAATTACAACTGTCTATAAATATAGATAAAACAAAAATTCTGTTTTTAAATAAGCCAAATAACTTTAACTGGACAACAGATAAAATAATTGAGCAGATAAATCAGTAACCTTACTTGGGGTCATAATACATAATAAAAAGCTGTGGAAATTACAAATAGAGGAAAACAAAAAAAGGGGGAGGCAATCAGCACTTGCAATAAATAAATTCTCAAAAAAAATGTAAATAATTTAGCGTCTGCCCTTTGGGAGATACACAAAATGAAGATTGATTCAACAATTCTATATGGTGCTGAAGTATGGGGAGGACAGAAAGATGTAAAAAATCTGGAGCCTATACAAAATTTATATATGAGACTTACCTCAAATTTACCACAGTTCACTCTGGCTGAATTTTTGAGGGCAGAAATTGGAGGCTTATCCTTGGCAACACAAGCATTATAACGTCAATTGAATTATTTTTTAAAAATGTGCAACGGGAATGATGGAAATCAAATTTTATTTGAATGCTGGAAAGATAGTTTATTAATTGATCACAGAAATATAATTACATTCAAAAGGTTGGTCATGGACAAATGAGTTAGATAATATTTTAAAAAGAATGGGTTGGATGACCATTGCTACTATGCATAATACAAAAAATACAAATATGTATCAGAATATGGCCATAGAAAGAATTAAAGATATTGCTAAGCAACATGATTTAGAAAGAATAACAAATGACAAATTTCCCAAATTATAAAAGTGTAAAAATACTCATAGGAGGGAAACATATATCTATAAGTGTGAAAAAAATTCCACTATAAGGCAATTGAAAATTTAAGATTTGATGTGAATGCCAGTGTATCTAGTAGATTTTTGTGGTGGAATGAGTATAAACTAGGAATAGATTGTAAAAGCAGATGCTCAGGGAAATGGAATTCCACCAATATTTTATTTGAATGTCCTAAATTAAATGTTTTAAGAAAAAAATGGTTATCACAATACCTGGTTAAACTTGAAAAAGAAACAAGGGATGAAAAATTAAGTTTTTTGTAAATACTGACGATATTACAGTCTTGTGTAGTGTTGCACAATATTCTATTGCTTCCCATAGATTTTTAATTATAAAAATTGAAATATGAATAAATGTATTGTTTTATTTATGTGTTGGCTTACAACGTGTCTTTTAATGAATGGAAATTTTGATATGTGATGTGTTACACTTTTCGTATTTGCACATGTGACATAAATAAACTTGAAACTTGAAACTATAATCCATTTTAATATGTTTTGTATTGTAAAAGCTAACATAAGCTGATCAATAAAATCTATTGAATTGAATTAAAACTCACAATTAATGAAATAAACAAAACTATAATCTAATTCCTAAAAGAATCAATTAGAGAGCAACTATTTCAGCAGATACTCTCCCTCAGTTCAGGGGAAAGTTGTAGGTTCCTCAACCCGTGGTACAGGCATAACTTAATGTGCTGATAAGGTACTAGACATGATCAACAAGTAATAAAAGTCAGGCTGGGAAGTCTGGTACATTCCAACACATGAAGAGAGTATTTCAAGGTCTGTCAGAAACACAGAGCTCATGTACTGTAACAAATAGGGCCAGCCTGCTCGAGGGGCCTGGCAACCTTCAAGTCTTTGTCTATGTGTAGCAGAGCCTGCATGAATAAAGTGTTGCTAAAAATTCTTACAAACCCTTTGTATGGATTATTGCAAAACAAGACATGATACAAGGAGTGGTTTGGGGGATTTTTCTGAAAAAAAACCAAAGAGAAGCAACAAAGACTGAGAACTCTTGTGGGACAGGAACAGACTAGCCTCACAGTAACACAGGTTCAAGTGAATGCAGATTTGGGCTGGCTGGTCTCAGTGATACTGGAATCTGCCAAAATGGAGTAAATATGACCACCACCAGAGATCAGGTTTATGGGTAATTATGAAGAAAAAATGGAAACATTTCAAACCATGTTTTAAACTTTATTTACAAGCAATTAGTGCAGACGAAAGAAAAAAGAGCCAACAAAAAGTTGCTTTGTTACTGGCTGTAGCAGGCTTAGAAGCTCTAGACATATATGATACTTTTCAAATGTCTAAAGTGGCCAGGAAGGACTATGACACAGTCATGCAACAGTCTGAAGCATACTGTGTGCCCGGAAAAAAAAGAGACTTTTGAAAGATACGTTATTTAGATCCCAAATGCAAAAAGCACAAGCAATAATAGAATAATTTGTTGCTGATTTGAAACTGAAAGCACAGTCCTGTAATTTTGGCACCCCTTGACCGTCTATGATCAGAGACCAAATAGTTATGGGCTGTTCAGATGGAAAGGTCAAAGAACAATTACTCAGAGACTGTGAACTAACCATGGAAAAAGCTATCCAGATTTGTCAAGCTGCACAGCAAACTCACATGCAAATGGAAGTCCTCACTGAAGTAACAAAAGACAGCTTTGAGGCTGCTGCTATGCAAACCTCAAAAAATAGAGCACAAAGATCCCCTACAAGTTATACACAGCTAGAGGTATGACCAAAAGAGACAGCAAGAGCTGCAACCACACAAAAAAAGGGTACAAGTAAACTCTGCAGCAACTGTGGTAAACAACATGCCTACAGAAATCATCCTGCTTATGGGCAACAGTGCAGATCCTGTAAACACCCACTTCGCAAGATGTTGTAGGCAGAGAAATGCAGTGCATGCAGTCACTGAAATGGAAGACTCAAACAGTGAAAATGAACTCTTCATAGGAGCTTTGGATAGAAAAAAGAATAGACAATTCAAATAGATACTTACAGCCTGAAGGTTCACTACATGACTGACACTGGTGCTGAAGTAAATGTGCTCCCAGCTGAACTGTGGTGTAGAATACTGAATAAACAACAGATAAAGAAGAATACATAGAGAATAAAGTATGGGGTGGTGTGTGTAATGAGATTTTACACACACCCTAGGGGTTGGATGCCATATAAACCCCAAAGCGAAGCTCGAGGGTTTATCCAGGCATCAACTCAGGGTGTGTGTAAATTGAAGTTTACACAAACTCGTATTTTATTTTATATAATTGTTGGTTTTGCTTTTCTCACCTCGGCCACAATTATATAAAATAAATGGTCTGAAAGCGCGGTGTGGATGATATTATCAGCCGAGTCGCGGTCGCTTTGCAGCACTTTAGTTTTTCTCATTTTTTTGTCCCCTTTACTGTACTATGTGATTTTTGTCAGGAGGTTTTGTTTTAAGTAGTTACTTGCCACCTAGACATAGGGGTGGTGGTGCAGTTTTGACCGAGGAGGCAATATGGTGGCAAGTGGTGAAAACCCAGAAGAGCTGTAGGTTGGGCATGCGCATAGCGAGGGAAACCATGCGCATGTTTGCCGTTATAAATGCTCCTTTATAACGGCAAATTATGCCATGGTTTCCCTATGGGAAGATGCCTAAGCCAGTAATTATAATTGTGTTAAAGACATATAATAGACTAACCATACCCACTATAGGCTACTGCACACTGAATCTCCACCACAAAGGCAAGGTCAGTAAACACAATTTTGTAATTGGGGGACAAGAAGCCTATTCTGGGGCTAGACACCAGTCAGAAGCTGGGTCTGATAGAAAAATTGTTTGCAATAGAAACTGACCTGCTCTCACTGATAGTATCTTATCTGAATATAATGATGTATTTAAGGGACTGGGAAAATTGCCCATCACATATCACATCACAGTAGATGAGCATGCACTCCCAGTAATTCATGACACATGAAGAGTCCCTGAAACTCTGGGAGAGAGATTGAAAAAGGAATTGAAGCATTTAATAGACATGCATGTCATAGAAAAAGTAGAGGAGCTGACACTATGGGTTCACTCCTTGGTGATCATTGAGGAAAAAGATGTGACACTATGTTTATGTTTGGACCCACAAGAGATGAACACGTATCACAAGAGAACATTTCCATATTCCCACTAGACATGAAATGCTAGATGAAATGGCAGGGGCCACATATTTTTTAATACTCGATACCTCTTCAAGATTCTGGCAAATACCTCTAATGCCAGAAAGTGCACGCTTATGTACTTTTAATACTCATTATGGGAAGCACTGTTTTAAAAGACTACCATTTGGCATCTGCTCAGCACCAGGGATTTTTCACAGAATGATGCAGCAACTGCTAGAGGACATAGATGATATACTCATCTGGGGCTCCTCAGTGGAGCAACATGGTACCAGACTAAAAAACGTGTTACACATTGCCAAGGAAATGGGCCTCAAGCTGAACAGAGCAAAATGACAGATAAGGAAGACTGAAATTCTCTACCTAGGAGACATCCTTTCTGAGAGGGGGGTGAAACCCAACCCAGACAAAGCTCTGACCATCAGCAGGATTCCACAACACAAAGCAAAGCAAAGAAAAATCTACAATGGTTCCTGGGAATGGTAAATTATCTGGGGAAGTTCATTAACAATCTGACTGACAAGACATGTAATCTGTGAAAATTGCTAATTAAGTCAGCCACATGGTCTTGGACAGCAGCACATCATAGGATCATAGAATCATAGAAGCTTGATGGCAGAAAAGGGCCATACTAGCTCATCTAGTCTGCCCCATTTTTCCCTCTTCACACCTCCACCTCCCTGTCTGCCCCTGCCCTCCCCCCGATACTCAGCCCCATATGCCCATCCCATGACCTCTTGAATTCTTACACCGATTTAGCCCCCATTACTCCATCTGGCAGTCTGTTCCAGGGCTCTACCACCCTCTCTGTGAAGAAATGCCCTCTCACATTGCCCCTGTATCTTTTTACTTGTAATCTGAGCCTGTACCCTCTAGTTCTGGCTCCCTCCTTCCTTTTTAGTACACCCCCTTCTCCTACCTTATTGAGCCCCTTTGCATATTTAAAGGTTTCAATCATGTCTCCTCTTTCCCTCCTTGTCTCCAGTGTGTACAGATCCAGCTCGTTACACCTCTGCTTGTATGTCTTCCCCTGCATACCCTGCACCATCTTGGTTGCCCTTCTCTGAACCCTGTCCAATGCATCTATATTCTTGTGGAAGTGTGGTCTCCAGAACTGAACCTTGCACTCTAGTTGCGGCCTCACCATGGCTTTGTAGAGGGGCATTATTATCTCCCTCCTTCTGCTAGTAAAGCCCCTGCCTATGCATACCAACATCCCATTGGCCTTTCCCACTACCCTACTACTTTGGATTCCTGCCTTAAGGTTTGGGGAGACTATGATCTCCACATCCCTCTCATGTTCTGTTTTTTTGTTTCCTCCCCACATAGGGTGTACCCTGTTTGTGTGTTTCTGCTCTCCAAGTGCATCACAGCGCACTTCTTGGCATTAAATTTCAGCTGCCACTTCCCGGACCACTCCTTGAGCATCTTTAGGTCCCTTCTCATGTCTTCCACTCCCTCTGGAGTGTCCACCCTATTACAGATTTTTGTATCATCAGCAAATAGACACACCCTTCCCCTCAAACCCTCCACAATACCACTGATGTAGATGTTGAAGAGGAGCGGACCCAAAACTGACCCTTGGGGCACACCACTCTTCACCCTTGCCATTTCTGAGTGTTCCCCATTTAGCACCACCCTCTGAGTTCTTTCTGCTAGCCAGACATCCACACAGCTTGTTATTTTCCCCCTAACCCCAGGCTTTCCATCTTTCTCACCAGCCTCCTATGAGGGACGGTGTTGAAGGCCCTGCTGAAGTCTAGATAGGCCATGCCCACTGCCCTTCCCTGGTCAATCACCTGAGTCACCCAATCAAAGAACTCAATTTGGTTTGTCTGGCGTGACTTCCCCTTTGTGAAGCCATGCTGTCTGCTGTCCTGCAAGCCACACTCCTCCAGGTAGTCCACCACCCTTTCCTTGATTAATGCCTCCATTAACTTCCCCACCACTGATGTGAGTCTGACAGGTTGGTAGTTCTCCTTCACCTCCTTGCTACCTCTGTTGTGCAAGGGCACCATGTCTGCCCTCTTCCAATCCTCCAGCACTCTCCCCATATCCAGGGGAAAGTTGAAGAGCCTTGTCAAGGGTGCAGACAGCTCCTCCTTCAATTCCCTGATCACTCTAGGGTGTAACCAGTCTGGCCTCATTGCCTTGTCCACCCTCAGTCTATCTAGCTCTGCCCTGACCCTATCCACAGTGAATGGGCTCTGATCCACCCATTTGCCATCCTTTCCCATTGGCTTTAGTGCGGGTCCCCTACTGTCCTCCTCCTTCGTGAATACTGAGCTAAAGTACTTATTTAAGACCTCTGCTTTTTCATAGCCCCTTTCCAATTGTATCCCTCCTTCCCCCCTGAGTCTAGCAATCCCCTGCCTTGCCCTTCTCCTCTCCCTCACATATCTGAAAAAAGTTATATCCCACCTCTTGGCCTTTTTGGCTATGTTCTTCTCAGTAGCTGCTTTTGCCCTTTGGATAGTCTTCCCTGCCAGACTCCTCTTTTCCATATACTCCTCCCTATCTTCTTCACTGAGTGTCCCCTTACATTTTCTGAAAGCCCTCCTCCTTTCCCCTGACTGCCCCACTACCTCCTTGTGAACTAGAGCAGTCTACTCCCCCTTTTGCTCTTCCTAATCTTTTTTTATACACATTTTCACAGCTTCCAGTACCCCTCCCTTGATAGCTTCCCTAATTCCTCCACTGCCCCTATATTCACTGTACCTTCCATTTTCTCCCTTACTATCCTTCTCATCTTGTCAAAGTCCATGCATCTGAAGTCCATGACTGTCGTACTGGTTTCACTTGTTTCCCTCCCTGCCCTGACCCTGAACCTCACCATGCTGTGGTAGCTGGTGCCCAAGGCTTCTCCCACCTGCTCTTTGTCCACACTCACCCCATTTGCCAGGACCACGTCCAGCAGGTTGTCACTCTTTGTCGGCTCCCTGACTAGCTGTTGAAGGAATCCCCCTTACAATGTGACTAGTATCTCCCTGCTTCTTGTCGATGCTACATCCAGGATTTTCCAGTCTACATCTGGGAGGTTTAGGTCCCCTACCAGTAGTATTTCTCCTTTTAGCGCCAGCCTTGTGATTGCCTGAATTAGCTGTCAATCTCCCTCTTCTACTTGTGTAGGTGGCCTGTATACTACCCCCAGCCACAAGGATTTTCCCATCCTCCTGCCTAACATTAACCATAGCAGCTCAGTCTCCCTGTCCTCCTCTTGTCCTTCAGTTACATTTATGCCTTTCCTGATATATATGGAATCTCCCACACCCCTTCTTACCCTCCCTGTCCCTTCTGAACAGTCTGTAACCTGGAATGGTCATTTCCAAGGTGATGCTCTACCTACCTAGTCGCACCATCTTATTTTCTAAACTCCTGGTGTTGGCTGCTAAGCCCTTCCACCAGGTTTCCCCTCTGTTATCTCCTTCACCTGTCACCCTCATAACCCAGCATTTTAGCATTGTCCTGGAGGGGATGGTAGTCCCCCATTTCTCCTTACTTGTGGAGCAGATTTTTCCACAGCCCCCAATCTAGTTTAAATTGTAGGTTTCTGCTATGAATTCTCCTAATTTGCTTTATAGTAATGCCACCCCCTCCCTATTCAGATGCAGTCTGTCCAGTGCAAATAGGCTTTCATCCCCCCACATGGATCCTCAGTCCCCTACTAACCCATACCCACTGCCAGCCACTCGTTGAACTCCTTTATCCTCATCCTCCTAGCAGTGCTTGCCCTTGTTACTGGCAACACCTCAGAAAAAGCCACTCATTTGAACCCCAAACTGCTGCAGTTTCTAATGAATGCTCTGAATCTTGTCTGCACCTCAAACAGGCTATTTCCCACCAGGTCATTTGTTCCCAGGTGGAACAGCAGGTATGTTTTCTCATCTTGTTGTTTCCTCCTTGAGATATAGTTAATGACCTTTGCTGCCATCATACCTGGCAGGCACTCAGCCTACACTGTGCTGTTCTAGTCCCCCCTGCCCCCCTTCTAATTCCTTTTATTATAGAGTCCCCAACCAGTAAGATGCTGCTCTCCATCACCTTCTGGCTAAATCTCACTTCTATACTTCCCCCAACCCCTTGCATCCCATTTTCTACCCTATTTTCATTATCCCCTTTGCCCATTTTATTTCCCAGTGTACTGCCTTCCCCCATGCTCCCCCAGCTGCATGCCCCCCACTGGCACTTTCTACTAGGCCGCTTGCCTCTACCCCACCATCTGTGAGCTTTTTCCTTCCATGTTGATCTGCCCCTGCCCATGCCTGAGTGACTTCCCTGG